>PDHP01000036.1:43320-106595 GCA_003339455.1 Ophiocordyceps camponoti-leonardi (nom. inval.)
GGGTGTGGTTGGCGGGGGGGGACTGTGGGGGGGGGGGGGGGGGGGGGGGGGGGGGGGGGGGGGGGGGGGGGCGTGTGGCTGGGCCCTGTTGTCTTGTGGTCTTGGCTCGATTTTCGCCCGCATGCAGCCAGGAAAGAAAGAAAGAAAAAAAAAAGCAACAGGCACAGATTCAAGTTGCACATACTCCGTATAGGTGTGTGTACATATAGCGATGACCCGGAACCTGCGGGCGGACCTTGGCCGTCGACGCCGCCGCCGTTTCGTTTCCGGCCCCGGCCTTGTCCTCCCTTGTAGTTAGGTAGGTAGTCACGGAAGAGGGAGAGGGAGAGAAGAAGATTGAGGTTGAGTGATAGAGAAGGGTCGTCATCCCTCGGTAGTAGCGAAAGACAGGCCTACTGGTAAGTACTACATACTACGGATACACGCTCTCTCAGATAGAGTAATCGTACGACAGCATTTCCGCCACGACTTCGTCACTCACAGTCACAGCCACAGCATGCTCCTTAACTCGTTCACAGCATCGTCCATATGTCGGATACCACCAGTTAGAATTCTACCCATGAACACAGTTATCCCCTGACGTCACCTCCAGAGCCCGTCTTCAAACGCCATCCTTCGATACATCTTCCTCGACGGAAAGAAAAAAAAAAGCGCACATCATATATCTCGCGAGCCTAAAACGGGGGAAACAACTTCGCACCCTCACGAACGCCAAAACCACCCCCCCCCCCCCCCCCCTTCATCATGCAGCGGAGGGGGTGTGTCCCCATTCAATCAAGCTCTAAAAACAGCTCCGCCAACGTCTCAACCCAGTGGACCGCGTCAGCTTCCCGACATGGTTCCCTCCCCTCCCTAGAGCCTAGGTATCCGTAGTCAGCCATTAAACTAGCCTCCCCTCCCTTGGTAGGTATAGAAAGAACAGAAAAAGAGTGAACAACACAACCACAACGGCTTTTCCTTACCCTGTCCGTCAGCCCTTGAATCGCAACTAACCATCACGTGTCACAAGGGATCATGAGGAGGGGGGGGGTAAAAGGTCGGTTTCGGGATGACAGACATCCGCACCACAAGATGCAACAAGTTCCGTATGTATGTATGTATGTATGTATGTACATACGCACTTCCCCCCAGATGTTTAGTTTTAGAGCGTCGCATATCCGTAGTCCCCACCAAGGTTCAAGGAAGAAAAAGGGTAAAGAGAACAAGAAGTTCGTTCTTCGCTAACTTTGCGGAGAAAAAGCTCCATGCTATTTTTCTTTCCTCCGTTCGTTAACAAGATAAGACGATATGTACATACATATGTAAATTCCTCACCAACAACGCCCCCCCCGTTCATCTTGTTGGAAAAATCTCGATCGAAGTGTAAAAGCCCGGAGAAAAAAAAAAGAAGAAGGTATGGTCCGTGCGTCTTGAGAAGCTCGCAGAGTTTGGCACCGTAGTCAAGGACGTTACATATCTACATACATACTCCGTACACCTAGGAATATTCCCATTCTTTTCAGCCTTTATTTGGGCTCGATATCTTTTGCATCCGCATCTCTCAATCCTAGTAGATATGATCTTGGATATTAGTGACCTAAAAAAGTCGACGCACTTCCCCTCCTTCCACGTTACCATTCCTCTCTATGTACTAGGAGTATCTAAGAGGGTGAAAATAACATCCCGGGGACCCTCGAATAGGTACCTACCTTCGCGCGCCGGGCTAGGCTGTAAAGACGGTATGTATAACGGTGTTCAGAGCGTATGACCATGTTGTAGCGCTAGTCACAGTGACAAGGCGGGGAACACTATGTTACTCAGCGCCAACAGAGTGATGGACGCAACAGCGCTACAACATAGCTGTATCCTTGTCATAGTGTCGGTAGTATCACCATGTTCGGCGGCGTGATAATGTTCCTCTAGAGGTAATAGTGACTTGTGTATCACGATGACTCAGAATAAAAGCTGCTACGGTTAAAATATAATCCGATTAAACGATCACGATACGCTATCCGCTGTTATCTTCCTTATCAGCTGTTATCCTCCTTATCAGCTGTTATCCTCTTCTTCCTATCTTCTACCTTATGTTCTGCCTTCTGCCTTGTGTTCTGCCTTGTGTTCTGCCTTCTGCCTTGTGTTCTGCCCTTCTGCCTTGTGTTCTGCCTTCTGCCTTGTGTTCTGCCCTTCTGCCTCGTGTTCTGCCTTGTGTTCTGCCTTTGAAGAAGAAGAAGAAGACCTTCTGCCTTGTGTTCTGCCTTGTGTTCCTACTAAGAAGAAGAAGAAGAAGAAGAAGAAGAAGAAGAAGAAGAAGACCTTCTGCCTTGTGTTCTGCCTTGTGTTCCTACTAAGAAGAAGAAGAAGAAGAAGAAGAAGAAGAAGAAGAAGAAGAAGAAGAAGAAGAAGAAGAAGAAGAAGAAGAAGAAGAAGAAGAAGAAGAAGAAGAAGAAGAACGAATTGAATTAATGAATTGAATTAACGAATTGAATTGATGAATTGAATTAACGAATTGAATTGATGAATTGAATTGACGAATTGAATTGACGAATTGAATTGACGAATTGAATTGACGAATTGAATTGACGAATTGAACGACGAATTGAACGACGAATTGACGAATTGACCAATCAGAGGCCTTCTTGTAGAAGAAAAAGTAACTTTTTAGAAAAAGTAAAACTTGCGTAACGTAGCCGTAAGATATAAGCGTATTACCTTCCTATTTAGGAAGGCTAGGGTTCGATTCCTCGTAAAATTTTCTTTTAAGTAAAAAAACTCGATTATATAATCCGAATTAAAAAATCCGAATTAAAAATCCGAATTAAAAATCCGAATTAAAAAATCCGAATTAAAAAATCCGAATTAAAAAAAGGATTTTTTTTTGCCTACCCTATAGTACTCTCAACATCGTAATAGCACTCTATAATCGTTATACTACCCTATTAGATTTGCTTATTAATAGTATTTCCGGCCGAAAATATCATAGCGCCCTACAACCTTTTGCCTCCCAACATAGCATAGTCCTTCAACATAGTGTTGGACACAACACTGTAATTAACAAGTACATAGTGTCCACGCCGACACCAAATATACCCAAGCCTACTGTTATTAGTGACCTTCAGCTCAACACGGTGATGTCCTCCTGCAACCTGATACAACCCATGTTCACAGCCCCGCCTGGCGCGCGAAGGTAGGTAAGATTAGGTGAGTGCGGGGGATACATGCAGCTTGTAGCCACGCGTGTGGAACCTTCCATACTAGCTTCTTCTTCATTGCTTCTTTCGTCCTTCCTTTTCCTTTCCTTCCATCCTTCTCTCATCCTTCCTTCTTTCCATCACCTCTTCTCGACGTCTTCCAGAAACGACGCAAGCATTCCTTGGGCTAAAACAGCGCGCCGCCGCCGCCACCAACATCATCATCATCCCCATCCCTATTGACCGGGTTAAGGGGGGGGGGGGGGGGAAATAAAACAACGCCACTTATTAACAACTTCTATCTATCCCCATAGACACACAACGTTGTTTAAACACCGTTCTTTCCCATTTGCGTCCGATGTTGGTTTTAGGGGGGGAAAGGAAAGTAAAACCCTAAAACCCCACTAGCCGTTCCGAAACGCTTCCGCAAACAGCTTCACATTTCACACCCTTGTAAGTCGAACCGGCGGGAAAAAAAAAACACACAAAGACTCAAGGAAGAGAACACAAGAGAAGAAGAAGAATCCAAAAGGAAATATGACGTTGTACACATTGCCGTACATACATGCTAGTAAATAAAATAGATAATATCCGTGTACTTACATCAGGATCATCATCTTCTCCTCGCAAGTTCCGAGTCAATACCCTCCTCCTCTCCCTTCCCTTTCTCCCTTTCCCAAAATCCCCTCCTTCACCCTGACAACCTCATCTACCTACAACAAGCTTCTTCTCTGTAGGTATCATCAGACGAGCCATCATCCCTTCCCCTTCGACATCAACGAGTATATCCCCATCTCCTCGGACACGAGTAATTTCTGCGTAGCAAATCTCCACCCCTTCCTTCTTCTCCAGACATGGGCAAACTGTAGATACACATCTCTCCCACCCATCAGATTCTGTGCTGCTTGCAACTCCTCGGATGCAATGAGCCGAGAGGAAAGGGGGGCCTCTCGTCTCGTCTCGGATTCAAAACACCACCACCACATCCTTAACGAAGACTGCGCCCGACTTTCGTATAGATTTTGTACGTAAAATCTACTTCCTCTCTCATATCAGGTAATTCCCATGCAGCCAGCCTGCCATCGGCCGGTTTCTAATTCTATTGTATCGTAGCCCTCGCCGTCTTCATCCCGAGTCATCCGTCCCGATTGCTTATGCACTGCCTCCTTCTCGCCATCCCAAGAAAAAAGTCTAAGCTGCTTTCCCGTCCGTCCGCTTCTCTCCTCCTCACTGTCGCACGCCCTCAATGTGAATCTCCGCCACGGCGTCCGAATCGACGTCGCTGCCGCTATGCGTTGGAACCGCGAGCACCCCCTGTCCTTCCCAGCTTGCGTTGTCGTCGACGGCCGCGCTCGACGCCATGTCCGTGTCCTGGTCGAAATAGCCGCGGGCGCGCTCGTCCGATGACGAATCAAATTGCACGTCGTCGCTTCCGCATTCGCCTCCTGTAGATTCTTGCGTCCCGCGACCCTCCAGCGCCTCGAATGACCAGGCCTGCGTCATGTCCAACGATTTTGCTTCCGCCGCCTGATAGCCGCTCGAAGAGTCGTCCCCGTCGCCCTCTATGCTTCGACGAATCGTCCCCGCATACGGCGGCGGGTCGTCCGCCTCCGCCCTGACTGCCTGGCGACCGGCAGCGAAGTCACGGCCGTCTGAACTCGTCTCTGTGAACTCGTCATCCGACGCCCCGCCCTCCCCATCATACTTGGCAAAGATCTCGGCGAATCGCGGTCCTCCTAGTGGTCCGCTGGACCGTCGTCGGTAGAAGAGCAGGTAGGCGGCACTCGTCACCATCGACGAAAGGTCCGACACGACGTGCACCGCAGAGTCTGTCCCAAGACTTTGGTTAGCAGCTCGCCGCGCCATACAAGACTCTACCCTCCCGTTCGCACCCGCAAAGCTCGGGAGACCTACCATTAAAACTGTACCAGCGCCCGTCCACGAAGTTCTTGGCATACGCGGTGTAGTGGCCTCCTCCGAGGCCGCCGTAATGATCGTCGATGGCGATCAGGTCGTAAATCTCCACCTTGCCGTCTTCCTTTTCGATCACTCTCGACGTCAGGTCCAGGCCTTCGATCGGGAAGTCGACCAGCATGTCCAACTTTTCCCGCCGCCAGCCCGCATTGCTGAATCGCTTGAGGTGAGCAACCAGGATGTCGGGCGTCTTCCACAGGTCGAATTTCTTACTCGCCCGTCGGTGCTCTTTGCATCGCGGACAGTACCACATGTCCTGCTCCGACAGGATCTCGGCTCGCTCGAACTCGTCCAGGCACTCCTCCAGCGTGATGCCACTTGTGCGGCGCGTTTGCCGCCTCCTCTGGTTGAGCCTAATGGCCGGATCCTCCAGTGTCTCCGGGTCGACGTACGTCCTGGCCTCTCGCATAGTGCGCCTGGTCGTGTTGCCGAAGACCAGATCCCACGCTTCTTCGTTCCAATCGACGACGATGCCCTCGTAAGGGCGGATCAGAGGACCTCCGTCGGGCACGGCACGAGGCAGGGGCTGCGGGCTCACTGCGACCTGCGCTCGCTGCGAAGTTTTTGGCTGCGCTCGCGCTTGCTTATCGCGACGCTTGTTGCCCTTCTTGCCGTACGTCTTGTGACCTTTGAACTTCTTACGTCCGCCGGTCCCGCCCTTATGGCTTTGACGACCGTGTCGTCCCATAAACTGGAGAGAAATCGTCAGCATGGACTACCAACTCGGCAGTCTACGACTCGGATCGGGCAGAGCTCACCCTTGGGGCCGGAGATGCGTCTTCATCGCTCAGCTCCTCCGCCATGCGCGTCAACGGTGCCCCGGTCTCTTCCTCGTTGCTGTTATCCTCGTTGCTGTTTTCCTCGTTGCCCGAGAGTGTGCTGTCCGGGCTCTCGAAGCTGTTGTGGTCTGTACAGTCCTGCACGCGGTCCGACAGCTTCTCCAACAGTGTTTCGTTGTCGAACGCGGACCAGCCAGTCGGCACAGGGCCGTCTGAATTGCTGCGAAAGAAGCAGAGCTCGAAGAGATTCTGCAGCTCCGGGTCGAGGAAGGCGTCGGGGTCGACGAACCTGGGTCGTCGCCTGTTGAAGCGCTTGAGCAGGTTCGATTGCCCACTCACCTTGCCGCCGGCGTCTCTCATGGAAATATCTATCATGTCGTCCTCGCCGTCGACCGACCGCGCAGCTACCTTGCCGTCGCCGGAAGAGTCCGCATCCGAGGAGACGGTCGAGTCCGACGTCCCGTTCTCCTGAGCCGTCTCGGAGAGCTTAGGCCAGGTGGTAAAGGTGGCGATCCTTTCGAGCACTTTGCGCTTGATAATATCGAGGCTGCAGGCCTCCTTCCGGGTCAGCGTGACGAAATGGGGCGGACAGACTCCGTCAGGCCCAGGCCCGCGGGTGTGAGGCCGGCGATGCAGCACGCTGACGACCATGATCTCGCTCTGCTCTTCGTCATATTCGACGCTGTCCAAAGGCGAGTCGACGTCGAGCATGGACCTGTATTTCTTGCGCGGGCTCTTGTACGGCCAGTTCGTCGGAACTGCCTCCAGCTCGTGAATCGTCGGCATATCCGTCTTGGGGATCTCTTCAACAACGTTCTGACTGTTGTCGTACAATTTGAAAAAGCGATCTTTGAACTCTTCGGCTCCCATCAGCCGGCTTGCGGGAACGCCAGTCCGGGCGGACACGAACTCCTTGAGGCTCTCCACGGAGCTATATTTCGGTAGCTCGACATCCAACTTGACGGGAGCATCGTTCAGCGGGAAAAACTTGACCTGCTTCGTCCACAAGTTTTCCGCCGGTAGCGGAAGGGTCAAATTGTTGAAGGGGTCAAAGGTAATGCTGATCTTGCCACACTCCGGACACTTGAGTGTCGATTTGTACATGCCGGTGAAAAGGTCGGCAATGACGGAGGCGTCCCGCCGCCGGGTGATGTCCCATACCTGGGCTGCCATCTCACGGATCGCCTCGGGTTTGTTGATCATGTCGTCCGTGGAGTCGGGCTTCTCAATGTACGGCTTTTTCTTGATGCGACTCAGGTCCTCCTGAAGGGCGTCCAGGAGAAAGCCGAGAAACTCTTGCGAGTCCTGCTGGCCCCATCCGGAAAACGTGGGCCGGCAGCGCCCGACCGTCGTCTTGAAGTCGCGAGGACTCACGGCGCCTCTACCGTCCTCGTAAATCTCCCTCAAAAGGCTGCCGTAGGCTATGGCCACTCGACCGTCGTAGCCGAGAACGTTGGTGTCGTTGATCTCGGGCAGATGCGACTCGGTCAAGAAGTACTTTGAAAGTTCTTCCACGCTGCGAACGCACTGCAACGCCGAGTTCATGTAGCAAGTGTTGCCCAGGTTGTGAAGACCTACAGCCCCAGCGTTGCGGCCCAGCCGCTTCTTCTGAGCTCGAGCCCGGGTGAGCACGCCCTCGCAAGGACTGCTTCTACTGCTATTGGGCTTGGAGGTCTGGGCCGCCACATTGACTCGGGACGGAATTGATTTCCCAACGACGCCTTGTCCAGTGTAGGTGCTGACCCAGCCATCACCGATAGCCTCGTCGACGACAAGATTTTGGTCAGATGGACTTAGAAAGACCTTGAGAGTCGCCTTGCCGTTGAAGTTTGCGTTGGCCGTGTGGTCTGTCAAGTTGATGAAGGTCCTGGAGTCCCGAGCCTCGGAGAAGCTGACAATGTCCAGCAGCATGTCCCGCCACGCATAGGGGAATCTCTGCCCTGCTGGTGAGTCGGGAGGTGTCAGGGTCACCATCGGCTCCGCCGACTGGGCGGCGACGTGCAAAGGGACCGAAAAGATGCGCACTTTGCGATCCATGGGAATGCCAGCAAGGGTTTTCACGTCCTTGAGAAATGTCTGGGCGTGGGTGGCGAAGCTCCTGACCAGGACGAGAGCAGGAGGGTTATCTTCCTTGAGAGCCTGCTCTATCGGCAACGGGCTGACCTTGGACCAGAGGCGGTAGATGCGGAAGACGGGCGGGTGGAACTCGTACATGATGTTGGGACGGTCCTGTATGTTCTCGGCGGTATTGACTGCAGTGCGAATGATGGGGTGCTGGCCTTCCCGCAGTCCGTACCATTCCATGACCAGCTTCCACGCATCGTTGGGAAACAGCTCAAAGGATTCGAGACCAAGACCCGGCTTCAGGCGGACAAAAGTCGTGTTGTCGGAGTCGCGGATAACTTCCTCGATGATGTCAGAGTTGTCGACAGGGCCCAGCGAGGCGTCGGCGGCCGACTTCGAGTCTGTCCGCATGGCGAGCGCCTGTTCCAACCAGGACCGCGACACCAGATACGCCGTGTTGCCCTCGACGATAGGCGAGTCGCTGGAAGCCTTGAGCAACATCTCGATAACTTTGATTTGCTCATGGAGAGGGGGAGCTGCTGCGAAGCGGTCAGCTAAGGAGAAGCGGACGGATCGAGCAACGTACGGTGAGGGGAGATTCGAGCGTCGGCGTGGCCGTTTAGCTCGGGCGGGTCGATGCTCATGGAGCGGGGATGGAGGCCCGAGGAGTTGCCATCACCATCAACGGCGAGGGACCTGGCTGCTTCGCTATCCCTGCACGTGTTCATTTCGGAATCCATACCGGAAGCCCGTCGCTTGAGAGGGGATGACGAGCGGCGCGGCAACTCGTCATCGGCGCTCATGATAGCCCGTCTGGATAGCCTCAAGGGCGACTGGCTTCTGGTCAAGCTGAGGGCAGAACCAGCCTCTTCACCCCCTCTGTCGCTCTCGAGGGAGAGATCCGCGCAAGCCGAGGCACAGGGGGACGAGGAGGCGATGGAGGAGGCGTACTCGGCCGACACGAGGGAGGCGGCCTGCGTCTGCAAACGAGCAGGCAGACTAGAAGCCGGGAGCGAGTCGGCGCGGGGGAAGAGCGGCGTGTTGAGCCCGGAGGCTACGGACGGGGCCAAGGAAAAGACGGCGTCGTCGTCGGCTTCGCACGAAGGTAGAGCAGTGTCGGGAGACAGAGAGCTGGAGTTTGTCGTCGAAGGGGGGCGGGCGAGTTTTCTCTTCTTTGAGGAAGGCGTCTTGACAGTGAGCTGCCCGGGCAGCTCGGACACAAAGGGAGGGAGGGGGAGGATGCGACAAAGGCAGTCAAGCGAAGAAATCGCATCAATCTGCCGTCTCAATGTTGTACGCTGATGGTGACGAGGGGATAGCCAAGCATCGGACAGCAGCGCGATCGTCTGTCTGGCCAGACATGCACACGCGGCAGGGAGCGAGGAGCGAAGGGAATGGAAATGGTGGTGATTGAGCCGTGGTCCGATCTGAGACGAAAGGAACAGACGCGATGATAACGATGATGTTAATCTTGCTGTTATTGTCCGCAAGACAGGATGAGCTGCTGTCTGGTTTGAGTGTATGTACGTTGTGTGAGCGTACCTATGAGTGCTTGTGTGTGGTTTTTTTTTTGTCTTCCCTTTCCGCGCTCTGGCCGGTCGGCAAGTCTCGAGCGCTTCGCCGGGCAGATGCAGGCGAAGGAAATTTTGACGGATGGGAGGCTGACACAGGCCTGTGAGCAGGGCGGGAGTAGCGGGAGTGGCTCAGCTCCCGCGCATAGGTACCTAGTACCTCCTAGCCTCCTAGCCTCCTAGGGCTCCTAGGTGTAATAGCTCGGCACCGTGTCGACACAGTGCTTCTCCTGTTTGGGTCCGAAGATGCCACCCTCCTGCTACCAGGCCTTCTACCGCTTAGCAATTACCTAATCGCTCTCGGTGGTGCGGGTACCTACACGGCGCTACGCCACACACACGGCCACGGCTGCCTGCGAGTGCGAGCCACCTATTCGCAGCAACTCCCATTTACCTATTAGAGGCCGCCGGCCACACAAGTTAGGGGTCAGGGGCCCGTGCTTGCTCGAATCTTCTCGTACTGTCTGTTCTCTTACTAACATGGAAGGTTTATCAACAGTGTAGTAGTAATAAGGCCATCGGGGGCCATCGTCACATCGCTAGGTAGATGGATGCCTGTGCAGATTCTGCTTCTGACCCGTACATACATACATTCCTACCAGTAGGTATACTACAACACCCCCAAACGCATGCCAAGTGCCCAACACACACACGGACACACACACACACACACACACATGGCCATCCCTTGACTTGAACCCAACAAACCCCGTCATACCGCTCCCTTGAGAGAGTCTCTAGTAGTGTGCTTTCCGACGCCCAAACCCCTTCACAACTTCGCGTCCGTCTCCTCAAACTCGCTCAACTCCTTGACCGGCCTCGCTCCCCGGCTTACCGGAAGACTGGCCCTGTACCGGCGCACATCGGTGATCTCCTTGGCGAGGGCCAACGCCGGCGCCACAGATTCCTCTCCTTCCGACTCACCACTTGGAGCTCTCGGCTCGAGTCCAAGTTCCCTTGCTTGCCGGATCATGGCCTCTCTCCTGTCCGTCGGCACTTTTGCCACGTCCTTGAGATGGCGTTCGAGAAGTGCCAGGCATGATCGGTTCGCCTGTGGCACGTCGTCCACTCCTGACGCCCTCAGGAGGTTCAGCACCTTCATGTCTAGTTCGCCGGCACCGCGGGCGTGTAAGTGGACCGACAGCCGTGCCCGCTGGCTCGATGACGGGCTGAGAAACTCGTCGTAAAAGCTCACCATCTCAGCCTTGGTCAGGAGCTTGATGTTGGCGGCATCGACTTGTGCTGTAGTAATCGTCAGCTCCCTTGCCTACCGCTGTTTTCGCTTTCCACGCACCTTGCTCAAAGTCGTAGTACTCGTTGCTGATTTGACCCCAATGCCGCGAGGACTCTTGGTCCAAACTCCTCAGCTTCTCTAGCCGTCTGATGATGAGACTGCGCTTATGCCCTTCGAATTCAGCCTCGCTCATCGTTCCTAGAGTGCGGCTGAACTGGGCCAGGAAGGCTTCGATGCGCTTCTCCAGATACTCGGGCGTCTTCTCGCTTTGGATCAAGACGCGGAAGCCGCAGGTGGTCGAAAAGTTACGAATGCCTGAGAAGACTATATATCCAAGTTGCTCCTTGGTCCTCAGCTGGTCAAAGGCGGGCTCGTGCGTCATCTGGTCGACCAACAAAGTCTTGGCGCGCACGAGGCCGTCGGCCTTGTCGCCGACGAAAAACCATGTTTCGACGCAGTGATTGACGTTGGCCGGATCCTCCAGGGTCTTGTTATAGACGAAGTTTGACCCCGGCGGCAGCGTGAGCGAGCGAACGATGGGGCATTGCCATCGAGGCAGCGGGCGGGCCTTGAAGGTAGAGACGACCATGTCCGTCACCATCAGCGCCTCGTCGCGATACAGATTGCCGTGAGCGTAAATCTCAATGTAAAGCTGGGCCAGCATCTGCCTGTGGAAAAGCCTGACAGCATCGACCGTGATGGCGCTCAGTTCGGCCTCGAGCTCTTCCACGACGTAATCGCGCTCCGCGTTGAGCCAGGAGGCGTAGTCGCCAATCTGCTGATAGGACGACTGCAGCTGAAAGTTTTTGTAGCCGCGAGTCAAACGCTCTTTGACAATGTCGAACCGCTCCGTCCTGATGTCGAGGTCCCGAATCGTGACGACAACCTGCTTCAACAAGACTGGAAGCTTGTCGTTGTATCCGGAAATATCCAGAAAGAGTCCTCGCGAGTCCAACGAAACGGTGTACTGCAGACCGGCAAGCTCCGCATCGTACGAGTATTCTTCAAACTCGTCTCTGACGAGTTCCGTGAATATCCTCGCCTTGACGCTGTTTTCGGCCGTCGCGTGTATGATGGGATTCTTGAGGCTCACCATGACATTGGCTTTGGGAACCCAGAACGTGTCATCTTTCTTCCACCAGGTACGGGCCAGCGCATCGTTCCGAAGCACGCGCGGTGCGGGCGCCGGTTCCGCCACATCCTTCTTGTCCACCTCGAGCTTGTTGGGTATAAAGTTGTTCTTGTGCGGCAGGTGAAGCTCGGGAAGACGTTCTGACGCGGACAGCGTCATCGCCCGGTTCAACTCGGCCATCAGATCATCGGGTATCTTCTCACAACGATATTCCGTCCCGTACCACTTTTCTTTGGCATTCCAGTTTCCGGGAAAGGTCCTCGACACAACGGTCATGCGTAGCTTGTCCGGTCGAATTGTGGACAGCGCCTTCTCGATGAGCTCGGCGTCAAAGGTACGCAGGCGGCTGTTGCCGCTGAGCAGCCATTCGCGCGGCAGGGGCTTTTGCATGACAGAACTCGTCCTACTCGTGAACCGGCTGGCTGGGGTCTTCTGTCTGAACTTAAAATCCACGTCCGCCATGCCCTTTTGCTCGTCGAAAATCCACTCCTGAGGCGAGGACTCGCGCAGCAAAGAGACGTACTGGAAGAAGATCTTTGCAATCTCAGGGTAATTCTTTAGACCCTGGAAAAGCCGCGTCAGTACCGTCACTGCGAAAAATGAAAAAAAAAAAAAAAAAAAGTCGTCCGAAGGGAGAGGGGCATACTTCTTCCGTCAAGCGAATCTGCACCTCAAACATGCCAGGCGTGCCAGGACAAACTGACGAAGACCAGGCCGAAAGGCCGTTGACCCAGCCCTTGTTCTTGACATAAGACATGATGCTTCCCGGACCCTCGTGACCTATGAGGTGACTGATGTACCTGCTCGGCTGCGATTCGAAGAGGGCCTCCTCATCCATAAAAGGAAAGGTCAGATCGAGCTGGCGCGTGTCCATGACAGGCTTGGCGAAGCATTGCGTGGCCAAATCGCAGTCGCGGAAGGGGACCTCTTCGGACCATCGGTTGGGCGGCAGCTTCTTGTTGGCGATGGGAGAAAAGAGCTCGACAACCCATTTCTGAAGAACATCGAGCGGTTCTCGGCCGAGGACAACGAGCTTCATGCGGTTGGCGGAGTAGTGCTTATCGTGAAACTCGATAAACTTATCGCGGACGTTGATCCCTCTCGACTCGGGCAGCGTCTTCAGTACGTTCAGGTTGCCGGTGGAGAAGTGGCAAAAGGGATGCTTGGGATTAGACAGCGACTTGCCGAGCTGGTGGAGGCGCCAAGTGTCATTTTGGAGATTCTTCTTGTTTTCCGAGTCGACGGCCTTTAACTCCCTGTCGAGAGTGCTGGGCAGGAACAGAGGCTCGACGAAGAACTGGGCGAAGCGGTCAAGAGCGCCTCGAAGGGGCGAGGGATTGGTGTCTGACGGATCCTCGTCATTGGCCGGTTTAGCAGCAATGTCAAAGAAGTAGTTGGTGGAGGTGCTGGCAGTGTAAGCATTGGAAGAGCCAGAGTTGGCGGCGAGGTATTGATTATAGTCGTTCTCGACAGGGAACTTTTTGGTTCCCATGAAAAGAAGCTGATTTATATGGTCAGTTTGGCGTGGAAGCAGGAGGAGAAGAGAAAGAAAATGCTTTGGCTCACATGCTCGACGGCATGGGCCATGCCAGGCATGCCCTCTTCATCGGAAAAATTGCCGACGTTGACGTCGAGGGCAGCGCTGGCCTTATCCGTCTCAGGGTCATGGACCAGCAGGGCCTCGAGCTCATTCTCTAGCCTGACAACTCGGTAGTCGCGATCATCCAACGAAGGCTTCTCCAGGCAATCGGCCAGGACGACGACGGGGGTCCGGCGACCCGGCGTCAACCGGGGCGACTGAGACGAAGGCATCAGGGCAAAGACAGGATGAGCGAGCAAATTTTTGGGGCGATGAAGAAGGGAGGCAGTGCGACCGCAAGGGAAACAGATGTTTGAGGTCTGTTGAAGAGAGAAGAGAGAAAGGTCAGAAGGAAAAAGCAAAGGGCGACGAGACGATGGTTCGAGAGTGATGTCGGTAGTACTAGTAGCAGTGGTAGCGCGCCGGCGGTAGCGCGTACCGGGGTACCGAGCCTGAAAGGTACCACCTTGATGGGGCTTTGTGCTACCCAAGCAGGCCCGGTACTGCTGGCCGGGGGGGGGGGGCGAAGAGAGGGGGGGAAGCGGCGCTGCCAGGGGATGGTGGAAGGGGGGGGGAGGGGGGGATGATGCTAGAGGGTCTAGGAAAAATAGTAGTAGGTGTAGGTGATAGCCGAATAGGAAAAGGTACCTCGAAAAGCAGTGAAAGCCGGCAGTAGAGGGTATACCAGGTATGCCACTGCTAGCAATCGACAGACATCTTCTTTCGGGCGGTGAAGTCAACAAAAGTCAAGGAAGAACTGATGGAAATGAGCGGCTGGCTTCTATCTTATATGTGTGTGATTTCCAAAAGTACATACATACATACATACATACATACTATGATACTACTCCCTGCTTGCCTTTCCCGCGATGCACTCATTCTAGCAGAGCTGTAAGTGTGACACTCTGACTCCGAAAAGCGGACGGTCTCTTTGATCCACAGCCAGGTATAACCGCTTATATCCTCATGTTCATGGTGAGATGCGTGTGTTCTATGAGCTATCCAAATTTTTCTCCTTCCTTTCCCAATCCCAACGTTGAATACCGTGGCTCACAGCTACCTATCTTGAGTACCATTAATCATTCCTTGCCCGTCACTGCTTTACCGTCGTCGTCGTCGTCGTCGTCGTCGTCCACGCCGCTCAGCGCACAACGGCGGTGAGACGACGACGACAACGACGACAATGGACTTGTTGTGCGTCAGCCTGCACGTTGCACCCATCTTGCTCGCATCTTGCTCGCATACATTATTGTGCCATGTACGGATACCTACCTACCTACTACTTACCGACCTACATACATACATGCTACAGATCCGTGTACGGATATAGTACACACATATCCCGTCTGTTTGTATATATGAGGTATGTATGTATGTATGCATGTACGGACGTGAATTCAAGTTTGCAAGCTGCCTACCTTACTAGGTACCTACTAGGTAGGTAGGAAGGCAATTTACTACATTCCGTCTCCAAGGCTTTGGGCCGAGCACTGTAGTCTGTCTGTCTCTCGGAGCGGTCCTTGCGTCTCGTCCGCCTCCTCGGCCTGATTGTCCCCCCCCCGCGAAAAAAAAAGCTGAGGAATGACCCGTGGCCCGTCCATCGGAACTCAACTCCCCCGGCTAGCTGCTGCTGCTGTAGGTATTCTGCCGGTATGCAGCCTACCTACTCCGTATATACCCTCTCTGCTCAAATAGTAGGTGTGCGAATACATACTAGTACCAGTCCGCGCCGTCACCCGATCATCTTTCGACGCACTCACGGGTTTTTATGTATTAATCTGTAATAGCGGTCATTGCTTCGTCCTCTTACAACAAGGCAAGGCACACACCGTAACACTTGAGGCGGCAGGTCACGAGGCAAACGTTGTAAGCACGCGACCCACCGAGCAAAGCAATCAAAGGCCTCCTCTACCGTATCGACGACGCCCACTTCCGACAACCGGAACGCTTCTTCTTCGACCAAGTATTAACATGTAAGTCTGCCATGGACAGAATTCCTTTGTCTCGTCATGTTTCTCCTTCCCTCGTCTCGCTGCATCCGTCCGGATTCCCTTTGTTGCGACATTACAAACACTCATATGTAGGGATAAATATGGATTCACTTCTTACCTATCCGTACTCCTACTCACCTGGGTTTCACCCCTTTGATCCCTGCCATTCAGCAGAGCAGCAGCCGCAACGGTCAACCGTGGTGTCGGATCTGGATGCTGATGCGCCTCGTTTCCTCGCTGTATCCGTACATACGGGGTAACAAGTACGAAAACTAGCACCTACGGACGTCCCCCTTGCGCATACATGTATGTATACATGCTTGTGTACAAATACGAGCACCCCCTGCACGATTATGAATTCTGAAAACTTGGTGTTACTGCTACCTACCTGCGCAGCTGCTAGCCGTCCGTCGATCACGGCCCCAGTTACTCTCCATGTCTCTCTCTGGACTTCCCTTCTGGGGAACAAAAGGGACAGCGTCCCTCAGACATGCATCTCCTAGAGACTCTCTTTAGTCGCCAACTTAGTCCTCTTGTTATACCTGTGTAAGAGGGAGGCACCCTAGGACCTGGTCAGTCGCAGTTTGCACCGTCTTTGCTTTCGACATGACCCGGAGCACAGACTTTGTTTGGCAAAGATTCGATCCCGTCGTCAATCGCTTCCCGCATCCGAATTCCAGTGTTCCACTCCATACGCCATCCCGTTCTCAGGGACCTCGTGGAGGTTATGCCACGCGCATACCCCCAGGTGTCCCACAATGTTGGCTGTGCTCAAGGAACGAGACACTCAACGTCAGGCTTTCTTTCCCGCACTTGGCGTCTGAAGCTGTTGGGCCAACGAAGAGCGGCGTTGAGAGTTAGCCGAGCTAGCTGATAGGCATCATTCACCGGTTGCGCAAGTGTGTCATGTACCCTCAACGCCTCTTTTGGTTTGACCTCGCCTGTGAAAATTTTGCGCCTGACTGGGCTTTCCAGCTGCCAGCAGAAGAAATCGACGTGATGCGTTTGCTCGTTTCCTTTCCTGGACCTTTAGCCTTGCCATCGCCTCCAAACCGTCTGGATCGCGACTGCGCATGTGATCGATCTTTTGGGGAGGATGCTTCGGAATCGTCGCTATCATGTCTGATCTTCCGCTTGCCATGGGCTTCGGCATCTTCGTTGGATTGGTCGTTCGAATCGTCACCTAAGTGATCGCGCCCCGGTTTCTGCACAAATCAGAATTGCCTCCTCTCCCTCGAGTGACGCCAGGCCGTAAGCGGATCCAAACATGCCTTGCTGTCTGGCTTCTTCTTCGCACGCGTAGAAGTGCGGCCCTTTGCGGGCGCGTCCTCAGTCTCGCCAGATTCGCGCGACGAATCGATATCCCCGTACCCCACGTAGACCACGTTGAGCTGCGTCGTAGCGGAGCCTTCGCCCTTTACCTCGCTCCATTTGTCCAGCCTCCAGTGCGTGTCGGCCGAGTTCTGTTTCTCGAGAGCGGCCTGACGGGTGGCTTCCTGATTGTCGAGTGCGGCCTTGATGAGAGCTTCGTCGATTTGCGCGTTGATTCGTCCCAGCGCCGTAGGGTCATCGAGTTTTCGCTTCTTGACGCCATCTGAAGATGCCGAAGCGGCAGCTCTTTGCATGAACCGCATAGTCAGCAGCCTCGAAGAGACTGCTCTTGGCGTTTCGGGAGCCATGGCGAGGGGTGTGGCCGCGCTGTCACCTGTGGTGAAGAAAGTCTTTTGCGGCGGTGACTGCGGTGGTGACGTTGATAAAGCCTGTCTTTCGAGGGTGGCACGTGACGTTCGGTAGTCGCGCGGGCTCATGTTGTTCCGCTCGCTTCGCTCCCTCGGCTCTCTGTTCAGCCGCCTGGGGACCTCAACTCTACGATTGCAAGTCTACGTCACTACGAATAGATCTTGCCATCATGGCCGGCTTTCGGCTGAGGCCAATCTCTCTCTTCGCTCGAACCTCTCGGCCGCTACAGAGGACCTTTAGCACCTCTAGCCGCCTTTTGGAGGCTCCTGTTCCCACAACGACCGAGACTGCCATTCAGAATGCCCAGTCCAAAGAGCTCAGCCAGTCCGAGGAACTCAGCCAAGCTCCCAATCGAGTCGGTGTCTGGTCCCGAAGCCAGAATCCACGCAGCAAGGCTATGACGGGTCCTCGCTTCGAGCAAACAGACATGAGCCTACAGGTGCGCTTGGAAGTTTGTCGGCAACGACATGGCTCATGGGATTGCTGATGGCATGACATAGCCTCAACCGATGTCGGCCATGGAAATGATACACAAACAACCCGTCCGCTGGACGCATGAACGCGTCGTGGCTTGCGACGGCGGCGGAGGCCCTGCTGGACATCCGAGAATATTCATCAACACTGATAAGCCGGAGATTGCCGTATGCAATTACTGCGGCCTGCCTTTTGTGTGTCCGATCGAGCAAAACAGTGGAATGGACTACAGGTACTGACTGCCTTTCAGGCCAATGAACACAACAGGCAACATCTCGAGTCGCTCCCAGAAACGTCGTATCCTCTGGCATAAGGGATCTGCCGGCCCAGCTTACACCCGTAGCCTGTGCTCTTAGACAGTTTATAATGGTAGGTAGGTAGACTGCAGAGCTCTTAGCCTGCTCTATGTCCAGCCAGGTATTTGCCTTTGCGACAGCAAGCGCTGATGAAGACGCACCGGGGTTGCCATTTTAGCCTTGATAGATCGAGAGAGAGAGTGAGAGAGAGAGAGAGAGCGCTCATCTGTATGGTTTGACAAGCTTATTCCCAATATTTAACTGGCTTGCGTCCCCTTACGTAGAAATATGGTCAAAATGATACCGTCATCGAGGCTGAAACGCCGTCTGTACAAACTCCAAAGTACAGAGTACATCCCCCCCCCATATCTTTTTGAGCCGCACCAATGATCTCATCGGGATTCCCTTAGGGCGGAAGCAACCTCAATAAAAGCATGCCTCGTCAACGAGCCGCCCCCGGCATCTCCACAACCGGTACCTTGGCTCTCGCCCTCCTGCTCTTCGTCGCGCTGTTCCCGGACCTATTCCACCTTATCTGGACTCTGCCCCTCGGCTTCTTTCGTTCCGCTCAGCCCAAGACGAACAGCCCTACCCGTCCGCCCGCAAGCATGTCATGGTTTCAGAAGGAGTTCAAGCTCCCGTCCAAAGCCAGGGGCTCTTACCTGATCACCGACGACGTCGTGGCCGCCCTGCCGGAGATCCGGGGCTACAGGGTCGGTCTGTTGAACCTGTTGGTGCAGCATACCAGTTGCGCCCTCAGCCTCAATGAAAACTGTACGGAATATGCATGTGCATGTGCTGCCGCGTCGAATTGACGAGCCTTCGGCTGACACGGCGGGGCCGCGAGCAGGGGATGAAGATGTAAGGGCAGACATGAGCGATGCCATGGATCGCATCGTGCCGGACAAGGGCTCCAAAGGGGAGAGTCTATACCGCCACGCGTGAGTCGGCGTATGCTGTCTGCCTCGCATGCCGGGTTAACCGAGCTACAGTGCCGAAGGGCCCGATGACATGCCCGTAAGTGCCCGCCGGGTTGAGGTTCGTCTAAGGAGCTGAACACGAGTCGCGCAGGCACATGTCAAGACCGCCTTGATCGGGGCCAGCGTAACCATCCCCATCAAAGATGGAAAGCTGGTGAGCTCGCGATCCGCACTACCGAAAGCAGACACACAAAAGCTGACGTTGGACCCAAGGCGCTGGGAACGTGGCAGGGGATATGGCACCTGGAGTTTCGGACGAGCAGACATACGCGACGTGTCGTGGCAACTATCCAGGGCGAGAAAGTCTGAGACGGCGCGCGTAGACGAGCAGGACCAGACATTTTCAATGGTGACATTAGGCTAATGAAAAGACCTGGGTATCTGCTCTCCTCTGTGCTGTCGAGGCATTTCTCCTCGTCACCCTTGCGCCGAACACCGTCGCCATGTAGTGAAAAACGGGTCGATAAAATGTTGATCAGAAGTGTTTTTTTTTCTTTAAATCCCTCCATCGTAAGATGATCACTACGCCCCATTCTCTCCGTCGTCCTTCATGTCCGCATCGTCTCCGGACAATACCTTGACCTTGGGCACGTACCCTTCCATGCCTGGGGTGACGGCAGCGACATTGCCATTCTCGTCCTTGAATTCGAAATTGTAGCGGCTGAGGATGTGAGGAATAGCCGAGAGTTGGGGGCCGTAACGGGCCGTATTGTCGTAGAGCTCGAAGAGAGGCACGGCAAGCAATTTCATGTTCTTGGGTACGCTCAAGACCTCTGAAGACGGAGGAGGATCAGCAACTTGTGGGGACGGAGGCCAAGGGCGGCGAACGACTCACTGGTCTGGGGTAAGTGGATGAAGTAAAGCTTTTTACACTCTTTGGGCCGCGTGACGTGCGCGGGCACGAAGGGATACATGAATGTTTCGAAGTTGGGCCGCCACCACTGGGCGAGACACTCGCCAACCTCCCAGTCACCGGCCTCCTCGCCCTCGCCGATGCGACCGACAGGAGCGAGTCTTTCATCAAGCCTAGCTTTAAAGCCCTCGATCTCTTCGTCTTCGGGTCGCAGGTAGTCGCCTGGCAGCTTGAAGAAGGCGTTTGCTATCTGCAGCATCAAGATGTGAGGGTGGTTGTGCTCGTGACAGACGAGAATGCCTTCACAGGTGCGTCGCATGCCATGCTCGGCATAGTGCTCTTCGAGACGCTTCAGGCGGGCGAGGACGGATGGATCCTCCTCCGGTTGCGTCTCCTTGACCCCGAACGTGTAGTTCGACAGGGGGTAAAGGGTGACTTTTTCGGGCTGCCTGGAGCTGAAGGACAGCGGAATGATGGGCGGATGGCCTGACTTGAGTGCCGAAGGCGGAATGGTGGACATGATGGGCCGTGGTGATGGGAGGGGAGGAAACACGAAGCGAGGCTGTCGTCAGGACGCGATGAACCGGAGGTCCTCTGCTCGTGTGGACGGGTAGAGATTTTGACGAGGAGCAGCCGAAGCAGGCAGGCGGTGAGGGAAAGGTGGATCCCGAAAGCGCATGTACCTGGGTACTAGTGCTCCTGCTGTAGGGTAGACGGAAACGTTTCGCGTGTCAGAAAGGAAGGACCTGGTCGATATTATATAACCTACTATAATACGAAGAACTCCGTAAGAAATCTCTAACGCTAAGATATTAAAGAATTATTACCCTAGTAATAACTACTTTTCTCTCTTAATAATAGCTAGGAGCCCTTAGAGCTTTCCTTATAGATAAGGATTAGATTATATATATATTTAAGGTTTTCTAACTATTAGTTAAAGACTTTAGAGTTTATAGTTCTATTATATATATACTTATATTTATACTCTTATATATTTCTTTATACTTTTCTTTCGTATATTTATATATAACTTTTTAATCCTAGTATTATCCTTCGTAGATTCTAATAGTTAAAAGCTATAATACTCTAATTATTTTCGATAATTATTAATACTAATTCCGGGTTTCCGAAAGTTCTTTATAAATAAAATATTAATTACTATAATTAAGTAGAATATTATACTCGGCTTAAAGACCGATTAAAAAGCCTAGAATACGGCCTTCCTTATTTAAGTCGATAATACTAGACTTACGAAGTAGTTAATAGGGGAAGAAGAGTTTCCTATAAAGCTAGAGGAACTATATTATCCTACCCCCGATAAAAATCTTAGTAATATAAAAAGGGATTATAAGATTCGAGAGTAGTAAATATACTAGAATATATACGATAAGCGGTATAGAATCTAGACTAAGAAGAAGGAGGCTATAAAAAAGATTCGGCTTTAGCTATATATAATAATTAAGTAATACTACCTTAAGGTCTACTACTAAACCCCTAGTTAATTTTTATAGGAATAATACGCTAAGTTAAAAAAATAGGCTATTACCTTAAATAGGGAGATTTACTATTTACTCTATAATAAATATATAATACTTATAAATATTAAGAATACCCTACTAAAAAACTAGTATATATAGTTTAATTTATAGGTTTAAGTTATAAAAATAGCCTAATATAAGGACTTTTCCTAGGCTATAAATACTAAAACCTAGGTTCTAGAGTTCCTTTAGGCTATAGGTTAAGTCGAATACCTATAGACTTAGGCTAGGGTCTTCTATTAGACGAAGCTAGAAAAAAACCCGGATTTTAATATATATATATTTATTAATAACTTTACTAATAAACTTAATAATATTCCGAATACTAAAAATACGACTCGAATAGAAAAAGGGGTATTCCCCTTATTCTAGGGAAAGAAATATAAGGGTAAAAAGAATAATAAACCTATTAATAAAATCCCTATATAGAATAATCCTAGTAATAAAGAATATAATAATAACCCTTTAAAGAACCCTTAAGAGAAAGGATTAAGGGGATAAAAGTATTATAATAATAGCGGTAATAAGACGATTAAGGAAGGAAAATATCCTCCCTACTTATTATATAGATTTAATACTTACCTAAGGGAATAATACTTTAGGCTTAATAATAACCTACCCGACTAGTAGAAAAATACCTAAGCTATAAAAAGGGCGCGGGAGAACCTTATAAAAGGAGGAGTAGAATAGTCTAAGAATAATAAAAATAAGTCTTCTTCTTCCTATCTTATTAGTAAAAAGGGGTATACCCTAAGCTCTTTTTATATTAAAGATCTAGGTACTATATTTCCTTCTATAGATTATCCCCTATATTACTCTATAATCCTAAATTCGGGTATAATAATTTATATTTTTAATAATATCTTATACTTTTCTAATCTCCGTATATTAAATAATAGAGATTTTATATAAGTAGGGGATAATTAAATCCCTATATAAGGGTATAGAATTATTAACCTCCGAGTTTTAATAGGTAATAGAAAAACGATTCTTTAATTCTAGGATATTATATACTATTAAAATTTTACTTATAACCTAGTATCCTATTAATTACTCTATAAAAAGGGTATTTAGTAGGATAAAACCCCGAGTTATAAATAATTAGTATTATAAATAAAATTAAACGTAATTCTAGTTTATATTTACCTTTATTATAATTAATTTATCCTTAAATACTATAAATCTATTAATAATCCTATAGCTTTTTATACCTAATAAAATACCTATAATTCTATAATATTTAAGAAGGGGCGAAAATCGATAGTTTCTATTTAGTATTAACGACTTAAATACCCTAGCCTATAAGTACTATAATATATATTAAATAGTTATAATAGTATTCGGATTTAGTTATAAGGGAAAGATAGTATAATAATTATAGAGTATAAGAATTATACTATAGCTAAAATTACCCGCTAAATTAGCCGGAAACTATAAAACTATTTAAAAACTCTAGGAAATATACTTACGATTAATTTCTATAATTTTAAACCTAATTTTACTAGTTTTAAATCTATTATACTAATTATAAATAGGGTATTAGGTTTTACTTAGGATTATTATCTTAAAGATTAAAAATAACTATAACTTCTTAGTACTCTAGAGTTAGCGTTTAATTATTTCGTTTACTAATACTTATTTAAAGTCTATATAATTAAGTATAATAAAGAGGTTCTTCTTAAGCCGGAAATATACTATTTCTTTACGAGAAGAAGTATTAAGGTTAAACTATCTACTCTATATACTTAGGAATAAAATAATAAAGCCGAAAGAGTCGGAGGAGTCCTTAAAACGAAGGCGCGAATTATAAGAGGAAACCTTCCTATACTTTTCTAGCGTATAATTTTCTAGACTATAGTATATTTATATAATTATATACCCTAGTATAAAAATAAGTAGAAAACTCTATTCGAATACGTTTTTAAGTAGAAGCTATACTTTAGCTACTTTTATATATACGGTTATAGGGCTTATATAATAACGATAAACGCGAAAGTAGGAGCGAAAAAGCTATAATAACTCGATTTAAAAGTATAAATAGGGTACTTAGTTAATTATAATTCCTTAAATATTTACCGAGTCTAAATACTAATAAAAGATAAGATTATAACTATATAAGATATAATCTTCGATAAAAGATAAGTCTTTTTAGGGAGTATTAATAATATTAGGGATAATCTATAGGAGATTAACCCGAGAATTATTATAAATATTTTAATAAAAATCGCCCTCCTAGACTATAAAATAAATAACCCGCGGATTAAAGAACCTTAACCCGAAGAAGATAAGGAAGACTCTAGAAGAGTAATCGATATTAACGACCTCCCTAATACCCGAAATAAAGATTCGGAGTAAAAGACTTCTATCCCCTAAGTAAGAGGATAAGAGGATTATTAAAAAATTCCTACTAAAAAGCCCTAAATAAGTACTCTTATAGTCGAAGGGTATAATATAAAGGAATTATCCTTAATTATAAAATACCCTACCCCTTTAAGGACTCCCCCTATAAGTTTATTTATAATAATAATAATAAGTATAAGAGGAAACCGGCGAGATTCTAAAAGGATACCTAAGGGATTTAGCTAGGGATTACCTAATAATATCGGCTAATAATAAGGATAAAGAGGACTAGATTACCTTAATTAGGGTAATTAATTATAATAATCTCGGACTCTAGTATATAATATATAGTATATAGCCTTTTATACTAGTATACTCGTAGGCTTAATAGCTAAAAACTTAAATACGGGGAAATTTATTAATAAGGCGATAATCCTTCGATTAATTATAGCGAAAGGAATTAAACGGGGAGACTTTCCTCCTCCCCTAAAATACTATATATAAATATTAAAGTACCTACTTAGAGCCTTTTTTCTTAATACTAAAGTAGATTATCTATAAAGTTATAATAAAGAATATTCGGACTCGTAGGATAAAATCCCTTCCCGAAATACTATAAAGAAAGTAATCGGGTATAAATAGGTATACGTATATAAATTTAATAAGAATAATAAACTAATTAAATATAAAGCCTAGGTAGTTATACGCGGGGATTAATAATCTATTACTAAAAAAAAAACCTATATAGTAATTCTTACTATAAGAAGTTTTTATACTTTTATTATAATAGTAGTAAAATTTAATCTAGAGCTTACTTAGTATAATACGGTAAATACGTTTATTAATATACTACTCGATAAAGATATATTTATATATATACCCCCGGGATATATAAAACCTAGATATATTCTATACTTAAAAAGAGTACTTTATAAGCTTAGGAAGTCCCCCCTCCTATAGTATAGGTATTTTATAAATACCCTATAAAATATAGGTTTTTAACGAATTCTAAATAAACCCTACTATATAATATAAGAAAGAATACTCGTTTTCTTTTATATAAATAATATTATTTTCGGATATATTAAGGAATCGTCGGAATTAAGTATTTAAATATAAAAAGAACTTTAGACGAAATATATCCTTATAGGTAGGTAGCCTATTCGCTAGTTTATCGGATTATAAGTCCTTTAAGACTAATCCTAGCGAAAAATATAGCTTTTTTAAAAAGTATATATTAATAAGATTATAAAACTCGCGGATAAAAAGGGAGTATATTAAACCCCTATAAGTATAATTCCCTTAATAATTTACGATAAATAATCCTCCTATTAACTAATTCTAAGCTATTAGAAAAAGATTAAGTCTATTATATTTATTATTATTATAACCCGACTAGATATTACTTTTACTATATCTCGCCTAGCGAAATATAATAGGAATCTAGGACCCGATTATTATAAAGTAATTAATCGGGTATTTTACTACTTAAAATCTATTTAGGACTTAAGCCTTACCTTCGGGGGTAATAATAATCTCGAGGTAATAAGTAATATATCCTTTATAGATAACCTGGACTAATATAGCTTATAAGCCTATATTATTAGGCTATTCGGAGGTATAATTACCTAGAGTATAAATAAATAAAGGATAGTAATAATATTAATAATAAAGGTAAAACTCCTAGCCTTTTTATAGGCTATAAAAGAATCGATATTTATTAGTCGATTACTATAGGAGCTATTAGTCGAGCTTAATAATACTAGAATTATTATCTAATATAATAATACTTAGACGATTAGTATTATTAATAAGGAAGTATATTAGTTATAAACCCGACTTAAATATATAAATATTTATAACTACTAGTTATAATAAAAAACGATAGTAGGGATAATCTATATAATATATACGCCGATTAATATAATAGTTATAAATAGCCTTATAAAACCCCTTTAAAACGTATTATTTAAGGCGCTAATATAAAAATTAAGTCTAGAGGATATTAAGTTACTATTAGATAAATAGGATAAAATAATTCCTATTATTAATACGAGGGATTTATAGAATATAAATTACGAGGAATTATAAAGTATAAACGAATAAGTATAGAAATAAGTATACGAATTAATTCCTATAGACCCTAGCCCTTTTTTTTAACGAGCTTCCCCCCCTAGCCGTACCTTTTTTATAGGAATCTTTTAGTATAGCCGGTAATAAGGTTATTATCTTCTTCTTATCTTGCGTATTTTCTACGCGAATAGTAGCGAACTCCGCCTAAAAGACGGTAGCCTTAGTCTCCGCCCGAGTCTTAAGTATCGATATATAATCTTCTATACTAGCGATATATTTAAAAAAGGCTATAAGGCTAGGTACTACCCCTATAATATCTTCGCTATTATTAGAAATAGCCTTATTATTAACCTTATTATCCTACTCGTCTTCGTTAATACTATTATTATCGGCGTTATTATAGTTAGTATTATTATCGTTAGAGTTATTATTATTGTCTTTAGCTACTTTACCCGGGTTAATAGCCTTAATTAAAACATAGCCTAAAAAGGCCTTCTTAGTAGTACTATTATACGAAATTAATAACTAAATACTAATAAAATCTTATAGAATATTAAAATTCTTACCGAGGGATAAATTCTATTACCTCTAGGACCTATAGATAATAAAGGGCGGAAGTAGTAGAAAAGAATAACTTATAATACTCTTCCTTAGACTTAGCTAATAAGCCCTCTAGCCCCATAAATACTATAGCCGTATTCTAAGTAGCCGTAATATTTCGAAGGACTAGAGGCCTATTCTCGTATTTATACCCCTTTTAAGTATATTCCGCGTAGGACTTAGCCCGAGAGGACTTAGTTTATATACGGTATTCTATATTATATAAGAGGTAAATAGTATATAGCTAATCCTATAATTCTCCTAGTATAATAATAGGCTTAGAGTACTATATACTAGGTTAGTTTTAAATACTCCGAAGAAAATTATTAAATATATAACTTAGTAGTAGGGCGTATCCTCGATAATACTATTATTATTATTATTATTATCGATATTTATAGTATAAGGATTTTTAACTAAATTAGTTAAAGTAGGGGGTATTATATAACAAAGTCATAAGACTCTTAACCTTAGGTATAAGGGATTATACCTATATAATACCTATATCTTATTTACGACTCCTATATAATAGGATCGCGATACTAAGGTTAAAAGGAGAATATCTCTTAGAGAATATTATCTCTCGAGGGATAAATATTATCTTTTAAAGAGATATCCTTAATCCCGCGGAGATCCTTTATCCTATAAGATTATATTATTCAAGTCTTAGGTATATATTATAGGCTCTTCGCTACCTTATCTTTAATTCCTTAAGAATTAGCTTTACTCTAAGACTTACCCTAATATACCTTTTTCTCTTAAGTCTTTAAAGTCGTTATCTCTCTCTTTAGAAGTCCTCCTTCTTAAAGTCCTTTATAACTCTAATTCTTTATAAAAAAAATACCTACTTTAGAAACTCTTTACCTTTTTTTACTTTCGATTTTATCTTAACTTTCTTACGAAAATATTTTATATCCTTCGTTCTACTATTTAGTATACTAATAGTACTCCTCCCTTTAATATCCTAGATAATAAGTATATTAAAGAGCTCTTAGACTCTGAACCCGAGAATTTATATCTTTCTCCTCCTCTAGGCTCTAAGGTACTTTATCTTCGCCTAATACCTTCTACTTCGGTACCTCCTTAGCCTTAACCTTTTATTATTAATCCTAATTATTCTTAAATAATCTAATAACTATTAAACCGGATTTAGTAGTTAGAAAGGTAATCTATAAATACCTCGTTTTCGTTTATAAAACGATAATAATACTCTCCTTCCTCGGACTCGAGTTAAGTATAGGATATTAAACTCTCTAATATTAGTAAACTCGAAAAACGCCCTATTACTCGTAAATATTAGGACTAGCTTAAAAACCTAAAGAATACTTTCCTAGCTACCTCCTATAAATATAAAAGGGATAATAATAAAATCCTAAAGGCGCTAGATTATATATACCCTAATCTTTAGACTTATTAAAAATCGTATAAATATAAATAACTATTAAACGAATAGTCCTAACTCTCTAACGATTAGCTATTATTTAAATTATAGTCTTTTAACCTATTATAGGATTCTATTAACTATATTATATAAATAACTATTATATATTAGGAAGCCCGTTAAAAAGAAGGGTAAATACTATACGACTTCTATATTTACCTAGAATCCCTCGAATAGTACTTTAACCGTCGACTGGAGAAGGAGATAGCCCTTTTATTTTTCGCGCGACTTCTCCTATAAATTCGTATAAAGATCTTAGAATAATCGTAGCTAAATACTTATAATTATTAAAGTATTATAGCCCTAGCTTAATAGATTTAGGACTCGGGATCCGTAAGACTAGCCTAATAATCTAATAATATAGTATCTAAATAACCTCGATTTAATAAGAATAGTTCTTATTAGGGCTATAAACCGGATTACTAAACCGATTCTTAACTATAATACGATTAAAGAATAAATCGCTATAATAACTCCCGGTTATAACGTAAGCCCGCAAGCTCTAATAGGTCTAGAGGACTACTACCGAAGTATAATTACTATAAAAAGATCGGCTATAAAGAAGATACCTATTTTTCGAAGTACTTAGATAAGCTTAAGGCTACCCGTTTAAAACGTACTAAGGTATAAGACGGTCTAAAGGAACTAAAAAACGAGTAAATATTAGAATAAAGGTCCTACCCCCGATATTATTAATAGAAAGGACCTTTTCCGTTTTTTCTATAGTTTATTCGAATTAAAACGCTATTAAAATAATTATAGATCTTAATACTTATAGCGAAATTAATTTTATCGATTCTACTTTCGCCTAGTAATACGGCCTTATATTAGCTAATAACTTACCTACTCTCGAGGATAGTTTAGTACCTTTTATTATTAGTATTAGTAGTTATACGGTAATAAATAGCCTTTAGATAATTAATATATCGTTTTATAATAATCGTAGTATTAAAAAAACCGTTATTCGATACTATATTAGGATCCTAAACTAATCTTAAGATTCTTACCTAATTACTTTAGGTATACCTACTCTTTACGAATATTATATTTATTTATCCCCCGATTCTTATTCTTAGTAGTTTAAAGCTATAAAAGTTATTATAAAACTACTCTCCGCTTTGGATTTTATTAAGGAAGCTAAGAATACTATTTACGTTTTCCGTATTATAGTAGACCCTATACTACTAGTATTTACTAATAAAGAGGATATTAAGCCTCCCTTTATAAACGCTATTAAACTACTAATATTACTTAGAGGATTCGAAAACGTTTTTTCTAAGACGAGAGCGGCTATCCTTCCTAATAAGAAAGAAGCCGTTTACGTAATCGATTTATAGCCTAATACTATTCCCCTTTAGGGACCGATTTACCCTCTTTTATAACTAGAGCTTTAAATCCTTAGGGAATATATCGAAGACTTACTTTATAAGGGGTAGATTTAAGAGTTAATTAGCCCTAAAGGCGCTCTAATCTTTTTTATCCCTAAAAAGGATAATAAACTTCGACTTTATATTAACTATTATAGACTTAATAAAGTTACGATTAAAAACTAGTACCTACTCCTATTAATTTCGGAGATTATAGACTATATTTATAAGTCTATTATTTTTTTAAAGATTAACCTCCGTTATACGTACTACCGTATTCGTATTAAGCCTAGTAATAAATAGAAAACTACTTTTCGCTCTTATTATAATTATTTTAAATACTTAATTATACCTTTCGGCTTAACTAATACGCTAGCTATATTTTAGGGGTATATTAATCGCGCTCTTAAAAACTACGTTAATACTATTTATATCGTTTATTTAGACGATATTCTTATCTTTTTTAAGTCCCTCGAAGACTATTACTATTATCTTTACGAAATTCTCTAAAAACTTTAGGAGGCTAATCTTTATACTAACCTTTCTAAATATACGTTTTATTAGACCTTTATCGAATTTCTAGGGTATATCGTATTAATTAATAGTATTTCGATAAATCCTCGATAGATTTAGGCTATAACCGATTAGGAGATACTAAAATCCTTTTATAACCTCTAGATTTTCCTAGGATTCTATAACTACTATTATCGTTTTATTCCTTATTATTCGGGTATTATAACCCCCCTTATAAATATACTTAAAAGGAGCGAAAAAGGGAAAAAGCCGGGGATATACGAATTCGATACTATTTAGTATAACGCGTTTAAGGAGTTAAAAGGGGTATTTATAAAAGCCCCTTTCCTTGTTTATTTTAAGCTATAGAGATAAATACGAATCGAGACTAATATATCCGATTTTATTATATTTAGTATTCTCTCTTAAAGGGTAAATAATAACTAGTACCTAATTATTACTTATTAATTATAAAAGTTTAATAGCCTAGAACTTAACTATATAGTCTTAGAAAAGGAATTCTTCGCGATTATAGAGTCGTTTAAGTATTAGTAGTACTATATTAAGGGATTAACCTTTCCTATCGAAGTTATTTTGGACTATTCGAACCTACGATCTATTATATAATAGACCGACTTAAATCGTTAATAATAAAGATAGGTTATATACCTTTTACCCTACGATTTTTATATTCTTTATCGACTAGGAAAAAATAATCCGGTAAATACCCTATTACGAAAACTATAATATAAAGGCGATTTAATAACGAAAGAATAAGGCCTTATAGCTATTCGTAATAAAATATAGTTTACGCCGCTAACGCCTATTCTAATTTATATTAAGGTAGTTTATTCGGCTATATATTCTTAAGTCCTTCTCTACCTACTATATATTTAGGGAAGCCCTATAATTTACTTTCCCTACTATGCCTAATAACGACTAGGATTCTTAATACGTACTTCTCGTATAGTTCTTAAAAAGACTATTATATAGGAGAGCCCCCTCGGTTATAATATTTCTATTCCCTTACTTAAGCTACTTTAGAAGAGCTAAGCCGAAGATTAATACCTTTAGTATTAAAGGATAACCGAGTAAAACCCGACTTAGAAAGGAACCTTAGGCCTATAAACTATTAATACCTATAGCCTTATTCGTTAGAAGGAAAGGATTATAATTCTACTTAACCTAATACTTCGATAAAAACTCCTCTAACTATACTATAATAATCCTCTTACCGGATACTTTAGTATAGATCGTACTTAGGACCTTTTAGTACGTATCTTCTACTAGGAATCGATATATAAGGACGTTAAAAAATATATTTAGTCCTATTAAATTTACTAAGGGGTTACTCCCCGAAGGTATTATTCGTATAAAACTCTCGATTTATTACCTATTCTATTACGATTATAGGCCGAAATCTTTATAGATTTTATAATAGGCCTCCTAGAAGCTATATAGTAGGACTAATAAGTTAATAATATCTTAGTAATTATTAATTAATATACTAAGTTCGCCCTAATACTCCCGGTATTAGATATAATTATAATAGGGGACTTTACTAAACTCTTTTACTATAAGGTAGAGCTTCGTTTTAGTCCTCCTTAATAATACGGCCAGCAACTTAATATATTTAGTACTATAAACGAAGACTTAAAGCTAAAGAGAAAAGAGAAGAAAAGAGGAAAAAGCTATAGATTAATCGTAGCCCTTTTATATAGTAGTAGGCACGTAATACAGGAAGAGGGGTAAAGCGGGGTAAGCTATAATTAAATATACGTTACCGTAATAAGATATATAGCGTAACTAGATATATGCCGTAATCAGATATATAGCGCGTTATACTACCCCCCTCGTACAGCCTTAATATGCGTATTAAGGTTAAGTATACCTTCTCGTCTTTAGTTTAGCGCCTATATAGACGGCGTTATCGTTATTATCCCGGTCGTCGTAGTCTAAATCTATAGCTATAGCTTCGATCTAATACTATAGATTAACGGGTAATCCTAGCGCTATAGGGTATAGGTCGTAGTATAATTTAATAACTATTAGTACGTATTTAAAATTCCGAGCCGGGTACTAAGTTTCGTTAGGATTATAGCCTCTCTAGTTAACCTAATATTCTAGTCGTTTGCTTTATCCGGTAACTCGCGATCGTAGGATTTAATATACTTCCTATTCTAGCAGGCTATTAATCTCCTTAGGCTCTAGGGCGGGTTATATCTAGCCTAGTAGGGGGTCGTTTACTACTTTCCTAAGGCGGTCGGTATAGAAGAGGTTAGTTATTTTATACGACTCTAGTAGATCCAAAACGTAGCTATAGCCTCGCTCTTCTATAATCTTAAACGGGCCTGACTACTATGCGTTAAGCCGAGTCGTAGGAGCTACTATACTAAATCCTTTTCGCTATAGGAAGACGCTATCGCCGATAGTAAAGTCAATTAGTCGGCGTTTCTTATCTACTTACTTCTTTTATTAACTTTACGTTATAGTCGCTACCTACTAAGCTTATTATTATACTTCTTTTACTTTAGCTACTAGCTTTTGCGCTTATATTATAGCGGTCGTCGTAGCCTACGCAGGTTCTAGTAGTAGCGTTAAGGGGTTACGTATATCCTTGCCGAGGGCTACTATTAGAGGCGTTATATTAATAGAGGAGTACTATAACGAGTTATATATAAAGTCGAGCGCCGGTAAGAAGTCGCTCTAGTCGTCTTAGTACTTATTAACGTAGAAGCGTAACCTTTAATCTAGATACTAATTAGTAACTTCTACGCTACCCTACGTCTACGGATATAGCGCGCTACCGTATTAGTACTTAGTACCTATTAGTCGATTAATCTCCTTTAAGAAACCTAAGACGAATAGGCCTACGTTATTAGTAATCTAGACTACTAGTAACCCGAAGAAGCGGTAGAGTTATCTAAAATAACGGCTGGCGAGGACCTCTACTATATCTATCTTCTTTCCGGGCAGTATAGCGATTAGACGGCTAAGTTTATAAACGAAAGTCTATACGTAGTCGTAGCCTAGGCGGTCCCTTAGTATCGTTTTCCCGTCGTAGGCGACGTACTCCTAAACGGCGGTCGGTACGGGCAAGGGGTATAGTAAGCCGGGCGTTTTATCGCGGGGGATCTTATTCCTCTAGCACTCGTAGTAATTACGAATATATCGGCGGATATCTTGCTTTATTCTAGGCTAGTAGTAGTCTCGCTAGAGTACCTTAATCGTTTTATTCTACCCGCTATAGGCGAAGATAGCGGGTTTATAAGCTTTATGGATTAAGGCGGTACGAAGGAACTATTTCTAGTCGGTCGTCTATTCTAGTACGATTAACTAGGACCTATAGTAGCCGAGACCTTATACAACGTTCTCTTCCTAGATAAGGGAGACTAAGTCTAATCCTATAGGGGCTTATATCTCGGTAGTACGGACTAGCGTAATAGTAACGGGGGTCTTAGGTAGATTAAAGCCGAGCTTCTCTCGTAGGATTATAGCGAGCGTACGTTCTTCCTTTTCCCTAGCCTTAACGGTAGGTAGTTCGGCTATCTTTCGAGATAGGGCGTTAGCGGCTATATTAAGTCGTCCTAGGCGATAGAGGAAACGGATATCGAACTAAGCAAGGAAATTAAACTAGCGGACCTATCGGGTAAAGAGTATTCTTTTAGTAGTAAAGTATACTAGTACTTCGTAATCTATAATAACGTCGAATTTCTATCCGAGGAGCTCTAGATAGAAGTACTTAAGACTCTATACGACGGCGAGTAGTTCTCGGTCCTAAATCGGGTATACTCGTTCGGCTAGGACTATAGTTTTTAAGAAGAACCCCGTTAGCTTCTAGGTCGAATTAGTCTACTACTACTAAAGGACGCTAGCGGTAGTATTACGAGAGGCGTCGGTCTCTAACCTAGTAGGTAACTTAGGGCGGAAGAAGGCGAGTATAGGCGCTTCTATCGCGAGCTTCTTTATCTATTCGAATACTTAACGTTACTCGGGCCCTAAGACGAAGTCGACGTCCTTCTTTAAGAGTCTATTTAAAGGCTCTACTACTTAGCTTATATAGTAGTAAAAGATCCGGATAAAGTTATATAGGCCGACGAAAGAACGGATAGCCTTACGGTCGTATAGGTCCTCGAACTTCTAGTCTTAGATAGCTTATACTTTCCGGGGGTTAACGCTTAGTCCTTCTCTAGCGTAGAGTATAACTCCTAGATAATCGACCTTCGTAACGTTAAACTATAATTTCTTTATATCCCCTTAGAGGTTAGCTTAATAGAAGCGCTAGATAACCTCTTTATATTCTACCTAGTATTCCTCTTCTTCGTTATCGTCCGAGTAGATTAATACGTTATCTATATACGCGCTAGTATATTAGTCGAGGAGGTCGTATAGCTAGGCGTTAATAAAGTTCTAAAACTAGGCTAGTCTAACCTTAAGTCTAAATAGTAGGACCTTCTAACGATATATACTAAAATAAGTACGAAAGGCGGTTAGATACTCGGAATCTAGGTCTAGACGGAGTCGGTAAAAGGCCTAGATAACGTCGATCTTAGAGAACCGTTTAGTAGAGCGATAGTTAAAGGTAGTACCCTCTAAGGAAGGGGCGGGGAAGATACGGCTCTTAAGATAATTATTTATCTACCTATAGTCGATATAAAAACGCCTAGCTATCGAGTACGGTTTTAGCGCGAAGAGTACTAAAGCGGTATAGGGGCTAGCGTTAGCGGTAATAAATCCAATCTTTAGAAGGTAGTCTACTATCTCTTTTTCTAGAAGTAAGTATTTAACGGGTATACGGTAGGACGGGGGACTAGCCGGGTTTAGAGGCTTCTCTAGCTCGAGGGTAATATTATAGCCGGGACGGGGACTAGCTAACGTATATACCTCCTTCTTACTAAAGAAACCCTCGAGGTAGGCGATTAGTAGTAGGATTATACTTCGGATAAAGGTAACGTACTCGGGGTCTTCTCCCTTTAGGAAGGGAATCTTCTATCCTTAGTATATACGGCTAGCTAAGCTTAGCTTCGCTATAGGTATACCTACGTTATCGTTATCGTCTTCGAGAAGGACGGGTCTAGTAGGTATTAAAGGGGTAAGTTCCTCCTACCGCCGGCGGCGAGGATCTTCCTAGACCTATCGGATAAGCTACTCTCGAATAGCTTAGTCTTTAGTATTAACTACGATAGCGTCGGGCGATAGCTTCGGCTTCTTAGGTCCTATCGGCTAGATAATCTTACTATTCCCCTCGGAACGTTAGAGTATTTAGTACCGTTTCTCGTCCTTATTAATTAATCGGTTCTAACGTTTAGTATTAGCTTAGATCTTAGGGTTAACTAATTAATTAGGAGTCTATCGAGAGAGAAGTATTAAGGGTAAATATTTAGCGAGGGCTAGTAGGTTATTAGGCTAGATAAATTAGCAGGCGGCGTAATTAAGTAGTAGGTTTTTCTCCGCTATCTAGAATAAGCCGACGAAAATATCTTACGTATAATCGGTAACTTAGAAGGTTTCTTAGGGAAATAACCGGCCGTCGATAACAAGGGTAGCGATTAGATATTTACGAACGTAGCCGGCCTCGCGTCCTTAGAAGTCGACGAAAGGTACTAGCTTTACTAAGACTAGCTCGGCACCTAGGCGTTTAACTGCCTATCGGGTAAAGCGGCGGCTAACGAGGAGACGGGAATCTACTCTAGTATTATATAGTATAGAAGCACGGATAGCGATACTATTAACTTATATTTAGCTATCGATAGTAAATAAACCTTTTATTACTTTCCCTATTCGTAATACCTTAGGGACTATTATAGAGACTTCTAATAGTCCTAGGCTTTTCCCGAATCCGACGAGTTATTAGAGTCGGTAGTAGCTATACTAGGGGTCGGGGGTCGAGGGACCTAAGCTATACGCTATTTATTAGGATAGTCTTTAGCTTAATACTCCTTTTTCCCGTAGATAAAATAAGTCCCGTTTTCCTAATAAACTTTCTTCTTATCGGGTATTAAGGCTCGGCCTTTACCCTTAACGGTAGCCGGCTTCTTTAGGTCGTCTACTAGCTTATTATCGTAACGTAGGCGGGGAGTCTAGGCTATTTCCGTTATCTCCCTCTTCCTATAATAAACGGCACCTTTAACGCTAATATAAAAAGCTTCGTAGTCGATCCGGGGGTCCCTAGCTTTTTCGAAAAGGCTTAGGTCGAATCCGGTAGGCAGGTATTCCTATAACTCCTACTTTATTATCTTACTAGGGATCTAGGTTTATACTACTAGAAGATTAAATTCTACGATAAAGAGTTATATATCCTATTTTCTATAGACCGAGAACTTAAGCTTACTTAGTCGTTCCTTAGCTTCTAAAAACTTATTCGGATTACTAAAGGCTAATTCGAAATACTAAACTATTTTAGCTAGCCTAGAGAAAGGCCGGGTATCGGAGTTATGCCTTATCTCGAGGGCCCGCTTAGCTTTACCTTCGAGAGAGTAAAAGAGAAAATCTATCCGATTATCCTCTATCCGGAAGGAAGGTTAATTAGTCCTTATCTTCGATCGGAGGTCGCTAAGGAAGCTACTAAATTCGGTCTTCTTTCCCCTAAACGGGCCGATAGTCTTAATCTTAGTCCTCTCTTACTTATTATAGTACGAGCTAACCTACCCTAGGGGAGCGATAGGGGCGAACTCTAGCTAGGCCGCCTTGCCTATCGGGGTAAAGGTAGTAACTACTAGGGTATCGGGATCGGCAAAAGCGGTCGAGGTAGTACGACGTAAACGGCTATCGTTAGTCGAGTCGGTATCGGGGACTTGCGTTTCGGGAGTACGTAGTCGGTTCTTCTAAAGGTCTTATATCTCGGTTCGTATCCGAGATATCTTTTCGGTCTAGGTTTTTATAGCCTAAGTCTACTAAGCTACTATTTATATAAGCGACTAAAAGTCCTCTAGTATAGGTATCGTTATCTTAGGAGACTTCGATAAGGAAGCTATACTAGGTATTTCGCTGGCTTCTAGCTCCTTCGAAGCTAATCGTACTAAACGTCGGGGTGCTAATCCTTCGGCTTCCGATATTTAGGTAGTTAAGGGTCGTAGTCGTAGTCGAGTTATAAGGTTTTCCGTCCTTACGAGGACGTAAGGAGTATAGATACGTGTTTTAAGACGCTTATTAGCATCGTCTCTTTAGCTTTGAGTAGTAATACGGCTAGTAACTTAATATATTTAGTACTATAAACGAAGACTTAAAGCTAAAGAGAAAAGAGAAGAAAAGAGGAAAAAGCTATAGATTGATCGTAGCCCTTTTGTATGGTGGTGGGCACGTGATATAGGAAGAGGGGTAAAGCGGGGTAAGCTATAATCAAATGTACGCTGCCGTAATAAGATGTGCAGCGTGACTAGATGTACGCCGTGATCAGATGTACAGCGCGTTATACTTAAGGTATTATATTTAATAGGGGTAGCTTATTTACTAGCTACTTCTAGTCTAAGTTATATTTTCTTTCGAAGATTAAGCGGCGCCTTTCGATAGCGTTTTATCCTTAGACTAATAACTAAATAAAGAGGATAAATTAGGTAATTATATACTACTTTCGCTATTTTATTTATAATAAGCGTATTTATTAGCTAAAACTATTACCTATTATATAGTTTACTATAAATAATATAAAATACGCTATAACTAGGTTTTTACCCTATTACGCTCTTTTCGGCTATTAGCTAGACTTTTATATCTCTATTAACTAAGAATCGACTCTCGCCCCCGAAGCCTCTACTCGAGTTTAAAAACTAGCTAATCTACGCTAGTAATTAAAAAATTACTAGTATAAAGCTACTAAATCGTAGGTAAAGTACTATAATCTTCGTTATTAACTACTAGTCTTAAAAATTAATAACCTAGTTAGCCTCTCGATTAAAAATATTACGTTTAAGGGCGAGAAAAAGAAGCTTTTACCTCGTTTTATTAGCCTTTTCTAAGTCCTTTAGAAAATCGGATCTTAGGTATATAGGCTAGCCCTACTTAAGAAATACTCTTATTTTTATAACGTTTTCTATATTTCCCTACTTAAACTATAGGTTTCTCGACCTATTAATAATTCCGAGTCTTTACCTATACTAGATCTCGATAATAAAGAAGGGGAATAAGAAGTTAAGGAGGTATAAGGAATAAGGACTATAAATAATAAAGTAATTTTCTTAATTAAATAGAAAGGCTAGCCCTCCGAGTATAACTAATAGGTTAACGAGGATAGTATAACGAATACCTCTCGTCTCGTAGACTATTTCCTTAAGTCGTAGAAATCGTATAAAAAGTATAAGACTTAACTATATTTTAGTTTTTACCTAATAGCTTATTTACTCTTTATATTATATATATTTTCGCGTATAATCCGCTATAGGAGACTCTATAGGACTATCCTCCGCGGTAGAATCTTCGGTATTACTATTTTCGGTAGTACCGCTAGACTCGTATAGAGTTTTCTTTACCTTAATAGCCCCTTATCGTTTATATTTCGTAACTTTTTCTATAGGTACCCTTATAATGTTTATTACGTTAATATCCTAAGTATTCGTCCTTAAACGCTTCTAAAGCTCCCTAATAATATTATAGTACTAGTTTTTTAGGTATAGACTAAAAGTATAAATTTCTTAAGAAAAAAGAACTATAGCTAAGTTTTTCGCTATCGCCTAATAATAAAAACCCTTATCCCTAGGTATAAGGCGTAAAAGGCGCTAAGACTCCTAGTCTTACGCCTTAGGACCTATAGCTAAGTCGAGGACGATTATACTACCTACTATTATTATCTCTCGACTTAATTATTTATAATATTATTAAATAAGTAGGTAATATAATAAACGTTAAGCTTCCGTATCTTTTAAGATACTAACTAAATAATACTCCTTATTATAAGCGGCTAGTACTATAAAAAAAGCTTCGGCAAAATACTATACTATTTTTATAACTTATTCTCGACTCTCCGCTAAAAAGATTTTTTTATCCTTTATATCCGACTCCTCTAAGTCTAGGTCGTATATTACCTTTAGGCGAAGGCGGAAACTCTTAAGTATAAAGACTAAATCTTACTAATCGCCGAGTATTAATATAAGTACCTAATTATAAGAGTTCTTTTAAACCCTATATTAGTTATACCTTCTAGATTTAATTTTGCTTTAAATATAATCGACTCGAATAACTTTATTAGGCTTTTTTACCCTATTAACGAAGTTTTTTAATATAGTCCGAAAATAATATATATATTAATCCCGGTAATATTAGATAAAAATAGCTCTAAATAGCCTTATAGCTTTCTTTAACCGTTATACGCGATTAACTCGATAAGGTTTCGCCCCCTTAGGGTAAGCCTTTCGATTCGGATTTCGCTAAAAGGTATTATTCCCCCCCTTATTATCTACTTTAACCTCGGGTATAGGCTTATTATTCTTTTTAGCCTTAGCTATCTTATTATCTCTTTTTATAATATCGCCAATAGATTCGTTTATAGCCGTTTTATCGATATTTTCTACTACCTTTATAATACTTAGGAGTAAAGAAGGAGACTTATATAAAGCGGCTATAATTTCCGCTTATTTATCCTCTTCGGCTAATATCCTTTTATTCTTATCCTCTCGTTATTCTATAATCTTAAAATATTTAGCGTATTACTTAACCTAGTCTATTATTTATATATTAGTAAAAAACCTATATTTTTTAAAGCGCTCTCTAACTCTATTTAATATATATATAGCTCGGTAATAATAATACTAATAGTTACGACTATTAACTATAATACTAGCTAAGACTTAAAATACTAATTATATAATAGCCTTTTCTCCTATAGTATCTTTATATACTATCGTAAATAGGTTAATAGATTTAGGCTTAATAGCTTTAGTAGCGCGGGCTTAAACTAATAAATGTATTAACGATATAGTATTATTCTCCTCGCGATTTACCTTATTTTTAGAGGCTATACGAGCCGCTATTAACTATTCTTTATCCTCTTAGTCCCGATACGTTTATTTTTCTTTTTTAAACGCCTAATAATAAACTTATAGTAAATACTTTATTTATCCTTTCTTCGAATAAAGATTAGGAACCTATTAAGTATTATATAAGATAAAGTCCTAGATATACTCTATACGGTAATAATAACGCGCTTTCGTCTTATTCTTAGCCGTATAACTCTTTATATATTCTTTAATCTACTTATTAAGTACTTTCTTATTATACTTAGGATTCTTTACTTTTAAAACCTCTTAAAATATAATTATAGGTTAAATTATTATAGTTATTAGTAATATTATTTTCTCTAGGATATACTTAATAACGTTTTTTTAATAACTCTATTATAAGTTATTTACCTATTTATATCCCTTTTAAACGTATAGTATTCTCTACGTTAATAGGCTCTTTATAGATTAAAGGTAATATCTCCGCCTTAATCGGCGGCTAGAAAATATTATCTTTAGTATTATCTTCCTATATAAACTTATCGCTTAAAACGCGTTTTTCTCGTCTAGATTTCTTTCTAGAGCGATTTTCTAGTAATACGTTAACTATTATACGGAAGAGATATAAAGATTCCTTACTCTTTTTAGAGCTTTACGGCGCCTTAAGGGGTGTTAATAGCGGGGTCTCCCCGCCTCGGCGTAGAATATTATTATTAAATACTCTAAAGCCTAGGGAATTCCCCTCGTTATTAAAATACTCGTAAGTACTATAAATCGCCTTCTTACGCGAAATTATATTATTAGGCGCTATTATTAGTAAGTTAGTATTTTAAATAAATTACTAAGAGGTAAATAAATACCCCGCGAAATTACGTATATATATTAGTATATTACCCTACTTTTATTACTCGGATATTTTTCTATAATATTATATTATTAATTTTTATAATACCTATATCTCTACGTATTATATACGTTAAAGAAAAAAAGGGGATAATTATAATAAAGTTATAAGACTCTTAACCTTAAGTATAAGGGATTATACCTATATAATACCTATATCTTATTTATAACTCTTATACGATAGGATCGTAATACTAAGGTTAAGAGGAGAATATCTCTTAAAGAATATTATTTTTCGAAGGATAAATATTATCTCTTAGAGAGATATCCTTAATCCCGCGGAGATCCTTTATCCTATAAGATTATATTATTTAAGTCTTAGGTATATATCGTAGGCTCTTTACTACCTTATCTCTAATTCCTTAAGAATTAGCTTTACTCTAAGACTTACCCTAATATACCTTTCTCTCTTAAGTCTCTAAAATCGCTATCTCTCTCCTTAGAAGTCCTCCTCCTTAAAGTCCTTTATATATTATAATACTTAAGTCCTCTAGATAAATAGTATTATTATATAATACTAATAGAATTTCGCTTTTATTATTATTAAAACCTAATAGTATTTCCGAAATAATTAGGTAATTATCGGCTATACTAATAAAATAGTTCTATATATATACTAATTAATAATAAACTTATAGGCTATAATTACCCTAGGGAATTAACCTTAAAAGTAATAATAATAATAATAATAATAAAGGTAAAAATAAAAAGAAGAAAAAAAGGAAAAAATACTTATAGGATTAAACGAATAAATTTATAGTATATAAATACCTTAGGCTTTAAGAATAATATACTAACCTATAATAACTAATAATAGTATAAATATAATAATAATAGTTATAAATAACTCCGATAAAAAATCTTATAATAGCTTTACTTAATTATATCCTTTTTTTCCTTTTACTCTAAGTTCCCGAATTAGTATTAGAAAACCTATAGGGGTATATTAAAAAGGAAGGACCTAGTTAATATTATATAACCTATTATAATACGAAGAACTTTATAAAAAATCTCTAATACTAAGATATTAAAGAATTATTACCCTAATAATAACTACTTTTCTCTTTTAGTAATAATTAGGAGCCCTTAGAGCTTTCCTTATAAATAAGGATTAGATTATATATATATTTAAGGTCTTCCGACTATTAGTTAAGGACTTTAGAGCTTATAGTTCTATTATATATATACCTACGTTTATACTCTTATATATTTCTTCGTACTTTTCTCTCGTATACTCACACGTGACTTTCCGATCCCGGCATTATCCTTCGTGGATTCTGACATCGCGATCAAGGCCGGTACCTACACCCAGCAGCGTTTTCGTCTGCCGATCAGCGAAGGATACACAGGATGCAACGTCGGCCAATGCTACAGCGATTCAGACCAGCCTGACATTCGGGACGGGGCCATACGAAGGGCCCTGCCACGTCGCCCCACTCCACCCTCGCCTTCAAGTGGCTGCTCCCTCTAACGTCTCTAGAGACCTTCTCTCCCCCCCCCCCCCCTTTTCCTCCTCCCCTGGCGGCGGATGCATGGAACAAAGACGAAGACGCTTGAAGGAAGCCGAGCCAGGCATGTCTGAATAGGGTATGCCAGCCTCTTATACGTATTTTGACGTCTTGAGAGGGAGACGGAGAGGGGTGGAGGGGGTGAAGAGACAGAGAGAGTGTGAGAGAGTGTAAGAGAGAGAGAAAGAGAGAGTGAGAATCAGAGAGCGTGACGAGGAGAGCTTGTCGCACCAGCTGCGCGCCCTCGAAAAGGAGCCACCGATTCGGAGAACGTGGCCGGGGCGGTCGTCTTTCAATGGGACGAGGCTGCCTGGTCGTGGCCCACGATGAGTGTGCAGGCGGCAGCAAACCTTTGCCCCCCCTTCTATCTCTCCCCCCCCCCCCCCCTCTCTCTTCCCCCCTTCCCCCCTTCGGAGGCGGGGGCCGCTACAAGGCCCGCAAAAATGGCAGCCTACCTACCACCTACATAGTTTTTTTTTCCCCCCCTTCCATCTCGTAGACGCCGTCCGTCCCGCCGCTGACTGTCCTACCGCCATGCGCAGGCGAGCCCGCTGACCCGCCCTCCCGTTCGCCGTGTTGGGCGCCATGGACGAGGCTCCTCTAGTCGAGGCCCTCCGTCGCAAGTTGGATGGCCTCGAACGGTCCCTCGAAAGCTTCCGTCTCCGTCTACTGGCCGACTTTCAACGAGACTGCCGCTTCCTCCTCCGGGACGTGCCTCCGGATACAGCCGTCCAAGTCAGACGCGCCATCGCCGCCGTCTTTGCCAACTATCCCGCCCTCCGTCCCGAGCTAGCGGCGGCTGAGTCACCGCCGGCTGCTGCATTCCAGCAGCCGCCCGCTGTCTCCGGGAGCCCACGCGAACGGGAGCTCGAGCTCCAGGGGCTCTTCACCCCGACCTATCTGCCGCTGCTCGACAGCTCTCCGGCCTCCTGCCTCGCAGCCCCCAACCTCACCTCACCGTCGCCGCTCGAGCGACGCGTCCAGGGCGCCGCCCAGGAGGGCATGGAAGAGCCGATGCCTTCGTCGTCCCGGCCCTTTGTCCTGCCCGAACGTGGCACGCCCGCCGCCGATGATGCGACGTCTACCGCTTCCTCTACCACTTCCGACAAGAGCGACTCCAAGCCCCCAAGGAGTGCGCTGCGGCGGTCGCCCACCATGGCCAAGCCACCTCAAAGTCCCCGTCGAGTACGCTTCGAGTTTATGGGTGCCGAAGTGCTACCCACCACTTCCCCCCAGCCTTCCGAGCCCGTCACTCGTCGTCCGCCATCTCCAAAGGTAGACGGGGGCGACGATGATGGTGACGACGAGGACGATGGGGACGACGGCGAGGACGGCGACGACGACGCCACCGCCTTCGTTTCAAACCTGGCTGGGGACACGACCGAGGAAGAATCGACGATTCCTCGCAAGGTGTCCTCCTCTGACGCTCTTAGAGCGCTGTCCAGAACACCTTTGGAAGAGGGGGTGATTTGGACAGTTGTCAACGCCGATGCCGACGATTCAGCCGCTACCCAGGATGGCAAGGATGCGACGTCACCGTCCTCAGCCGCATCGGAAGCAGAGAGTCCGGTAGCCAGCCTGACCTTAGGGGCCCCCAAGATTATTGCTCAGGAGTCGACCGATAATGGAGACTCCGGCTCCGACTCCGATGCCGACTCCGACTCCGGGTTCCTAGCTATGGCAGGAGCGAAATCTCAGAGGAACAAGTCTTTGCAGACCCCGGTTCCCGCGACTGGACCATCATTTAGACCTCCACCGGACGACGGAGTAAGATCGATGACTCCGACGGATAAGCAGCCCTCCTCTACCCACGTGGTAGAGGAGCCAGGCAGTGCACTTTCCCGTGACGACGTCGAGGTGGAAGACGACGAAGACGTGTTTCACTTCGAAACGGCCGGGCTCAGCCTGTCATCAAAACCGGGCAGGCGAAGCTCATGGAGAGAAGAGAAGGCTCCACAGCCAGAGGCTGACGACGACGAAGAAGCGGACGCGACTTCTGTGCAGGTATCAGATAGTCAATTCGGGATCTACGCCACCTCCCCGGCAGTTCCCATCCCACAACCGCGCAAGTCGCGGTCTTCGGACTCGAGCGTCAAGTTTCGGCCCGGATCCGTGGGGTCTTACAAGGGACAACCGCTGATGATGCCCATCGTGCGGGATCCCGAAGTCCTCGAGCGAGCTCTTTCAAACGATTCTCCAGTCGTGCGCGAGTGTGACTTGGACGACCGGACCGCCATGGAGGAGGGTTCACCCCCTCGGTTCCCGAGCACACCATTCAGCTTTAGTGAGAGATTCATGATGGAGGAAATGATGGAGCGGATGAAATCAAACAAGGACGAGGTGACCAAACAGGACAGCCGGTAGAGCGTTTTCCTTTGCTTGGTTGGGCAATATGCCTTTCGCTAGGAGCGGGTTGAAGAGGGGTGGGGGGGGTTTTGGTTTGGGCTGGGTTGGCACGATAAAGGCGTTCCAAGTGATGTCAAGGATGGGGTATTGAGATGGATCAACAACCCCTGTGAATCACATTCACAGCCTATGCAGGGCAGATGTGGTTTGACGAGAGGAGGCTTGGTCTTTGGAGTCATTTTGGGAGGAAGAAAAGGAAGGGGGGGGTTTACATCAGTCGGCCCAGAGGAGAATTGGCATAATAGCCAAGTTGACATCCGCGTAATATTCAAGAACAGACAAGCATCGATCTGGCGAATGGCCATCCAAAGATGACAGGCGAGAGAGGCTGAGTGTCGTGCAGAAGACGGAGTATCGTTACGCCGAAGGGGGGTTTGGAAAGGATGCCATGCCAAGAGATCTGCCTCTCCCATCCATCCGTCCCGCCCGCTGCACACCTTGATATCAACGCGCCGCAGCCATGGGCGGCATTAATCTGGAGATATTCAAGGTAAAGAAACGATTGCAGCCGCAGCTGATGGGTGTCAGGATATGCAGGCGGCGTACGCAAGGCTGACTGACGCTTTCCAGTTCGGCATGTATGTCATGTTCCCAATCGGCATCATGTACTACTTCGGCACGAACCTCGACAACCGATTTACCGTGCCGGGCTTCTGGCCCAAGCCTGAGGAGTGCAACAGGGTTCCTCATGACAGGGAAGAGATCGAGGCCGAGTACGCGCGTATCGTCGAGCGACAGCGGCGTCGTCAGGCTTTTATGCTCGAGGAGGAGAAGCGGAGGGGGAGTAATAAGTCGCAAGGCGGGGACTAGCGTGACCTTTGGCTTGTTAGTCCTGGGCTACTCGGCCGGCGTTCTTGGGCGTTGTAATCAAACTACCTCCTTACTGGTCGCTGAATCAAAGGCGAAGTGTATGTACGCGAAAGGTCAGATGGGGATGGGAAGGGAAGGGGGGAAGGATTTTGAGACAAGTCACTCTCGGCGACCGCTCCTTATTGGAGAAGAAATTGTTCCAAGACGCCCCCCTTCTACTATGGAGGATGATGATATACATCCAGATGCTCTGTTACCCTTTCCCACTGAGCGGCAGAGATTTCCCGTTGTTTAACGTTGCCGTATATGGCTTTGACTTCTGGAATTTCTCTGAGATTGCTCAGAAGCGAGACAAGAAGGTTGGCCGTCTCCTCGTTGTCAACAGGAACTACCGTATCGGACTTTGGGATCCATGCGAGGTCCGACTCCAACACTTCCACCTCCGGCTTTTCGGACAGGCTTTCGACAACCTGGCTCAGCAAAGTCTTCTCAGTCACAACCACAAACTTTCGTTCGCGGCCCGGCAACTGATCGACGTCAACTACCCCAGTAGGGAAGAGCGCCGTTTGGAGAATGTCCTCGGACGTCATCGTAGCTTGTTTGGGCTCGATGACAATGCGTCCCAATCTGTCGAAGTAGAAGGTTGTGGAGGTCTGAACAGCAAGATTGTTCTTCAAAACCTGCCTCAGTTCTTGTAAAGTTCGCGACTTGTTGTCCGTCTCGACATCGGCTATGAAGGCTATATTTTGCCCCGGCATGAAGATTTCAAAGGGCATGCTATGGAGCTGCTCCCCTGTCGTCGACTTGCCGAGACCTCTCGCGATGGCGCCCTCGATAACAGCCTTGGGGACATTTGCTGGCCATCCGTCAGCGGCGAACGGTCGAAGTAGTGCAGTATATGATGTGAAAAGAAATACCCTTGGTCGCGGCGCTGATCGCGTTCGCCAGCTGTGTATTGGACCCGACATCATCTCCGTACACTGCGTCGACGGTCAGCGCGGAAGAAGCTCACGCCTGCCGTGGCGACTGACTTCGCGTGTACATGGCGATGAGCTTGGCAAAGGCCGTCCGCTCAGCCATCTTCTTCTTATCCGTGACGGCTTTGATGTGCTTGGTTTTGGACCATTTGTTGTGTCCCGCCAGCGATGTGACCGTTGTGACGAAGGATCGCCGACATGGCTGACAGATGAAAGCAGCTCGCGTCGAGCTCCGTAATAGAAGCATTGATGCATAGCATATGCAGTTGCGTATAGCAATGGTTGAGACTGGAGGTTGAAGCTATCGAGAGAGAAGTCGGCTTTTGCCTGTCGCAATGACGGGTCAATGTTCTTCCCCCTCGGACCCTACTGCATAACGCAACAGAGTAGTCAGCGCACCTGATTGGGCAGTTGCAGCCGGCGACAGACTCCCACCCCCCCAGGGACCGTGGCATCAAGGAAAAGCCCGCGAGTATAATAAGAAGGGACATCTTCTCGCTCGATAGCCAACAGCTGCCTATGGTAGTCAAAGCTACATATTGATAATGTCGTCCGGTCAAGAAGCCGAGCCGCCAGGCGAAGCCGTCACTGAAACCGTCAAGATCAACACGCCTGAGCTGGATGTCGCCAAGCTCCAGTCCCTGCCGGCTGAACAACAGGATCTCTTTCTACTCACCTTCGTGTCGGAGCTGAGCCATCACGTATTATCCCTCTCCGCCGACGACTGTACCGCTCAGCAATTCTACTTGAAGCGGGAGATCTTTCAGATCATCAACCTCGCTTCGCCTCTGCCGTCCCGCGTCATCAGAAACAACCTCGGGACATGCCTTGCACACGTCTTTCGAAAGGGCGACAGGAAGCTGTTGTTCGAGACCATCAACGACCTGGTCGCCGCCATCGCTTCCAGCAAGGCGCGTCCGGACGGAGAGACCCGGGCCAAGCATGCGGCCGTAACCTGTCTGGGCGACGTGTTCGCGGCCGCCGGCGACAGTGCCATCGGCCTTCACCAGATCTCCTGCACGACGTTGATCAAGGCTCTGAAGGCGTCGTCGCACAATGCCGGATTGCGCGCCGCCGCTCTCAACTCGCTCGCCAGCATCGTTTGCATGATACAAAGCTCCATGGATGAAAGCATTTCGCGCGACATCTGGAAGCAAGCAAGGAATTATGCCTCCGCCGACAAGGGTGCACTCGTCATCGTCGCGGCTTGCCGGTGCCTGAAGAGCTTGACACAGAACACGCCCTACTTTCGCAACTCCGCCGATTTCGGCAAGCTGGAGACGGCCATCTTTAAGGCGATGGATTCCTCTTCAGCTCCGGTCCGTCACGCAGCCGCCGATTGCTTTGCGGAGGCGCTCGTACAGGGACTTGTCGGGCCTGCTGAGGCGGTCCCAATAAAGCCCAAGAAGCCTCAAAGCAAATTGAAGCGCATCTCGACTCATGCCAGCATCGTTCCTGACGATGACGAGCTTCCGGTCCGGTCGGAGAGCCCGGTTCAGAGTAGCTGGCGGGCTCAAGATCTCGCCCTGACGTTGCAAGACATGATGAAGCTCCTGTCGAGCCACTACGTCAGATCCTCAACCTCCAACAGGACTCGCGCCGCCATAGGCGTGTGTTACGCAAGGCTCTTTCGACGGCTGGGCGAGAAAGTAGTGTCCACCAGCTATCTGACCATCGTCGAGAGCCTCGCGGTTGATATTCTCGGTCACGCGACAGTGAGCAATAATCGATTTCGCCTTCTCATGTCGAGGAGGATCGTGGAAACCGTCGTTCAAGACGTCATCGGGCGCAGGATTCTTGGCGAGTCAGGACAGATGTCGGCGGCCAAGTCCTTAATCAACAACATCTTCAAGAATTATCCTCAAGCTCTGGCCGAGCGGCCTGAGCCCTCCAAGCAGACTCTTATCGTGTCCCTGGGCGCCGTTGCTTCCCTCATCGACTCTCTAGGCTCGGCGGCCAACAGCTTCGCAGACTCATGCCGCGATGGGTTGCTGCAGGTCATGCAGCATCCAAGCTACTCGGTCCAGGTCTTTGCGTCTTATTGCATCAAGATGTTTGTCCTGGCGTGCCCGCAGCAGCTTCTCCTCTGTCTATCTGTCTGCATGAACAGCCTGACTAGGGAGCTTTCCCTCCTCGGAAGCGGCCGCAACTCTCCCAGACGATGTCTCGGCTTCGCTCACGGCTTGGCTGCCTCGCTCAGCGCGAGTGCCCTGCGCCCTCTTCACGGGTCCGTCGACATCAACAGCCGCGTCTTGACCATGGCCACCAACTTGCTCAAGTCGAGCAGTCAGTCCGAGCTGCGCACGTCGAGCACCCAGATTCAAGTGGCCTGGACTCTGATCGGCGGGCTCATGGCTCTCGGGCCAAACTTTGTCAAGATCCATCTATCGCAGCTTCTGTTGCTGTGGAAGAATGCCCTTCCCAAACCCCTGGCCAAGGACAACACGGCAGCGAGGAGCCTCCTCGAGGCGTCCTTTCTGACCCACGTTCGGGACTGCGCCTTGGGCTCGATCCTGGTCTTCCTCCAGTTTAACAATCGGCTACTGACCGTCGACGTCTCCAAGCGCATAGCGGCCATGCTGCAGAGCACTTCTGCCTTCCTGCGGTCACTGCCGGCCAAGAAGACGACGGACGACATGTCCCAAAGACTCACGCCGGCACTCCAGCTGCAGGACCTGGACCTCATGGTGCAGCGCCGCGTGCTGCAATGCTACATCAAGCTCGTCAACTTGAGCCCGGCGGGCGGGAGTGAGGCCTTGTTGCAGTCGAATCTGCTCACCCTTGCCATCTCGCTCTTTGCCGACCCGGAGAACTACATGCCGAGTTCTCTGAGCGCTTCCATAGCCGGTGCGGCTGCCACGTTCGAGTCCATATGGGACGTCGGCGACAACAGCGGCTTTGGCATCACGGGAATGGTGTCCGGATTCACAGTCAGAAAGCTGCCGGGCCAGTTCGACAGCTCGGCTGAAGGTGAAGTGGAGAGCGGCAGCCCGGAGGAGGCCATCGACCAGCTGCTGTTGTCGCCCGTCTGTGGCAGCTTGGAACATGATGCGTCGATGCTCTACATCGGGAGTATGAACGACGAACCATGGTCCAGGACACCAGATCCCCCCGCCACCGAGGTCATCAACAGCGCGATCCAGCTCTTCGCCTTTGTCTTTCCCCTCACGCCGGCCAAAGTGCAGGAGAGCGTATTGGAGCAGATCAAGACGTTTGCCTCGGCAGCTTCTCTTCAGAGGGACGCCGGTCGCAAGGCCGCCGTCAACGTCAACGTCGCGTTGTCCATGCTGGCGAGCATGCGGGTGGCCGTCAAGGAGACGGGCTCGCCGTCGGGAAGCATCAGCAACGTTGCGGTAGAGCGGCTGCTGCAAGACATCGTGAGGGGCTTCGTCCTCGACCCGGACAAGTATGTCAGGAGTCTGGGGTACGCCGCCGTTGCGAGGTTGTGCAACGTGTACGGCAACGCCTTCACCAGTAACGAAATCAAATATCTCGTCGACACCATCGTCAGCAACCGTGAGCCGAGCGCGAGGGCGGGCTGCGCCATGGCCCTCGGTTCGATCCAGACCAAGCTCGGCGGTATGGCGGCCGGGTATCATCTCAAGACCATCCTCGGCATCCTCATGTCGCTGTGTAACGACCCCCATCCCATCGTCCACTACTGGGCATTGGAGGCCTTGTCGCTCGCTTCGGACGCAGCCGGCCTCAGCTATTCCAGCTACGTTGCTAGCACGCTCGGCATGCTGGCGCAGCTCTACGTGTCGGAGACGCACCATCCGGAGATTGCGTCGGCCATCACGATGAACCTCGAGACGGAGCTTCCGACGACGGCGGCGCTGGCCAGCTGCGTCGACTCCCTGATCAACGTCCTGGGACCGGACCTTCAGGATGCCAATAAGTCTCGGGAGCTCATCTTTACCCTCGTCGACCAATTCGAGAGCGAGAGGGACGAGTTGGTGGAGAAGGCGGCCCTCGGGTGTCTGGAACATTTGTCTCTGTATGCACCGAACCAGATGCGCTTCGCCGACTACGTAAAGCTCCTGCAAAAGCACCTATCCTCCGACAACGCGACGCTGAGAGACGTCGCGGTAGACGGCCTCCATAACATCATGAAGCGGGAGCCTCGTGATGTGCTCCGAGAGGCGGACAAGCATTTCGAGGAGCAGCTGTGGCTCGTGCTCGACACGGTCCCTGCACACGACGGCATCAGAAACATCATTCGAAACTGGATGCATCAGACGTGCATCAACGAAACAGGCGAGTGGTTGCAGAGGTTCCAGGCAGTCTTCAAAATGACACGATCGAAGCCGAAAGAGGGCGACGTGGTCAAGCCGACCAAGGGGGTTCCCGACCTGCAGGACGAAGAGGTGGCCGGCTTCGCGGCGGTGGCCGGCGTGGCGAAGGAGAAGGAAAGCCAGGGGCCGGCAGATGCCGAACCCCTGCGGTGGCAGGTGACGACGTTCGCCATCGACTGCATCAACGACATGTTCGCCATCGTGGCCAAGGACGTGGCGGCCAACGGGGAGTCACAGGCGCAGGCGGCGCTGCAGAGTAAGGTGGCAGACGTCGTCCGCATGGCCTTCTCGGCCTCGACATCCAACGTGCTGGAGCTCCGCATCTGGGGCTTGAAGATCATCGGCGCCGTCCTCAAGATGTTTGGGAAGACGCCCGACCCGGACTTCGAAGAGGCCATGCTGCTGGAGCAGTACCAGGCACAGATCAGCTCGGCCTTGACGCCGGCGTTCGCCGCGGACTCGTCGCCGGAGCTCGCGTCGGAAGCCGTCAACGTCTGTGCCGCCTTCATCTCCATCGGGATCGTGACGGACGTCGACCGCATGGGTCGGATCCTCAAGACGCTCGTCAACGCGCTCGATAACTTTTGCAGCGAGACGGAAAACGCCGGGATCGGAGACCTCAAGGGGCTGAGCTCCAACGCGCAGGTCATGGTCAAGATATCCGTCTTCTCAGCCTGGGCCGAGCTCCAGGTTGCCAGCACGGAACAGAAGTACCTGTTGGAGGTGCTGAAGCCTCATATCGGGACGCTGACCCCCCTCTGGCTCGAGTCGCTGAGGGAGTTTGCCCGGCTCCGGTTCGAGCCGGACATCTCGATGACGCTGGGGCCTCCGTCTCTGTCGGGCAGTCTCGACACGATATACGCGGCGCTCAACCGCGAGACGCTCCTACGGTTCTACGAGGAGTCTTGGCTCAAGCTCGTGGATGCCATTGCGAGCCTCATCGAGCAGGACAGCGAGTTCGTCTTTGACGCCCTCGACGGTAAAGAGACTACGCCCAACGGCAGCGGCAAGAGTCCGGCGATCAACTATCGCGACGAGCCCGTCGCCTTCTTCTTCGTGCTCTTCGGCCTGGCTTTCGAGGCGCTCGCCATCCGACCGGGCCAGAGCGGGTCGCTGGAGACGCAAGAACAGACGCTCGACATCCTGGAGGCGTTGAAGAGGATCCTGCATCCGAGCGTCTCCGGACACGCCATCTACCGACCCGACGTCTTCGCCGAGGCTATGGACCTGCTCGACCGGCTGGTGCTCACGGACGGACTCAACGTTCAGGCCGTCATCGTCGACATCGCTCGGGCGCTGTGCGTGACGCACCCTTCGGCTCGGAGGCAGGCTTCGGCCGAGGAGGGCGACCTGTCGGAAGACATCGACCAGCTGTTCGAGCTGACGAGGATCATCGTGCTCGTCCTCTCCGGCCTGCTGCCCAACCTCTCCGAGGGCAACCAGCCCGTGCGACACCAGATGAACGAGGAGGCCATCGGGCTGGTGCGCTCGTCGCTCGACGCGCTGGTGGACGCGGCCGAGGTGTTTCCGTCCATCATCAAGACGGATCTGTACGCCTGCATCACGCACATCTTTGCGACGATCCTGGCGACGCCGGCCTGCCAGGAAGTGATTGTGCCGCAGTCGTTGGCGACGCTGAAGCGGTTCGTGGCCGGCATGTCGCGGGGGACGGAGACGTCGGATGCGGTGCAGCTGCAGGCCTGTCTCCGCCGCTTCCTGTCCATCTACTTGCACGCGCAGAGGCGGGAGGAGCCGACGTCTCTGGCGTGCGTCAAGAACTGCCTCCTGGCCACGACGATACTGCTGACGAGCGGGAGGAATATGCTGTCCGCTGCCGACAGTTTCGTGTCACGCTACCTAGACGAGCTTCTGGACTGCGTGACGGATCGGATGGTATGAGAGAGAAGAGAAACCCCCCCCTACCCGCCCCAACGTGGACCTTGTGTGTGTGTACTGACCAGTTTTTTCTCTTCTCCTATTTGCTTCGATACAGACGGCCAAGATTGCGGCCAACTGCATCCGATCACTGCTGCTGCAGTCGAAACCGACGGGCGCGGACCTCAGCATCGCGCGCTACCTATTCCCTCGCCTCGTCTCCCTGGTAGCCGACGCGGAGGCCGAGGACCCGGAACGAGCGCGGCCCCTACTCGGCCACACGCTCTGCCTCTACGCCGGGTCCCTACAGGGTGATGGCAGGACGGCGGCGATGTCGGTCGTCATCCCGATGCTCATGGCGAGGGCGACGGGACAGGGCGAGGAGGCGTACGGAGAGACGAGCGCCCGTCTGCTGGACTTGGCCGCCGTCGACCAGGCTACGTTTCGGGCCATCGTCGGCGGCATGAGCAGCAGTCAGAGGGCGCGTCTGGAGGAAGTCATCCGCAAGGGACAGCAGGCGAAGAGCAGCGCCGACAAGGACGTCGGCGGCGAGTCTCAACAGCCGAGCATCACGCTCAAGATGGACTTTGGCGACTGAGCCGGGTGTATGAGTGTGTAGGTGTGTAAGTGTGCGTGTACTATGCATGTATATTCGCTTCCATCAGGCCACCCGACATTTTTACATGTGTCCTACGCTGTTTGAGCCTTTTTGATACCTTTCTTTGTTCGTTGAGAGAGGAATATTTGCAGGAGATGACTGAAAAGGAGGTGCGGGAGAGAAAAGGGGGGAGAATAGGGGGGAAGGAAAGAATAGGGGGGAGGGGAGTGACTCGACTTCTAGGACCAGCCCCGGAATATCAACACGGCTTCTCGAAATTATCAATCACTGTTTCCTCTTCACGAGAAGTATACATCTCACACGGCCAAGCTGCAGAATTTTATCCTCTATCTATCCCCTCCCCCCTCCCTCTTTCTTTCTTTCCCCCCCATTCATTTTCCCCCCCATGGGAACGGGTTACTATGTTAGTATCGGGCATGAACGACGAGGAAGATGCATGAATGATTCGTTTTTTTCCCCCTCTTCTCGGGGTGTGAAAAGGGAGAAGAGAAAAGGCTGTTCTTTTCTTTTCCTCTCGTGGAACAGTTTACTGTTTACTCCTATTTTCACTCTTGTGTTGCCGTTGCGCCTTGTTCGGGTGTTTGCTCCCTCGGGCGGACCACCTCCATCATTTTCTCATAATGTATCGATAGTAGGGAGGGAGGGATAGATGCAGAACAAGGCTGGGAAGTTGCACCGCAGCTTCTCCAATCCATCATTCTTAAAAGTTTTTATATGAGATTTTTGTGAAGAAATAGCCGTGTCTTTATTAGGATTAGGATGTATTATGTGCCTTTCTTGTGTTACCGGCCTTGTTTAGGTAGGATATGCATGGATGACATGTTTGTTTTTCCCCTTTTCTTCGCTGCCTATGCTCTGTAGTCGTACATATTGTTCTTTTCTTATTTTCTCTGAAGAATAGGGAGGATATGAAGAAGATAGAGTGCATTCTTCCTTGAGACGCCTCGTCTTTTGCTCTCCTCTCGTCACACGTAGATTGAGTCCCCATTTACCTTATTCCCTTTAGCGAAGTCACCATCCCCTGACTCGAAAAAGAAGAAAACACGTTCGCTGTATGTCGTGTCCCAAGGTCTTTCTGTAAGACAGAAAACGATGGGGTTCTCGTATTAGTAGTGTCGGATGCATCACTTGGGCCGGTAAAAGGTGCCGTGCGCTATGACGGGAGGCCCGTTCGTAGCCTCCGTCTTGGTAATGGTATCGCCACCGAGACCCGACGCCGTCTCCGACTGACGCACGGTCGATGCAATCTCAGCAAGACCGAGAGGCGGAGGCGGAGGCGGAGGCGGCGGAGACAAGGGTAGACGACCGTCGGACGAGCCTCGTCCGGCTCCGTTGTAGTCGTTTTCGTCCCTGCTGCTGTGCCCCCTATAAGGCTCGTCGTCTACCAGACGGACGGTGACGGATCGGCTGCGTAGGGGCGTCGAGTTGAGGAGCTCGACCGCTCTCTTCGCGGCGGCGGAACTGAGAAAAGTGACGCAGGCAAAGGGCCGGACGCGACCACCGCCGCCGCCAACACCCATCCCACCTCCTCCTGACCTCTGCGACATGCCGACGGCCTCGACACGACTCAGGGCCGAAGCCCACTCGCCCATGATGCTGCGGACCCAGCCCTCGACGTCGGCCAAGGTGACGCCCTTTCGCAAGGGGTCAATCTTAACCCTGCACCGGCCGTTGTCGACGTCATGCGGCAGCGCTCGAGGGCTGCTGTCCGAGGCCCGGCCCGGAGGCTCCCACCGGAGGAGACGGTAGCTCGGTAGAGGATCCCGCGTCGAGGATGAAGCCGGGCTGCCTGGCGGTTCCGGCGCTCGGTGGTAGGTCGGTCTATAGGCCGGCGGCAACGCGCGCGGCAAGCTCCACACTCTGGAAGGAGGACCGAAAGGCTCGGCCATGACGCCGTACTGGCTACGAGATTCGTCCAACAGCTCGGGCGATGCTCCGGAGTAGCAGCTCAGCGGAGGGGAGGCCGCTTCGCTGGCTGGCAAGGGCTGGTGACGAACCGTAGCCGCGGCCGCAGGGGAACGATTCTTCTGCGCCTTGTAGTAGTCGCCGGCAACCTCGATACATCACCAAGTCTCAGTGAAAACAGATTCCATGTAAGCATGAGTTGTCGTCGACGACTTTCATACCTTATCCGAGACGCGAAACTTGCTTTTAACGCGCGATGCTTGAGAGCCGCCGCCGCCGCCGCCGAGCTTCGGCTTAGGAGGCGGGTCGTCGATGAGCTCCATAATCTTCACAGACTCGGTCCTATTCTTATCCAGGTAGAGAAGAAGTCGGTTGTTGTATGGTACCGTTTGGAGATGAACTGCTCAGCACGAAACCCTTCCCCTATTCAGCAAACCCTTCTATCAAAAACACAAGAGGAAAAGAGAAGAAGGGGGGAAACGGACGCAGTGCCCGCTCAAAGTTGTGCTTCCCAATCAGCCGAACCCAGCCGGAAGTCGACTTCTGAAAGACTTCGATATGGTCGACATCGCAACCAGCGTGACGCAGCCAATCCTTGAGGAGTTGCCAGATGGTACCAAAAGGCAGCTTTTTCATTTGCATGTAAGATGTACAGTCAGAGGACGTCATGAGTTGCCCCCTCTCCCTCCTCGACGACGACAACGACGACGCACTCCACTTATAATGATGTAGTAGATGCCCGTCTCTTCTCCCGGCGGCACGTCTCTCATGATGGTGTTGTCCGGGGCCTCGTTGCGCGGCATGATGGCCTTGTGTCTTCTTCTCGAACTTCGATACGGGGTCCCATGCGGAGCGACTGAAACCTTGTCTTTGCCAACGAGAGGAGTAGGAGCTGTAGCTGGCTCCTTGGGGGCGAGTTTGAAGAGAGTCAACAGGGCCGCGGGGGAAGAGGCAAAGCAAATATGAGGGTGGCAAAGGCGGATCAAATACATATGTAGACGCGTGCGTGCGTACGTAGGTAGGTATGTAAAAAGGTCCAGGGGGTGCATCGGAGAGACGCCATCTGGGATAAAAAAGAAAATGTCGAAAGAAAAGAAGGACCTTCGTCACCGCTTGACCTCGAGCAACGGAAGGGCCATCCATCCAAGTCGTGGATCCATGTTCCGGGTAGTCGGGTCCGACCTGTCGAGATCGGCGGACTTGCAGGACAGGGTCAGGTTGGTGGAGAGAAACCGGTTGCTTTCCCTCTTCCTGGTTTCCGAAGCCCGAACGAAGCAAAAGCGTCATTACCCGTATGCACGAGGGCAGAGTAGGTAGGTAATTAAAAGGGATATCGTAGATGGCTTTCTTCTCTCTGTCTCTCGGATGAACGAACGTTGCATTCTAATAGGGGGATGGACTGTGAGCGTGGCCGACAAAGCCTGTGCACCGAAAAGCATCGGTCTGCGACGCTGTTAAGTCCAGGACCCTTGGAAGTTGCGCCGTCTCTCTCTCTGTGTGTGTATGTATGTATGTATGTATCTGTATCCGTATGTACGGTGTTATGAGGAAAGCCAACAGGAGCCGGGGGGGGTGGTGGTGGTGGTGGTGGTGGTGTCGACACATCCAGTGAGAGGGGGAAAGAGAAAACAGCCCCTTTGGTTTGCCTAACGCAGTTTGTCGAGACCAGACGCCACGATGCAAGCCCAGAGACCGGGGGTAAGCACTTGACGCAGGCCGCCGGTGAGGGCCATCCTCCCCACCCCTGGTCCCGGCTAAGGAACCGCTGGCTCGGGCACGGCATACAGTATGTACATAGACATTCATGTAGAATGATGTAGTACAGTTCCGTATATAGATGTCTCTGGCAACGGTCTCTCACGGCTGATGCTTGAAGAAAAAAGTGTCGTCCAAGACAGATTCTTCATCGTCTTGCCACGGGTTGCTTCCCGATAGAGACAAGAGGACGTAGTTTTCCCCGTCGGCTACCACGAGCTCCGGAGATTCGGTTGGGCGGCCGACCCACGAGACTTGACATCTGCCGGTCGCCGCCCCCGTCGGCAGCTGAGCTTGAGCGCTCACCGTCCTGGGGCCTTCCGACAGGGGTTCCCACACGAAAGACGTGCCGCGCCGGGCCTCGTCCTGACAACCGATCAGGAGCAGCTCGCGGCTGGTCGGGTGCCAGGTAAAAGTGACGTGCGAGTGGAACATGAGCACCGCCCGGAGTTCCGCAGCCGCCACGTCCCAGATCCACGTCGTGCTCGGCCAGTCGTCGAGCCTCGTTGCCAACAGCGTCGACGAAGCATCGAACGCGGCCAGAGAACAGCCGGGGCTCAATGGCTTTACACCTGCTGACGGCCCGGGAGGCGCAACGGTCAATGTTGCGCGCAGGAAAGCCTGGACAGGATTCACGTCGCCGGCCGTTGTCATAATTTGCTCTTGCCAGATCTTTGATTTGAATGAATTCCGTCAGCGCCATCGTCTCCGCGGTACGCTGCCATGGCAGAACGGACCTGAACAGTGTCCGAAGGGACTATGGTAGGCGGATGCAACAATCGCATCACTTGCCGCCACGACCGGGTGCTGAGAAGCGTGACTGTCCTGCTGTAGTCGCCAAGAGCGCACAGTTCAGAGTCTGGACTGATCTGACATATCTTGACGCCGAGCTCTGGCGATGAGCCATCATCGAGCGAGAGGCTGGAGGCGTCGACGGTCCGAAAATGCTGACCATCTGCCGTGTAGACGGACAGTCGATGACCGTGAGCAGGAGAGTCCCATAGGAGCAGCCAGCGTCCATCAGGCGTCCAGACCAAGCCCTGGGCATCGACCGTATCCGGGCTCCATGACCTCATCACCTGCCGAGTGACCGGATGATGCAGACTGACCAGGTCCCTGCCGCCAGTGCGGGTCAGGACCGCCAGGTGAGCGGAGCGAGGGCGGACACAAAAGCCCTTGTCGGCGGTAGACGGATGACAGAACTTCAGGCTACCGATTTCCACAATCTTGGACGTCGTCAGGTCCAAGACGGAAAGGTTCAAGACAGAACAGACGAGGATCTCGGTATCGCAACCGCCAAAGAACACGGCCGACGGCTTCCCCGCCGGCGAGGTCGACAAGTGAGCCGAGCCATGAAAAGACTCATCTGCCGCGGAGAAGACGTGGATCTCCAAGCCGACGGAGACGAGGACCTTGGCGGACGAAGGCGCCCAAAGCAGGCTACTGATCGGCCCGTCCGGACCACCCGACGGAGCGAGCTTGGCGACCCGTACAAGACGCAGGGAGTGGACGGAGCGGACGGAGAGAGTGGAACTGCGCACTGACGCGACGTATCGGCCGTCGGGGCTCGGTTTGCAGTGGGAGGAAGCTTTTCGGATTTGAGAAAGAGATGGGAAAAGGCAAAAACAAGGACAGGCAAGGCGCTCCGTCAGCAGGTACGTTCTTGAGTTGTGCGGTGTTCGGGATCGAGGGACGAAGAGGTAAGCTCACAGGCGAAGACGGGGGAACTATGCATCGCATACGACGAGGGAGGAGGTATGAGGCGGCGGCGACGAGACCGGAGCCGCGGAGCTGCTGCTGAACGGAGAGAGATTGTCGTCCAGTTGAAGGAAAAAGAAACGAGGCTGGAAAAAGTAATTACGAGTCGCGATATCAATAAAGGCCAACGCGTCGCGAAAAGTGGTGAAGAGAGAGAGAGAGGTGAGTCTGCTTATCTAATACCGAGCAGCATACGGATACTGATAGACTGATAGACTGATAGTACTATCGTCTACTGACTACTATCGTCTATCGGTCTATCACTACGGCCCTACGGGTAAATTCACGATAGCCAAAAAGGCATCAATCAATCATCACGTGGAGAGGCGCGGTTTTTCTTTTAGTCAACCGCCCCTGAAACCCCTAGAACTTTTAGAACCTAGAAAGCAAGGCCCTGCATTGACACACTCATTAACGTCCGTACATATGTTTAATCAGATGAGTTTATAACCCTGCTTGGCGGACTCAGACTCCCTCTTACATATTAACTTCACTCGTCAGCTACCTACCTAGGTACCTATTCAAACTACGACAAACACACACACAGATCCAATCCATCCATTCATACTCTTACACATAGCCATACATGCTTTAGCCTCCTCCCGCGCTAGGACGCCGCCCATGTTGTCTGGGATAGCCCTTGCCGCGGCTTTGACCCAAACCAGCAGTCCCTAGAAGGCGTACGGACGAGACAAACAACAAGCCCGAACGAACGAAGACGGGCCGGCCCTGAAGGGAAAAAGGGGAGGGGGGAAGGCAAAGAAGGAAAAAAGGGGGGGGGAGGGAAGAGGAGGGGAAAGAATATAATAAGAGAAAGGAAACAGGCGCTGACACATTTTCATCAGCAAAGCGATCTCGCACTCTTCCTTACGTGCATGCATCCAGCCGCCACCCCCGCGTCAACTCTCTCCTCTCCTGCTTTAACGGTGGCAAGAGAGCGCCCCATCATCTGTTACCATTTTCCTAACTCTTATTCTTCTTGCTCTTCGCGCCGCATAGAGCATGTCACTTGACTTTTGTACGACAAGAAGTTGACGATTCTCACAACCCATCGAGTTGATTATTATTTTTTGGAGTAATCAAAGCTCGGGTTAAATAGCTTGATAAGGGAAGAGATAAAAAGCCACGGGAAAGAAGAAGAAGAAAAAAAAACGATGAGGTCATCGTCGTGCGCCGGCTGGTCATCGGCCTTCCGTCGCCGATTATTACCGTCCGCACTTCCGGCCGGCCCGAGAGGTTTCCGGACGAACCCGGCAGCAGCAGCGGCGGCGGCAACAACAATAACGACGACAACAACAACATCATCAACAACAACGGACGGTACAACGGCGCGGCGCGAACGCATCCGCCAAGCAAAGCCCTTCTCCGATTTCCTCACCGACACCTTCCATCGACAGCACGACTACCTCCGCATCTCGGTGACGGAGCGATGCAACCTCCGATGCCTGTACTGCATGCCGGAGGAAGGCGTCCCGCTCTCGCCCAAGCGGGAACTCCTCACGACGCCGGAAATCGTCCTCTTATCCTCCCTCTTCGTCTCCCAGGGCGTCAACAAGATCCGGCTCACGGGCGGCGAACCGACGGTGCGGCAGGACATCCTTCCTCTGATGCAGCAGATCGGCGCCCTGCGAAGTCAGGGCCTGAAAGAGCTTTGCATCACCACCAACGGCATCTCCCTCCATCGCAAGCTCGACACCATGGTCGAAGCCGGCCTGACGGCTGTCAACCTCAGCCTCGACACGTTGGACCCCTGGCAGTTCCAGATCATGACGAGGCGCAAGGGCTTCGAGGCGGTGCGAAGGAGCATCGACAGGGTGCTGGAGATGAACAAGATGGGCGCCGGCGTCAAGTTGAAAGTCAACTGCGTCGTCATGCGGGGCGTCAACGACTCTCAGATCCTGCCGTTTGTGGAGATGACGCGAGAGCACGACATGGAGATTCGCTTCATCGAATACATGCCCTTTGACGGCAACCGATGGAGCCGGGGCAAGATGCTGTCCTACACCGAGATGCTGGACCTCATCAGAGCCAAATACCCGGACGTGCGCAAGGGCGAGACGCAAGCCAACGAGACGAGCAAGACGTGGCACGTCCCGGGCTTCGCCGGCCGCATCGGCTTCATCACCAGCATGACGCACAACTTTTGCGGTTCGTGCAACCGGCTTCGCATAACGACGGACGGCAACCTCAAGGTCTGTCTCTTTGGCAACGCCGAGGTCTCGCTGCGAGACATCCTTCGCCGGTCCAACGGCGGGGAGCCGATCGACGAAGGGGCCTACGAGGCCATGAGACAGCCGGCGGAGACGCTAGCCATGACGGCGCCCAACGAAGCTGAACTTCTCGCCGTCATCGGGACGGCCGTCAAGGGCAAGAAGGCCAAACACGCTGGTCTCGGCGAGCTGGAGCACATGAAGAATCGGCCGATGATATTGATAGGTGGGTGAGAGTCGTCGTGTTTTTTTTTTCTTTGACCCAGGGGATGTATGTATGCGTATGGGCGTCGTCTTTTCCTCCCCCTTTTTCACTCCCCTCTGCACCTAGGTAGAGCACTGAGTATAGCCGCACGGTCGGTACCTCTAGACCGTGGTACGACGACGACGGCGGCGAGGCCGACGCCGGAGTGGTCAGGGTCCGGGTTGCGGTGGTGGTCATGGTGGTGGCGACAACGACACGTGGGCGCCCTCGGTTTGCCGACGGCGCAAAGTCGGCTTCTATCGGCCTACGGCAAGGAACTCTCGCACGTGTCGGAATCGGGAGCGGCGCGAATGGTGTCGATCGCGGACAAGAAGGCTACGAAACGCGTGGCGACGGCAGCCTGCTCCGTCCGCTTCTCCGACCCGACGGCAGGTCGGCTGATCGAGGCCAACGCGAATCAAAAGGGAGACGTGCTGGCGGTGGCGAGGATAGCGGGCATCATGGCGGCCAAGCGGACGCCGGACCTGATACCGCTATGCCATCCCATCGCCATCTCGCATGTCGAAGTCGACCTCAAGCTGGTGGAGGAAGGCGAGGCCATCGAGATCCGGGCGACGGTCGGATGCGATGGGAAGACGGGCGTCGAGATGGAAGCCTTGACGGCCGCTTCGACGGCGGCCTTGACCGTTTACGATATGTGCAAGGCCGTCGACAAGAAGATGCGCATCGAAGCTTTGCGCGTCGTCCTCAAAGACGGTGGCCGGTCCGGGAGATTGGAGATGGATTGACGATTTTTTTGTCTTATTTTCCTCGGTTGACGGCAGTCCGGTCCGAACTTACGAGGTGGCATGTTTGCCTCTCCGTACCCCGTAAGCGGCGGCGGTCGGAAGCGGGGTCGGGTCGGATCGGGTCGGATCGGGGCGGGATGGAAGGGGGGAGGATTGCTCCGGGGCACGGGAAGGCGGAAAAAAGGTTCCGCGAGGCTACCACCGTGTAATTTGGGAAAAACAAAAAAAAAACACATCCCTTTCCTTTCGCTCACGCCGTCTCATGCCGCCGCCGATAATGGAAGATTTCCCCGGGGGAAAAGGATGGTGGAGATGAGCACTGGGGGATTCCAGGCGCCAACACTGTACGGCACTGTGGCTTGTCTCTCAGTTGTAACCAATAAGCGTCCGGCGATAGAAATCGCTACCACCGGCGCCGGGAGAGGATGACTTAAGGGCCGCGATCGGGACGAAGACCCGAATTGGGTTACCCGGGGCGGACAACTTCTTGATGATGAAGTCTGATAGAGATCCTTAGATACTTTTACACAGACAGATTTTGTACATCTGCATACCTACATACATACATACATACATACATATGAATACAAATCAAGCAACGCGAGCCTGCGTAGGTAGGAATAGACAGAGTGCTTCCAACAAGTATCCTAAAAATATAATGCGTATCTAAAGACTTTTTCATGAACGAGAGCGAGGCAAGAAAAGTGAACCCCCCCCCCCGGAAAGCTGGTCAACACAGTGCGCCCCCTATCCCCCGTTGTACATAATAGCGCCTCTGGTCTTATCTGTCACCGGCCCACCACCTTAGCTACTAGTGGGGCGGAGGTTGGCAGGGATAGGTATCTTGGGAAAGATGATGGTGATGGATGATAGGCCTGGCCTGATGGGCAATGGGTATGGGATGGTGATAGCGATAGGCACCGTCCGTCCGTCCTCCCAGCGACAGCTTGGCACGCAACGCCCTCTGGTCCTCTGTTTCTCTCATTCTCTCACTCTCATCACTCTCTCTTCCTGTCTTCGATATCCTCCATTACCTACAACTACAAGCCACTACGAGCCGAACAAGGAGGCCCTTTTTTTTCTATCCTCCTCTCTTGTCGATTCTTCCTATCATCCCCCCCCGACCCCCCCCCCCCCCCCCCCCCCCCCCTTTTTAGCTCTTCGCCACTATATCCGTAAAGACAGATACCTAGTATCTCCTCCTCCTCCTCCACAAGAAGCGCCACACACACCCTTCTCTCTCTCTTCTCTCTCTCTCTCTATCTCTCTCTCTCTCTCACACACACACCACTCAACTCTCTCACTCATCCAGCCGAGACCCTCCCACACTCCACTGGACCCAACTTACCTTACCACCCCCCCCCCCCCCTGTCCTGCGACAATCTGCCCACTATCATTACCATCGCCGCCAATTGCTACCTACTGTGCCCATAGTCAGTCAGTCAGCCTGTCTCGTCCCTTCGTAAGACCCGGCCGATCGCCCCAATCAGGTCCCTCATAAAAAAAAGCCTAAAAAAATCAACCACCTCTGATTCTTGTCTTCCCCCCCCCCCCCCCCCCCCCCCCCCCCTTCTCCCTCGCTCCTCCCCCCCCCTCCTCCCCCCCTCTCCACTCCCCCCGCTTCTC
>PDHP01000036.1:109430-137138 GCA_003339455.1 Ophiocordyceps camponoti-leonardi (nom. inval.)
AGGGAAGGAGAAGAGGGGAGGGGGGAGAAGGAGGGGGGGGGAGGGGGGGGAGAAAAAAAAAAAAAGGGGGAGGAAAAAAAAAAAAAAGGGGGGGGGGGGGGAGAGAGAAAGTTTTTAAGCCCGTCGCCTGGCCCTGCCGCCGGACCTCTTAGGCGAAGAGCTCTTGGTGGCAACGGGGCTGACGGGGCTGGCAGGGCTCGCCGGACTCGCCGGACTGACGGGACTGACGGGGCTGTTGCTCCCGTTGTCGGAGCCGTACACGACCTTGCCCACGCCGCGGGCGGCATCCCAACCAGCCTTCTCCGCCATCGTCACGTTGCTCTCCCGCCGACTGGGCTTCGAACCGGCCTTGGAGCGCTTCACGTAGCTGGCGATGAAGAAGCTCACGAAGAGGTACGTCAGCGGTGCCAGGTAGAGGGTGTTGAGCCAGACGGCGAAGGCCTCGCCTCTCGTCACGATGCACGGCTGAGCCACGTACACCGTCTCGGTGAGAAGAGGCGAATGCAGCGCGGGAGAGACGGTGACGGCGGGCGAGCCCTCCTCGAGGGCGGGACCGAAGAGGAGCTGCTTGACGGAATCGAAGACGCCGCTGGCGACGGGGATGGTGGAGTCGGCCGCGCTGGCCGCCATGTCGCTGCCGCCCTGCCTCGTGATGGTGACGGGGGCCAGGTAGGTGACGAAGAGGTGGGCGGTGGCAAAGGTGGCGCCGAGGAGGAACTGGGTGATTTGCAGCGTCGTGAGCGTGCGCTTGATGGTCATGGATACCTTGACGTGGAAGGCCGTCAAGGTGTAGTAAGAGTACTGATGAGAGGAAAAGGGTCAGCGAGAGACGTCCTCTAACCCTACAGAAACCGGACCGAAAAAAAAAGAAAGAAAAAGGCTCACCATGAGAGCGTGAATCAAAGCGTTGACGAGGGCAAACATCCAAATAGGGGCAGACATGTAGCGCATGCCGGCCCACATGCACATCATGGCACCGGCGTGGTGATAGGTCTGCAGGGTAGAGCTCGGCTTGCCCTTGGCGAGGATGATGAAGGTGTCGAGCACCTCGTAAAACTTGCTGAGGTAGAAGATCCAGCCGTAGTAGGAGAGGCCCTCGTTCCAGATCCGACCCATCGGCGCCCGGCTCGGCAGGCTGCCCTCGAGGGCCTCGCCCAGGGCGGCGGCGTCGGCGCTCGACCAGCGGCCCAGGCCTTCGTTGAAGTAGAGGGACGATCCGAGACGACCGGGCCCGTGGAGTCGACAGGCGCCGTCGAAGAAGGCGGGCCAGCCGCCGGGACCCATGGGATGACGGAAGCTCCGACGCATGACGCCCAGCATGCCCCAAAAGGTCCAGGCGGAGTAGAGGGCGAGGAAGACGTTGTGGAGGATGACGAAGGCGAAGAAGGCGCGCGTCTTGCTGATGGCCCACGGCCGCTTGTTGCGGGAACGGTTATATACACTGAGGGCGGTGGCGGTGACGGCGTAGACGGTGGCGATGGTCAGGGGGACCCGGATGTCGAGGGCGCCGGCGTAGACGCTGTCGGGGATGTTGAAGGGCCGCAAGATGGAGGAGGGCATCTTGGCCGGCGGCAGAGGCGCGGGCTGGCCGGTGGGCGGGAGGGAGAAGGGGCCGGAGGTGGGCAAGCTGAAGGCGACATGATGAGCGCGTAGGAAGGCCATTGCGGGCGGTATCGGAGGGAAGGGGAGTCGAAGGAGAGAAAGTAGAGAGAGCAGAGAGGAGGCGAAGACAAGAGAAGAGCGAAAGACAAGAGAGAAGACGAGGATGAGAGGCGCCGCGGCGCGGAGAAAGCCGTGTAGAGGTCGTCGTCGATAAGGGTTTAAAGAAAAGAAAGTCGGCTCTCGTTTATGTATATCAAGCTCTGGGTGGATACAACTTTGTTTCGGGCCCCCCCGGGGCAGGCGCGGGAGAGAGGAGATGTGCCTGAGCGTTTAGTATTGTCTATACCTATCCGTAGTAGTAGGTAGGTATATCAAGGTGTATGATGTAAGTGACGCAAAAAACGACGTGTAAGCGGATAGAAGATGCGAGGCTGAGAAGGAAAAAAGGGAGATGCCCGTCGAGGAGGAGGGTGAAAAAGAGAAGAGAGAGAAACCAAAGTTGAAAGAGAAAGGAGGTGAGAGGAAAAGGGAAAAAAGGGGAGAGAAACCGATGACGAAAGTACTAGGTAGCAAACAAGTCCGGACGGGAAAAGAATTACCAGTTCGACGAACAATGAAAGTCTGCACTTTGATCCAAGAGGAGAGAGAGAGAGAGAGAGAGAGGGAGAAAGAGAGTGTAGTAAGGAGGGGGAGAAAGAGAGCAGAGAAGAACCGAGAGAGTGAAAGGGTGAGAGTGAGAGAGAGAGAGAGTGTGTGTGTGTGTGTGTGTGTCGAATCAAAAGAGGGCGACGCAAACGGAAGCACCGGCAGAGAGATTCCCTTCTCTTTTTTTCTTTCTCTCTCTATCTATCTTTCTCTCTCTATCTCTCTCTCTCTCTCTTCTTTTTTTTTTTTTTTCCTTCTCTCCCCTTTGCCCTGCAGATTGTCTAGCAGCCGAGGAGGGGGGGAGCTAGCGCGGCAAAAAGCGTCGGCCAGTGGATGAATACTACCTAGGTACGGATAGTTACCGAATCGATTGTCGTCGAGATTTTTTAGGAGGAAGAATAGCTACCTAGCTAGCTACCTAGGTGACTTTGTTGTGGGGGATGAGATGGATAGGATGGGATGGGGAAAAAAAATCAAAATTTTAAGTTGACGAACCGTTGCTGCTTCGGGATTGGCTCTGCCCTCCTCTGCCCTCCTCTGCCCTCCTCTCCTCTCCTCTTCTCTCCTCTCCTCTCCTCTCCTTTCCGGTCGTCTTTTCTTTTCTTTTCTTTTCTTTTCCTTCTCTATCGACGATTTTCCAAAACGAGAACGGACCGACCGACGGACGGACGGAACGGATAGATGGCGGGGCATCATGGGATTTGGTTGGTTTTCTTCTGCATCGGGCTTGGCCTGGCTTCACTCGATTGAAGTCGGAAGATACCTCGATACCGGTTCGTCCCTCCGTCCCAATCCGTTGTCCTGAGGAAAGAAAAAGAATAAGGTGGTACCTAGGCAGGATGCGACCTACCTAGTACTAGATTATAGAGGCAAACTTGTTTCAGTGGCATCTTATTGTGTCATTGCCTTGTTGCCTTATTATTGGCGCTACCTGCATATCTGCTGCTGTGTTTCAATCCGTACCTTTTACGGATTTTAACAACCTCTCTATCCGTCGTTGCAGAGCGGAGGGCAATCTGCCGCTGTAGTAACCGGCACACCTGACAGACGGGTCCGCCCACGGGGTAATTAGATATAATAACCAGTGCAACTCCCGAAAAGCTTGTTCTGCTTCCTTCATCAGCAGCAGCCAGTGCCACCGACTGCAATAAACGACTGCTCCTCTATGACGTATTGGCCCGTCACGTCAGCCGTCAGAGCCGGAGATTTTGCCCCTGAGGCCAAGATAGTACCCAGATTGATTGTGCATCTACACACTATCCGCAACTGGCACCTTTATTAGCCTACAAGCTACAGGTATCCTTCCGTACCAGTATGCACACAAAAATGATCATCTTTCACGACATCGACGAAAATGTGCCCAGCTTGGCAACCAAACCAAAAACCCCAATGGCAATGAGGGATGCTAACAATTGGAAAGAGAAAAAAAAAACGTCTTCGTCTTTATATATAGATTCTCTCTCTTGCCCTTCCAATCAACCATCTCCAGGGCAACCAATTTGTTGTATGCTTATACTATACTTACAAGTCCGCACCTCACTCCCCTTCCCCACGCCGCCGACACGTTCAAACCACCCATTCCCCCCGGAGCCAGCGGTTGAAAAAGTCGAGCGACGCCTCCGGCTGATCCATCGGCGTCATGTGCCCGGCCTGGTAGATTTGCATAAAGGTAAGGTTTTGCGCCGACCTGAACTCGCCGTACTTCCTGTTCTTGTCTGCCGCCATCTCGAGCGCCTTCAACTTGGCCCCCGCAAAGTCCTTGTGGCCAGACCACTCGAGCGCCTCCGTCCACGCCTTGTTCCCGAGCCAGTTGCAGATAAAGTCGGCGTCGCCCGCGTAGATGAGCACCGGAATCTCCTTGAGGAGCTTGGGCACCAGTCGGAAGTAGGGCTTCATCCAGTCGCCCTGGAACAAGAAGTTGCGGTTAATGTCAAAGTTGCAGCTGTCGTAGCTCTCCACCTCGACGCCCAGCGCCTCCTTGACCTCCGCCTTGTTCAGCCACTCCGAGATCCAGCCCAGGGCGCTGTAGCACAGGTTCGACTCGTCCTCGCACTTGCTGCGGATGTCGTACACGTTCTGGCCCGACCGCTGGTACGGTCCAATCAGCCCGTTGTTGCAGTAGATGCTGGCCGGCACGCAGAGGAAGGCACTCTCGGTATCGTAGCACTGCTTGATCAGCGACTGGCACCGCCCGAGAGCATTGTCCATCGACTTGCACGTGCTCTCGTCCAGCACGGCAGGGTAGCCGCCCTTGCCGCAGGCCATCGGGCGGTAGTACTCGTACTGGGTATAGCCGTCCGTCAGACCGTTGCCGATCATGATGGTCTTGAGGTTGATGTTGCGGTCCTTGTGCGACAGAATTTCCGACGCGAAGACGGGCAGGTAGTGGCCACCGTAGGACTCGCCGGCGATATGGAAGTCCTGCTTGGCATACTCGGGGAACTGGTGGAAGAAGAGCGTCAGGAGGGCATAGACGTCTTTGCCAGCGGCGACGGTGTCGCTGACGCTGCCGCCGCCGTACGAGTAGCCGACGTTGACCGGCTGGTCGAGGAAGATGACCGAGGCATTGCTGTTCCATGAGTGAGGATTGTTGACCACCTGGATCTTATCATTGATCGAGGCCGGGCCGAGCTCAAGGAACAGGCCGGTCAAAGACGAGCAGCCGGGACCACCGTTGAGCCACAGAACGACAGGATCATTCTTGGGATCATTGCGGGACTCAAAGAACCCTAGGGGTACGACGTCAGCCTGTCGGCCGCCAAGAGCCCAGCACGGACAAGAGGGGGGGTTCACTCACAGTAAAACAGATGCTTGTCCTTTTCGTTATCGTCAAGATACCCGCTGTACTGCTTGACCTTGTCGACGCCGAGCTTGGAAGGGTCCACCTTCTTGACGCGCAAGTCAAAGTTGTCAATCTTGCCGCCGACCTTGCGACGAGACTCGCCGTCCTCGCCCTGAACCCACAGGGCCTGCACGTCGGCGCCGCTGACGACGTGATCCCACTTGCTGTTATGGATGCGCGTGTGCTTCTTGGGCTTGAAGCCCGTCACCTGCTTCTTGACGGCCTCGACGGCCTCGGGCATGAGCTCCGACAGCTCCCTCCACGCCGTCTTGGCCTCGGAAGTCATTTCGCCAAAGGCATCAGTGAGGGGTTTCGTCCAAGACTCAAAGTCGCTCATCGAGAAGGCGTTTGGGTTCAGACGAGAACCGCCCAACACCTTTTGGTCTTGAAAACCAAGGGCCGATGACGAGGCGCCCAGCGCCAGGGCGTACGTGGACAGCCGCATCATGTAGTGCGTACGATCAAAGCAGAAGAAGGAACGACAGAAAGATGGGAGATGGAAGACGAGAAGAGTTGACGATGGATTGAAGAGGGGGGAGGGAGATGCAGAAGAAATAGGAAGAAAGGAGGAAGAAGAGGAAGAAGAGAGAGAGGAGAGAGAGAGGGATATTCGTAGCTTTGCGTTGGCAAGCAGGGAAGCTGCTACCTACCACCTTCTACTAGGTAGGCTGCTACTACCCATGTCGGCTTAGCAAAACATTCCGTAATGATCGAGGCATGTAACGCGCATCAGCTGATAAGCATCCACTAACGCCGTCAACGCATGTTGGACATGCGAAAGTGTTAAACGGATAAAACGCTTTTCGGCCCGTCCACGCATCAATGAATGCCCCCCCCCTTCCCGCGCCTCCTCTCCTCTCCACCCCCCTTGATTCCCCCACACGGTCCACATCACTCTCATCAACCCTTGCCGAGCGAGGTACGTACATACAGCCAGTACGCAATCGCTTGGCTGCCTGCCGGAGCCGTCTGGGCGAGAGAGGAAGCTCTCTGTAGGGTTTGCCTTTACTATCAAAGGTGCCTGATGAGAAGGACGGGACGATAGCTAAAGCTATACTGCAACGAGAGAGCAAGAATCGCCTCTTTACGTGTCGTCGCGGTCGTTTCGAAAGAGCAACACTAATAAAGGCTGTCCATAGCTAGCAGCCCGAGCTATCGACGGGCTATGGACACAACAAGCGTACATAGTTCAAACGCGGCTATCTAAGGGGAGGCTCTTTGACAGGTGCCCACCATCAATCACATCACCGGAGGCTCTATCCGTATCTTCATCTGCGGCAACTAAGACGAGCATCCACTCAGACTACCCTACCCTACAATGAAGCATTGAAGCACGAAGAACGTCAACGATGATCAATGACGTTGAATATGCTCGTAATCTACGGTGTATAAACCTACCATCACTTTTACCCCCTTTCGTCTCTACAAACCAGCATCATCCACCGACTATCCCTCGGCCCTTCCCGTCTTCACACCCCAGCATCCGCCGACTTTTCCTTGGCCTTTTCAGCCTTCTTCTGCGCAATCTGCTGCTCCTTCAGCAACTTCTTCAGTTGGTTCTTGGACGGCTTCCCCTCCGCAGCCTCGCCGCCGTCAGCCTTTCCCTTCGCGCCCCCGCCGACCGGCACCACCAAGTCGGCCCTCGGCACTTTGGAGTTGCCGAGCCACTCCAGCGGCCGCTTCGCCATGAACTCGTCCACCGTCGCATCCGTCACTCGAGACCGTCGCTCCTGGAAGCCGACGACGTACCGCTCCAAGTGATCGATGCACTTGGCTTTGAGCTGTCGAGGCATCAGTGCTGGACTGCTCGTCACCGCTCCCGTTCTCGTCTTACCTCGCCTGTGAGAAGCTTGCCGCTGTTGTAATCGGCCTTGATCTGGGCCAGCTCCTGTTGTGCCGTCAGAACCATGGTCCGCAATGTGCTCAAGGATTGCTTCGCATACCTCATCGCTCTCCAGGAAGAATTGTAGGTACTGGTAGGCCACGTCCACGTCGGCGTTGCCTCCCTTTTCTCGATGCTCCTCCACCGTCTCCCGGCCGCCTGAGAAGGCGTACCTATCCGCCGCGTCAGTCTCGGCCGATGCCCAAAAAATTTCCACGTCCCATCTTCCCCGAACTTACTTGTTGATCTTGTTCTTAATCTGCTTCGGCGTGTCTTTCAAGAAGATAGCCGACGTGTCGTCGCTGGCCGACATCTTGGACCCCGGCCCCTGGAGCGCATCCAAGAAGCGCATGTGGATCAGCGACGGCTTGGCCAGGCGCAAGCCGGCGGCGCAATCTCGCGTCAGACGGAAATAAGGATCCTGGTCGATGGCGCAGGGTATCAGGCAGGGGATCGACGCCGTCTTGGACTCGTCATGGCCAAAGATGTGAGGGAAAGACGAGGCAAAGGACGTGGCCCCCTGAATGCTGGCAAAGTGTATCTTTCCAATGTTGGAGCTGCCGTCAAAGCCAAAGATGGCCTTGACGGTATTGTACGTGACCCTCTTGGCGAAGCGCACCACGTTGCGGTAGAATGCGCCTCCGACGTACTCGAAGTCGGAGAAGATGAACGTCTTTTTCGGGTCGAAGCCGATGGCGATGATGTCCATGGCGTTGGTCCGACTATAGCCCATGACCTCCTCCACCGTCTTCTTTTCCGAGAAGAGGTACTTTTCGTCTGCGCGAACGCGTCAGCGGGGACTGGCTGTTCTGCGATGCGAGCCGAGAGTACAGACCATCCGTCAACATGATGATCAGGGGGACATCGAGAACATCCTGTAGCCACCTAAAAGATCATATGAGCCGGCCAAACGGTTTTGATTCGCAAAAAAGAAAAGGCAGCAGTCGCCTACTTGACAAAGTCAAAGACCTGCGTATGGCCAATATGCATGCTATCGCTGCTCGGCCCACGCCCAGTATACAGAAAAAAGGGCTCGTTCTGCAGAGGTGAAAAAGAAAAAGGTCAGCCTCCCACTCAAAGAGGCCGCTCCTTTCACCTGCCGCAAACCACCCTCAAAAGACGGACCTTTTCGTACCGGTCGAGGATGAGCGACAGGTCGCGGTGGCTAAAGACGATCTGCCGGCGCATGAACCGATGAGGTTTGTGACCCGTAACCCGCTCGAAGCGCTCCAGCAAGGCGTCGTCGATCAGGCTGGTGCCGAACTCGTCCACCAGTTTGCGGTAGTCGATTGCCTTGACTTTGCCGTCCTCGCCCACCTCGCCCGATACGCTCCACGGGTTGACATCCTGCTGTTTCGAGCCCTGCTCCGGGGGCACGGCGCTGGTATCAGACAGGGAAGCCATGAAAGCTGAGGCTCGACGCTGAGTCGAGGTTCGCCAGAGTCAAAGGTCCAATTGGACTGGACGTAGGGTGGAAAGAGCCGTCGTCGCTCGTTACGAGGATGTCCAGAGAATTAAAAACCCCCCAAGATAATCCGGGGCGCAGTTTATAGTCGGTTGTGCGTTTAGTCATGACTCAATCACATATTCACACATCATTCTGGGTATCAATCTACAGGGGGGAGGGGAAGGAAAAGTCTCAAATTCGACCCCCCCAACTTCATCCAGTCAGACTCTCTCTCTCTCTTCCACCCCCTCCGGCAGAGAACAGAAAAAAAAAAACCCAACATCACAATGCCATCATGTCGCGCCAAATCAATCAGCCCTCCAACCAAATCAAGCTCACCAACGTCTCACTCGTGAGGCTAAAGAAGGGCAAGAAAAGGTTCGAAATCGCCTGCTACAAGAACAAGGTGCTCGAATGGCGATCCGGCATCGAGACGGACCTGGACAACGTGCTACAGATCCCAAACGTCTTCATCAACGTCTCCAAGGGTCAGACGGCGCCCAAGGAGGATCTGGAGAAGGCCTTCGGCAAGGCCAAGACTACGGACGACATCGTACTCGAGATCCTCAACAAGGGCGAGCTGCAGGTCGGCGATAAGGAGCGCGCCGCTCAGCTGGAGCGCGTCCATAATGAGGTCCTCGCCATCGTCGCCAGCAAGCTCGTCGACCCCCGTACCAAGCGCGTCTACACTTCGGGCATCATCGAAAAGGCTCTCGACATGCTGAGTTCTCAGGCCCATGCCGGCTCCTCCGACAAGAGCAGCGCCGCCGCCGACGCTGACGCCGACGTCGAGGCGACGAAACCGCGTTCAAAGGACCACAGCTGGACCGGGGTCGTCACCACCAAGAGCGCCAAGAGCCAGGCTCTCGACGCGATCAAGGCCCTCATCGCCCATCAGCCCATACCCGTTGCCCGGGCCCGCATGAAGCTGCGGGTGACGTGCGCCACCAGCGTCCTCAAGCAGGCCGTCAAATCCTCTGGCGCCGCCAAAGGGCCCAGCAAGGACGACGATGGCGAGCAGAAGGCGGCCGGAACGGTCAAGGACAGGATTCTATCCTACTTCGAGCAGGTGGAGAGCCAAGATGTCATGGGGAGCGAGTGGGAGGCCGTTGGCTTCGTCGAGCCCGGCGCGTTCAAGGGATTGTCAGACGTCATCGCCAACGAGACCAAAGGTCAGGGCCGGGTAGAAGTACTGGATATGGCAGTCACGCATCAAGATACATAGTAAAAATGATGATGGTGAAGCAGACCCGCCAAATCTTGAGATGTAAATAGTCGGGTTACCTGCTATGCCCCCTAGGAAAACAGTGATACCATCTGCAAACCCAACCGTTGGCGCCCGCCCACAAGCCAGCACCGCAAAGATTTAACCACCCTTCTTCTTGGAGACACCGACAGTCCGTCCGCGACGGCCGGTGGTCTTGGTGTGCTGACCGCGGACGCGAAGGCCCCAGTAGTGGCGGAGACCACGGTGAGCGCGCATCTTCTTCAGTCGCTCGAGATCCTCACGCAGCTTGGAGTCGACGCCGTTGGCGAGGATCTGCGAGTCCTTGCCGTCGACGATATCGCGCTGTCGGTTGAGGAACCAGGCGGGGATCTTGTACTGCGTCGGGTTCTGGATGATGGTGACGATGCGTTCAAGCTCTTCGGTGGTGAGTTCACCGGCTCTGTGTTTCCCCCCCCCATGTTCAGTAAGCTGGCGTGCATTCGTGCACCACTCGAGACGGTTGCGTACCGCTTGTTCAGATCGACGTCGGCCTTTTTGCAGACAAGGTTGGAGTATCGGCGACCGACACCCTTGATCTTGGTCAGGGCGTACATGACTTTTTGCTTGCCATCGACATTGGTGTTGAGGAGACGCAAGATCTGGGATTGTAGGTTAGTCCCGCCGCCACAGATGGGTGAAGAGAGAAGAAAAGAAGGACAGGGAACGGAGACTCACGAACTGAAAGTTCGTCTTCTCTCCCGAGACGAGCGACATGCTGGGCAACGTGAGGCGGTCACTCGTTGCCGTCGATGGACTTCGTGGGGAAGAGGAAGGGGAGATTTTTCGCGCCGGTCGCTATTACGGCGTAGAAATTCGGGCTGTGGGGGCACGGTAGGGCAAGACGAGGCGGCGTCGTCACGTGCATGGAGCTGTGACCTGGCTGAGATCGAGGGGAACGGTTTATCGTTGATCCGACGGGTATGACATGGCTGCGCTTTGCAAAAACTCAGGAGGCCAACAAACATCTACCAACATCTAATTGAACGCCGTGCCTCAAATCGATCGAATCTGCGTTTTTAGTAGAGACTTCAATGGCATGAGAGGCTTCATGGTACCGCTCGGGAATCCCGATAATCTCAATCGAGCTCACGATCGATACCTCGGCAAGGCCAGCACGGAGAAAACGCCCCAACACGTCCTCGCGCGGGATGGCTGACGGAAGGTGTTCCACGCCACGAAAGCTTCAAGTGAAGCCGCACCGTCTGATCCCAATGCTCGGCCAGTCTCCACGCACCGAGGACTGACCTTGAGCCGGGTATTCCTGCTACGGCACGAACACAAGACGAGATTGAATCACGGCAACGCCATTTGAGTGCGAGTCCTCCAGGGCTGAAGCCCGCATGGAGAGTCTTCGTAATTTTTCTGTTGCTACATATAAGTTTATGTATGCGTGAGCAAGTCCTTTGTGGTGAGCCTGGCTTCAATCCAGATAACAATACACATCGAAGGAAACTATGTTGGGGCGGCGAGGCCGAAGTTTTGGTGTTGATGATCGCTATACGGGGGGAAAAGAATTTATAGTACAAGCAAAAAACAAAGTCCAAGCGTGTCGGCGTGAAGCCACGAAAACATGGATTGGCAACGCTAAGAAGCAGTAGACGTGGACAATGACTTTTTCTTTTGGTAACAGGTGAGGTATTCCGTTGGGGAATGACTTTTGGCCGACGGCAGCATGTGTACATACTCCGAACTTGTACGACTGAGATGGCGTACGTCGTGTTTTTTTTTTTCCTTCTTTGGCCGCTTTGGCGTTAGTTGAAGGCAATTGCCTCTTTCAGCGGACGAAGCCAATCAGACGCTTTCTTCGATGATGCATATGCGCTTGACCGCATTCGTCCGACGCGGGGGGGGGAGTCTTTTTTGGGGGGGGGGGGGAAAGGGGAGAGACAACAGATGTCGGTAGGTAGAGGTAGAGGTAGGTGAGCGTCCCAAGGAAATGTGAGAGGGAATTTCCAGTGAAGAAAGAATCCCGTCTCTTCTTTTCCTTATTGCTCTCCCGATTCCGGCTCCGGATCGGTGGGCGTCTCGGCCGCTTGAAGGGCGGCAAAATCGCCGTCGATGCTCGGTGTCCGGGTGCAGCAGGGGCTAATACCGCAAAAGCTGAGACTCTCTATTTGGTCCGGGTCCGTGGCTCCAAAAGTCATGGTGAAGTGGCTCAGCATCTCCTGATGCTGGAGGTTTTGGGCCGTGAGCGGACGTAGGCTCGGGTGTATCTTTCGGCCCCTCCTCCTCGTCCGGGGCATCCGGGGTTCCCGCCGGCGTCGGTCGTCGTCGCGGTCGGGTCGGGCGCCACCACCACCGCCGCCGAAGTTGTTGAAGACGCGGGCGAAGGTTGAAGGGGGTGACGTCGTCTTTACTATCGTCGTCATGTCGCTCGTCGTCGTTGCCTCTGGAGGGATGCTTCTCGATGACGTGTCGGAGCCGGAGGAGTTTGTCTTGTGAAGGACGCGGCGTATGCGATCGCGTATCGCCATCTTGTGTCCTTCTCTTGTTCTCTTTTCTTTTAGGAGAGGAAGAGGGAAAAGTATAAGGGGAGAACAATAGAAGATGAAAGCTCCTTTCTTCGGGGAAGGGGACACAGGCCGGCTTGAGAGAGAAGAGGAAGAAAAGAATATACGGTAAAGAATAAGAGGAAACAGAAAGCGACCGACTATTAATGAAAAGAGGAGAAGAGGACAAGCGGCGGCGCATCAAAGAGCGCCATGAAACAAACCCTCAGTCTTTAAGCTCCGTTTGCGCGTACGTAGCGGTGACCTCCACCACCTGTTGTCGGTAGTAGTAGGTAGTAGTAGTTCGAGTGGAGGCGCATTGATCAAGGAGTGTGTTGACCGGGCCGGGAGAGGAGAGAGAGGGGGGGGGGCACACGAAGGGGGGGGTGGTGATATTAGCTCAGACATAGGGAGCAGAGAGGGAGAGAGAGAGAGAGAGACTGATGAGAGTGTGAGAGTGTGTGAGAGAGAGAGAGAGAGAGCGAGTGTCCATCCATTCATCAGTGAATACTACTAGGAGTACTACTATGGAGTATGTACGGATACATCCTTCCCGTCTTTCACTACTGTCTCTCTTTGATGAAAACGCCTACTCTTTGCTAGTAGTCGGTCGTCTATGTGTACGGAGTATGTACATATACGGATATACAATAGTCAATTAAGGGGGTTGTCTCCCTCTCAGGCTCTCACGCTCTCTCTCTCTCTCTCCTAAGATCTCAGAGACCTCTTTTACATACACTCCCGTTTGCGTCTCGTCACCACAGAAGTAGGCAGACACTCTCACTCATCCAGTCATCTAGACCTTGTCTGGCCTCGTGTTTTTTTTTTCCTTTTCCTTTGGGGTAGCCTGTAGGAGGGTAAAAAAAAAGGTGATAAGCTTTTTCTCCTGCTCGGCTTCTATTTTCATCCGCCTACGCCCTCCGACCGCGCTCTGCTGTGCGACGCATATCCGTATCGTACCTACGCTGGTGAAGATTCACCAATGGCTTCTTTCCCAAGATCTCTGCTCATGATGTTCACGTGCTATCACATGTGTATGTATGCAATTGTGCATACCTACTAGTACTGTTCTTGTGCTATCCGTATGGAAAGGCAGTCTTGTTGAAGTTCATTCAAACGACATCTCGAATCCATCATCGCAGGAAAAGAAAAAGGGGGGGTGTGAAGAAGGAACGACAAGGTCCCCCCCCCCCCACCCCCGCTTTTCCCTCCCAGCCAGGAACAGGTCCGGAGACTTGAGACCTGAGACTTGCAAGTTGTTGAGAGAGAGAGAGAAAGAGAGAGAGAGAGAGAGAGAGAGACAAGGGCAAATTCCGCGAGGCATGCACAAGGTGGGTGGGTGGTGTGGACGCGCTCGTTTTTTCAGTCCCAACGAGCCAATCACGATCTGCGCCTTACTACACTTATGGAAGTACACCAGCTGCAGCTCTGTGGCTGAGGCCGTGGAATTGACGATGATGGATTCATCAGAATCAGAATAGTCAATAGGGGAAGGGACGCATGTGCGAATACCTGGACACAGTGTGTACACCTATCAGTACGGATACGGATACAGGTATCAATATCATCTTGCATCAGTTCATCCATCACCTTGACACATGCACGCCTCGTCTCCTGAGTTCAAGCCACGGGAGAGCAAGAGTAACACTGGACCAGAGGCCAACCAACTAGGAAGGTCCCCTTTTCCCCTTTTTTTTTTCTTTCTCTCCCTCTCTCAGTCAGTCTTTGTTGACAGTCTTGTTGTTGTTGTTGTTGTTATTATTTCTTCGCATCTTCCCCCTAATAAACCCTCACGTCTCTTTTTCTATTTAGACTCTTCGCCACTGCAGTCTACTACTCACCTTGTGCAGGCCTCGAACTCCGGAGGTGCCGCATAATAAGTCCCAGCCCGCACGGCCGGAGCAAAGCCATGTACATACATACATGCGGAGACACGACATGGAATAATCCCCGAGAGAGAAAAGAATCAAGCTGGACAGCTTGACTGGGATCCGTCATCCAACGTGCTGGGTTGAGCGGCACATATGTACATATATATTTTATGCAGATCAAATGCCGGAACACACACGACCCAGCTCTGCAGTCACTCAGCTCTCTCTCCCTCTCTCAAAGAGTCTCTCTTCATCGCTCCCCAGGTAAAAAGAAGCAAAGAGAGAGAGAGAGAAAAGCCGCATCAACAAAGTAGTGCCGAACCGGCAAAGGACGAAGCCGGCGGGCGGGCCACCCTCCCCTCCCCTTCCCTCCTCAGTCCTTCCCCCCCCTTTTGCTCTTTATTATTCGGCTTCAATACGGATTAAGCCTCAGCCTCGATCTATCTTCTAGGAACAGCTGAATAATGGTCCCCTTTTTTTTTCTTATCCTCTCACACACAGCAAGTTTACACCAAGTTCCGCCCGTGATTTTCCGATACGCTGCTTGTGTCTAGACATGTGCACGGATGCCTGATTCGATCTACCTATGTACGGATATGTTTTTTTCTTTCCCCTTTTCCTTTCCTTTCCTTTCTGCAACGGCCGCTGACACGGCGATCGACGCAAGATGGGGGGTGTGTGTCAGTGTGGTGTGTGTGTGTGGGTGGTTGGTGGAGACTGGGATATTCTCCCCTGTGCCGGATCGACGTCACCCACCCACACACACACCCACTCTCCATTCCTCATCCCCGGCCGTTGTCGTCGTTGTCATCGTCGTCGTCGAGTAATGCAGATTCGTCATTGCGAATTTGTTGGGTTCTCGATATGACGTAATAAAGGGGAAAATTATAAACCAGGAAAAGCAGAAAAGGATATCGTCTGGTTGGTATTCCGATTACATACTAAGGTACCTAAAGAACTCACGAACATGCACGATTGATATCATGGTCTTCAGCTTCGTCTGTGTGTGTCTGTTGTATCCGTGTGAAAAGGGTGCTGATCCCGAATCGAAACATCGTAATCCCGTAATGGACGGCGAAACCCGACCGGTGAGATACCTGTGCGTGTGATATAGGGTAGGCCAGCCATCTTTGAAAAAGAAAAAGATGACTGCGGTTTCACGTCAGACGACACCATTTTCCTCGGCACCGGACCCCTAACCTATCGTACCTCGAAGCAACATCATCCATCCTCCTATCATCATCATCGTTCACACCATGGCCGCTACGCATGCGCCGCCAACGTGAGACGCGATCTCTCTCGTCCACTGGCAGTCGCAGTTACCTACCTACCTACTATCCAGTCGCCGAAGAAAAAAAAAAAAGGAAAAACATACTAGAAAAAGAAAGCAAATCATGTCGCTTCCTACCGCCATGCCGGCCGACGAGATCGCGCCCCTCCTCGACAACGACGTCGTCCGTCCGCCGCGGGCCGGCCGAAACGAAGAATCCCCCCGGTCGTCGCCGCCGCCGCCGTCGTCGTCGTCCAACCGGCTGCTGTACGTGACGCTGCTGACGCTCGGCTTCGGCGGCCTCCAGATCGCCTGGTCGGTCGAGCTGTCGCACGGGTCGCCCTACCTCCTCTCGCTGGGCCTCAGCAAATCGCTGATGGCGCTGGTCTGGATCGCCGGCCCGCTTACGGGCTCCCTCGTCGTACCCTACGTCGGCATCCTCAGCGACAACTGCCGCCTACCGTGGGGCAGGCGGAGGCCGTACCTCGTCGGCGGCACGTTGGGGACGGTGGCGTCGCTTCTTCTGTTGGCCTGGGCGCGCGAGATCGTCGGCGGCATCGCTTCCCTGCTCTTCGGCGTAGATGAGGCGGCGGGATCGAAAGGCGTGCGTGTCGCCGTCATCGTCTTCGCCGTCGTGGGCATCTACCTCGTCGACATCGCCATCAACACCGTCCAGGCGGCCCTGCGCGCCTTCGTCGTCGACTGCGCGCCGCCCGGACAGCAGGAACTGGCCAACAGCATGGCCGGCCGCCTCACGGGCGTGGGGAACATCATCGGCTACCTGGCCGGCTACTCCAACCTCCCGGACCGGCTCCCCTTCCTGGGCAGGACGCAGTTCCAGATCCTGTGCGCCATCGCCTGCGTCGCCCTGTCCGTCACCATCACCCTCAGCGTCTTCTTCATCCGCGAGGCCGATCCGCGCCTCGCCGATGGGCGTCCGGCCGTAAAGACGCCCGGCATCGGACCCTTCTTCTTCAACCTGATGCGGTCGGTGAGACGGCTGCCGCCGCAGACGAAGCGCGTGTGTCGGGTGCAGTTCTGCGCCTGGGTCGGCTTCTTCCCTTTACTCTTCTACTCTTCGTCCTACATTGCCGAAATCTACGTCCAGCCGTTCCTGAGGGCCAAGCCGGACATGACGAGGGAGGAGGTCGAGCTCCTGTACCAACAGGCGACGCGCATCGGCACGTTTGCCCTGCTCGTCAACGCCATCGTCAGCCTGTCGACCAACGTCTTCCTCCCCTTTTTCGTGACCCCGAGCCTGGACGAGGGCAAGGAGGAGGGAGGCAGCGTACAGGGTAGTACTAGCTATTCCTGGGCCCGGTGGCTGAGGATCCCGGGCTTGACGGTCAAGCGGGCGTGGATCGGGTCGCTGGTGCTCTTCGCCGTGGCCATGTTCTGCTGCCCCTTTGTCGGCTCGGTGGAGGCGGCGACGGCGCTCATCGGCGTGGCCGGCATCACGTGGGCCATGGCTCTGTGGGCGCCGTGGGCCATTATCGGCGCCGAGATTAATAATAACCGGCGCGATACCCCGGTCCGACGACAGAGGCGGAAGTGGTCGGCGTCGGCCGGACAAGATGACGCGACGGCGGCGGTTGAGAACGAAGCCGACGAGGCTGTGAGGGAGGAAGGAGACGAGGTGATGGAGGAGGAAGAAAAGGACGAGGCCGGTGTCGTGCTGGGCATCCACAACATGGCCATCGCGGTTCCGCAGATCGTGGCGACGGTGGGATCGAGCATCATCTTCAAGCTATGGCAGAAGCCGCGCGGGACGGCGGGAGACCGCAGCATCGGCTTCGTCATGGCTCTGGGAGGGGTTTGCGTCCTGCTCTCGGTCCTATTCGCTTCCGGTATCGAGGAGAAGGAGGAGGAAGAGGAGGAAGAGAGGGGGAGGGGGAGGGGGAGGGGGAGCGATACCCGATGATGCTACATATACTAGGCATGATATGATATGATATGATATGATATGATGTGACATGTTATGTTATGATATGATGGGAATTACATACATATAAGCGAACGGCACACACAAGAGGTGGTATCGATGCAGCGCAACCGTCTCTATACGAACTGTAGCTAAAGACTTTTCCCTTCTTCTTTCTTCTTTCTAAGAGGAGGATCGACGGCTGATTGGAAAGCTGTTGTTGTGCAGCAAGCAAGCAAGCAACAACACCACCATGACCAACAACCAAGAGAGTAAGTAGGGATAGTCTCTGCCATATCTCGAGGCAACAACGGGATTGAGATGCAACCCCCTTCGTTTTTGCCACACACAGACACAGACACAGACACACAGACACACATACAGACACACATACAGACAGACACACACACCATCATCTCCATCCAATCTTCTTTCTTCTTCTTCCTTTTCTCTATCTCATTCTAGTACCATTTTTCTCTCTCCCCTCCGTGCTCACCACTTCCCCTATCTCATCTCTCCTCTCATCCTCCCCTTCTCAGCCTCTCTCTCTCACACACTCGTAAGAAAAAAGAAGAGAACCCAATATCATTCCCCTTCTCATCTCTTCAGGTACGCGCCGGACGGGAAGTAGCAGCAGTAGTGACGGCGGCACCGCACGGCCCGAGGCCAACCCTAGTCTCGCCGGGGACGGGACCGCGCGAGACGTCGTACGAGGTGATGCCAGCCCAGTAGAAGCACCAGGACGAAGATCCGTCGCAGTAGCTGTAGTCGCAGGTGAGAGGCAGACTGACGGGAGGAGGGCGGGTGGTTGTAGACGGCGAGGATTCCACCGTCGGCGACGCCGTCTGAGCTGTGTTGGTCGTCGCGGCTGGGCCGGGGAGGGCGAAGACGAAGGCGGAGGAGGAGGAGAGGAGGAGGAGGGAGTGGAGGAGAAGCATGATGATGATGATTTTTCTTTAGAGGGGAACTGAGATTTCTTTTTTTGTTTTTTTTTTTTGCTGAAAGAAGAATATTATACTGAGAAAGAATGAAGGAGATTCGTTGTTATTCTTGTTGTTGTTGTTCCTTGTTGAATACTGCGGTTGATGATGGGATGCTTTTGGTGGGAGAGGATAGGGAGGGGTTTTTTTGCGTATGTGCTTGGAGGGTAGATGGTAGGAAGGTAGGTAAGTAGGTAGGTAGGTAGGAAGAGCAAGAGAAGAGAGGAATAGAGAGAGAGAGAGAAGATGGTGCTTGAAGGAGGAATGAGTTGGAAGCAAAGAAGAAAGAGAAGAAGGAAGAGGAGGATGAGGAGGAAAGCAGGATACGATATATATAGATGGTATATTTACTAGGTAAGTGTATATGTTATATCATTTATATGTTATATATAAAATAGACTAGCACCTACCCAGATATCCGCATACACGAAAGCCCTTGTTCACTCTCGGGCCCTTCCTCCTCCGTCTCCGCCTCACCACCATCATCACCATCATCACCATCATCACCATCATCATCCCCTCCGAAACAGATCTGATATCTTTTTCTCACCCATCACTCTTTACTAACTCACTCACTCACTCACTCTACATCCGCAGTTGGTCAGCAGCCACAACTCCGAAAAAAGCCCCATCCCGCACGTTTCCCCCCCATCTCTTCCTTCTTCCTTGTTCCTGTTTATCTTTTCTTCAACATGGGATTTCTAGACTCTCCAACAGTGTGGGCGGAAAAAAAAAAGACGGGGGTTCCGTCGTCAGGGCACGTCCGGTGTGAGGGTGTGTGGGTGTGACGTTTCCCCCGTATACGAGCGGGAAAGAAATAAATGAAGAGGGAAAGAAAGGGCTTTTTTCACTTCATCCTCTCCTTCTTGCCCTTATTGGAGGGTAGTGCCTTTCAAGTATTAGAGAAGAGAGGAGAAGTAGAAGAAGAAAGGGGAAGAAAAAAGGTGTGACACAAGAAAGGAGGCTGACGAATACATACTCTCACTCTTACTCTTACTCCTCCTCCTCCTTCCTCCTCCTACATATGTATGTACATATGTACTACCCGTATTTCAAAAACCTCATCACTTGTAAGAATCCCCCCTTCTCTACTGTGTTGTATCGTGTTTGTACACCACCTGTGAGTAGTGTATAATATACGAGTACACACAAACACACACCCAAGGAACAAGGCAAAGTCGAAGGGTCCCGTTAGGAGAGTGAGTCAACGTCACCTTTCAACCCTCGTACAACCTACCAGACCCTCTCCTTACCAACGACAACAACAACACCCTTCTCGTCATCAACATCTCTCTCTAGATGCCGTCCAGGATACAGATACTCTTCTCATGGATAAGAGAAAAGAAAAAAAACAGAGCCGTCTCTTCTCATACCTAGCTAAGAAGGGATAAGAAAAACCTGCTCTTATCGGGGAGGGAAAAAAAAGAGCTCACTCTTCTTCTTCAACATGCATAAGATAGATATAGTATCTACCATCCATCTAGAAAACATTATACGAGAATTGCCCTTCTCGCCACCGCCCCTGTCGTTGATTTGATAGCAGCAGCATCATGACATGACATGAAAAGAATGATAAGAAGAGGTCCCCATCCATCTACAAGCTGTAAGAGGCATGAAAATCTACGGCAAAGAGGATAAAGTAGGGAACGAAGGGAAAAAAAAAAAAAACCCTGCATATACGCAACGTACGTCCATACATATGTATGGGCATGTATGCGCATACGCGTGTTAGCTTCAGCCTACTACCTACCTAACCGTGTGCTACCATGTCCGTCTGTATGGATAGTATGATTGTAGGTGCTATGTATCCGTAGTATGTATGTGTGTGTGTGTGTATGTGAGTGAGAGAGTGTGTGAGAGTGCGGATACATAGGACGGTGCTTACAACCCGGGTATATGATATGATATGATGTAGGAGTTTATGTGGTATCATGGCATACATGTATGAATGTAGATAGGTATGCATGTATATCCCCATGGCTCATGGCCATATCATATCCTATCGAGAGTACTGTATCCTCATCACGGCTGCATCTGCATGAACCCTTTTCGTACCATCTAGGACCTAGATACAGCTATGGTTACCTAGTGGTACAGGACGTATATAGAATAAAAGAAGCATCACGCCATGTGCTCACTCAGCCTCTTACAAGACCCTTTCTCTCACTCTCACTCACTCACACACACACTCTCTCCCTCACTCTCTCCCTCTTATACACACTCGCACCTACACGTAGACATACATACCCATCTACAAGAAAGACACGCAACGCATGGGCGCAAAGAGAGTACCCATGGGGCCATGGCAAACATCGTCTTACAAGGCATACATACGGACGGATACACACACACACGTATGTGTCTGTCTGTCTATATGTGTCAAAGTTGGGCCTCTCTTCGTTTAATTCGTCATTGTTTTCTTTTTCTCTTCCTTTCATTGTCATCGTCATCGTCATCGTCATCGTCGCGTCTTCCTCTGCCCCTGCCTCTGCTTCTTCCTCCATCTACCAAGGTAGGTAAAAAAGGTATATAAACCCCCTTTCCTTTTCTAAAATATATATACAGGAGGCGACCACGTCTTCTGACCATGGCCCCTTCCGCAGAAAAACCATATTTTCATCCCTAAATGCCTCACAAAGAATCGAAAGATGCGCCATGCACGGAAAAAAGAAAAGACCAAAGAGTCAAGACCTCCAGCGCATCGGCCTATGGGCCCGTCGGTATCCCGGATACGTCATGCCCGTCGGCTGAGGAAACGGCGGCGGCGGCCCGTACGGCGGCCGAGACGGCGGGAAAGGCCCCGGCTGCTGTTGTTGCTGCTGCTGCTGCTGAGGTGGTGGCTGCTGCTGCGGCGGCGGCGGCAGCAGCTGAGGCGGCAGCTGAGGCTGTTGCGCCGTCGACTTTTGCGCCGTCGCCGGGGCCGAAGCCTTCTGCTGAAAGACCTTGACCGAATTCACCTCCCAATAGGCCTCCCGAAAGTCGCCCGGGTTGGCGGCGACGTAGTCCTGGCAGGTGGCCGCCTTGGCCGAGCACGTCTCGTCGGCGGCCCACACGCCCGGGTTCCCCGCCCAGTCGCCGCAAAAGGTGGTGTCGAAGACGAGCTGGTTGTTGTTAAAGTGCGCGTCCAGGTCACAGCCGGAGAAGCGGGCCAGGGGCATGTCCCACGACGACGGGTCGGGCTGGCCGGCGGCCACGTCGGGCGGGAGGGAGGCGCGGGGGAAGAACCAGACGGCGATGTGGTCCGAGGTCCACTCGGTGGCGTAGACGCCGCCCTGGCCGGCGTTGAAGCCGTCGCCGTAGTTGGCGGCGCCGCCCGTCTGCTGGCTGCAGCCGCCGCTGGAGCCGGTGGCGCCGCAGTCGGGCGTCTTGAGCATCGTCGACGGCACCGAGCCCTTGTTGCTGACGGTGCAGCCGGGCGACGTGTGGAGGGTGATGGCCACCTGGGACTGCGTGTTGACGCCCTCGATGATGTCAATCTCGCCCGAGCTCGGCCAGTTGGGGCCGAACATCCAGAAGGCGGGCCAGACGCCGCAGGTGCTGCTGGGCATGTGGACGATGTCGGCGAGGAAGAGGCCGCGGGTGAAGCTGTCCTTGGACGTCAGCCGGACCGACTTGCGGCCGTTTGGAGGATTCGTCGTCTGATGATCGACGCCCATCATGAAGCTGCTGTTGGTGGCGCCGTTGCCGATGAGACCGGCCTGGCGAGCCGTCGTTTGATCGACATACTCGACGAAGCCGCGGGTGGGATCGGGCTTAGTAAAGAAGTCGAACGAGTCAAAGAAGTTTGACTGATCGTATGTGTTGCAGAGGGAGTAGCCGGCCTCGGCCGAGACGACGGCCAGGGCACCGGCTAGGCCGAGGAGGGCAGGAGGAGGAGACAGGCGCATGTCGGGAGGGCAAAAAAAAAAAAACGATGACGGGCGGCCGTGCGTAAAGAAGGGGAGATCTCCTTTGTCCGTGTGTGTGCGTGTTTTGTGTGTTTTGTCGTTTGACACGTCGAAGCACTCCGTGAACCAGCCACGACGAGGAGTCTTTTCTTTTCACTTGTATTTCCCGAGAAGGAAGAAGTCGTTGTCGTTTATCGTCGTGAAAAAAAAGTGATTGGCTGAAGAGAGAAAGACCAGGAAGAAGAAGAAGAAGAAGAAGCGAACGAAGAGAGAAGAGGCCGTGACAAGGACGAAGGAGGGATGGAGGAAGATGAAGAGGAAGAAGAAGAAGAAGAAGAAGAAGACGACGAAGAAGAAGAAGAGGAGAGAACGAGAAGAAGAAGCTGAAGATGGAAGAAGAGGAAGATGAAGAGGAAGAAGAAGAGAAAGCTGGGGGATCAGGAGTAGGAGTAGGAGTAAAAGTAGAAGTAGGTGGATGGCTAATCGATGAGGAGGAATATGAGAGGAAAGCACACCCCTGGCTCCTCCTACCTACTAGGTAGTAGTAGGTAGGTAGGTACAGGTAGGTAGTCTAGCACCTACCTACCAGAGGCAACCGAAGCTTCCTTCGTTGATAGGGCAAGAGCAGAGGTAAGAGGCAAGAGGAAGCATGGATAGGTAGAGGTAGGAGTAGGAGATAGAGGGAGTATGTTATAGAGAAGAGGCCTCTCTATCCGTACAGAAGAAGTGAAAGAGAAGGCCAGAAAAACACACAAACAGGAAGAAGGAAGAATAAAAGAGCAAAGAAAGCTCAATAAGAAGCTCCTCCGTTCCGTATAAATCTTTTTAATTTTGATTTTTTTTCTTTAAGATTTTTCTTTATTCAGGCCATTGTCTGTCACAAAGGAGTGACGGGGGAAAAAAGGAGGGGGGGAGGGGGAAGAAGGGGAAGGGGAAAGGGGGGCCAGCACTGCACTGGGAAGGGGGAGAAATAGGTATATAAAAAGAAGAAGAACGGACAATGGGAATAGCCCGCTGCCGATAAAAAGAGATTGAAACCGGCAGGCTGGAGAGAGAGGGGAGATGGAATAAAAAAAAATAAGGGGCGGAGGTGAAGATGATAATGAATGAATGAATGAATGAATGATGATGATGAGATCTGACAGAGAAAAAAAGGAGCCAACCTTTTCTTTTTTTTTTTCCCCTTTGCTATAGGAGGTTGATGGCCGAGTCGAGGAATGGTTCTGCCATCTCCTATTTTATAGATCTACCTACCTACCTACCTAACAACCTACTCTTCATTGTTTCAGTTCCATGGCAAGGTAAGGCGAGGTTAAAAAGAAGAGAGGTTGCAGGGTGGTTAGCTTAGGTTAGTCAACAAGGAAAGAAAACAACCCAAGACATATGCACATAATCCAATTGTCGTCGTTGAATCCGAACCCCCCCCAGCCAATCGTCACCGGTGGCGAAGCTAGCCGCGCCACAAGGTGAAACGTTCATCTTTCTTCATCATCATATTCTTCCTCTTCTTCTTCCTCTTCTCCTTCTTCTTCTCCTTCTACTTCGTCGTCCGTCCATCTGTCTGTCGTCGTCCCGTCAGCCCCTGCAGGGTTTGTTAGTTGAATTTGAGCTAGCTTTTTGTCGCTTTCCCGCAGCCGCCCCCTCCCCCTTGTCAATCCTGGCTTGGCTTTATACCTACTATAACCTGCGGTCTCTCGGTCCACGGCTCGGAATCTGGCTTAGCGATCTCTGCCAAAAAACCCCTTTCTGTAAAACTACTAGGGTAGCTGACAAGCGCCGTACATGCAATCCATGCAGCCATCCATCCCATCCCATCCCGTCCCACCTCTTACAGTTACACTTACGGATACATCCATCCATCCATCCTGGCGGCACGTGATCACCCTCTTTCACATCATCCTTCTATGTACATACATACATACACTCTACAGTCTATCGCCGCCTCCCCCCTTTCCGTTCACATACCTGCATACTACAAACATACCGCCCCTATCCAGCCCTTCTCCCGCGCTTAAAATGCCATAATGAAGAGCAATAAAAAAAAGAGAGCCATTCCTTCCTTTCTTCCTTTCCCAACAGGCCCAAGCGCCCGCGTTTCGCTGGCGGCAGCAACGGCGCCAGGTTTCGTTTCAAAAAGCTCCGAGATGGAAATGATCCCTGCTGGACCCTATCAGTTCCCCATTCCCTCCCCCCTACCCTTCTCCTTCTCCATCCATTTCACGATAAAGTATCGGAAAGCCGGTTTTCTTTTTTGCCCATGATTATGTTTCCCATTTCACCCTTGTATTCCGTACTTTTTTTTTTCCTTTTCCCCCCTTTTTTTTTCTTCTGTCTTTTAAACTTCCCGTTCCAAAACATGATATGTGTAGAGAGTCATGATCACGCCGTGAAATCAAAACGGGGTTTGACTCCAGAAGCTTGTCTCGACCGAGAATCCCTTTTTTTACCATAACGAGGCAAAGATGTGAAGGGTCCTTCCTATCTTCGTACATACATACAATACATACATACAAGTATATAAAGAGAAACAAGCCTTGATCTCCCCATGGCCGTTGAAACAGTCGAGAAAAGAAAAAGAAAAACCTCCCCTCACTGCACGAAATAGTAGGTATATACGGATAATACCGTTGTATTTCGCCGAACCAGAATCAAGGCCAAACCAAACCGACCAGCAGAGGATGGAAGAGAGAAAGAAAGGAAAGGAAAGGAAAAGAGGAACAGATAGAAAAAAAAGAAAGAAAGCCTCCTCCTTCTTTTCCCCCCTTTCGAGCCCCAACCTCCGGCTGTCCACTTGCAGACTTGCATGCATACCCGTACATACAGCCCAGTCCCATCCCCCCAGCCTATCCCATCCCATCCCGTCCCATCCCTATGTCGCATCCCCCTTGATTACTGCAACGTACCTACCAGTAGTATCCGTACGCGTACCTACATTAGAGAGAGAGAGAGAGAATCAGAAGAGATCGGCAAGCCGCCGTGTCTTAGTATCGGTCAAGGAGATGGAGCCGGCCAACAACATCTTGCTTGTTAGTCTACCTCTAACCCACGTGCTTTTTACACACAAATCATCATCATCACTGATATGTTTGCAGATTGTCCCCCCCCCTTCCCCCCCTTTCTCCGCCTCTCGCACGCATGCACATATGTACTTCCATACATACATGCAAGCAAAAAGCATGCATAGGGTACGGAACACAATCATAGATGCCTCCCTCTCCCCTCCCCATGTACATACAGGGCATCGACCGCCTCTCTCTCCTCCCCTTCCCCCTCGCTCTAACAAAAAGAAAAGGATCATATCCATGTCCGTCAAAAAAGAGTTCGGTCCGATGGCAGCGGACGTCGTCGGCATAGTATCGGTCAAACGGACAATAAGAAGAAGAAGAAGAAGAAGAAGAAAGGAAAATGAAAAGAAGAAAGAAGAAGAGAAGTATGTATCCGAACCAAATGCCAAAAGGCCGCGAGGCACCTCCGACGATGAACGAAGATAAGAAAAAAAAAATAAGAGAAAAAAAAAGGGGTCATGCTGGCGATATATGTAACAAAGAAGAAGAAGAAGAAGAGTAGTAAGAAGTGGAAGAAGAAAAGAGAAAGAAAAAGAGAAAAAAAAAAAAGGGACCAGTCTGCCTTGCAATTCTGGTCCGTCAGAGGAGCAGAGATATCGGCCTTGGCCTTGCGCCCTCTCTACAGCTTCACCCAGTGTCCCGTCAGCTTGAACCAGATGACGGCGACAAAGTCCTCCTTGAAGCGCTCCCACGGATTGCGGTTGAGCCAATAGCTAAACTCGCGGTAGTGGTACATCTCGCCCCAGCAGTCTCGCCCCCATTCGCAGCCGGCCATGTTGACGAGAAAGTCGCGGTCGTGCTCGTTGTAATGGTGCCGCGTCTGGTTTTTGCCGCTCCCGTCCGCGCACGCCGCCGGCGGGAAGCTGTTGATCTTGCGCTGCGGCAGGAACCCCGTGTGCTTCCGCACCCACGGCTGGCTCCGGTACAGCTGCTCGAGCGCGTCTTGCTCCTTGTGGTCCCACTCCATGTGCTTCTGCTCGTACGCCACCGGATCCCACCAGATGTCGAGGAGGCGCTCCGTCCAGGCGCTGCGTCGCAGGAAAAACGAGCCGAGGTTGAAGCCGGAGCAGTCCTGCGATAGCAGCAGGTTCAGCGACCTGATGTCGCCGTCCCCCACCGCGCTCCGCGACTCCGCGTCCAGATAGGGCGCGTCGAACGGATGCGTCATGTTAAGCGGGTTGAACTCGTTGATGTCGCGGTACACCCACGACCCGAGGTCGTTGAACAGGTGACTCTGCAGCGAGAGCGTCGGCTCCATGATGTACGTGTTGAGGTCGAGCCACCAGAACCTATTTCGACGGCTTAGCCCACCACCATCTCCTCCTCGCCAGGAGCTCTTCCTTCTCTAACAACTCACCATTCCGCTCTGGGGTATTTCCGCATCGCCGTCCGCATAAAGTCGACCTTCTCCCAGCTCTCCCGCCACTCGTGCGCGTACTTCTTCTTGGTGCTCATGTCGACAATCTCGAGCTCGTATCCCCATCTCGACACGTATTTCCGCTTGTTGCGCACGCTGTCGCGCTCGATGGCCCATTCCCGGGCCCCCTTCCACTCCATGACGCCTCCGCCGACGTTGGCCGCCAGGATGATGACGAACTTTCCACCGCCGCCGCCCCATGACGATTTGCGCCAGTAGCGTAACAGTGCTGCGAGTGCTTTTCGTTAGAGAGAGAGAGAGAAAGAGAGCACGGAAGGAAGAGGCAAAGAAGAGAAGGGAAAAAAAAACAAGGAAAAGGAGAAACTGAGCCGGCTCACGAGAATTGTACGCGGCAATCATGCAAAACAAGACGATCAAGCCGACGAGGAGCCTCAGCTTCAGCTTGCGCCCCATGCGCCCCAGGACGGAACGCAACCTCCGCACCAAGTCAATATCCCGACCCGACCACCGGCCGTTACCAGGCTTGTCCTTTTCGAAGCCGCCGCTATCGGAGCCGGAAGTGAAGCGCGGGAGGCCGCTGGACAGGCGCCGCATGTGACGGGAGAAGAAGCCCTGGTTATGGGTCGAGAAGGACGGGTAGCCGTTGAGGCCCAGCTGTCTTGTCCTGGTCGACTGCCAGTGACCGCTGGCGTTGACCGGGCTGCTTTTGCCGCTGCTCATGTCGAGGCCGGGGCTGGACCAACCGGCGCCCGGTGCCGGCGACGGGCTGCGCGACAGGGACATGGGTTCGGTAGGCGTGCCTGGACAGACAGACGCACGTTAGCCGACGGGTCGACGCAGCGAGCCGAGAGCAGTACGACCTACCGGCGACGGGTGACAGCGGGACCTGACTGGCCTGGCGCGCGTTGACCTGAAGCAGAGTCTTGCGGGTGGCGTTGTTGGAGCTGGTCGACGAGCGCCTTCGATGATGCGAGGGCCGGTCGCCGAAGGCACTCGAAGAGCCGGCCGAGCGCTTTGGGGACGCCAGGATGACGGCCTGTCCGATGAGCAGCTGGGGGGGGGGGGGGGGGGGGGGGGGGGGGGAAAGAAAAAAAAAGGGGGGGGGGGGGGCCCCCGGGCGCCGCCGGGGGGGGGCCGCCCGCGGGCCCCCCCGGGAAGGGGG
>PDHP01000036.1:137148-195800 GCA_003339455.1 Ophiocordyceps camponoti-leonardi (nom. inval.)
GGGGGGGGGGGGGGGGGGGGGGGGGGGGGGGGGGGGGGGGGGGGGGGGGGGGGGGGGGGGCGCAGAGAGGGCCAAAGAAAAAAAAAGTGCGAGGTGTGGACCACCAGCCGCTAACTGGGAGTGGCCAGCCGCAGTCTGCCCAGGTAAGTGAGAGGAAGATAGGGTCGAAGAGGAATACGAGGGATGGAATCGCCGAAGCCCCTCTGCCGGGTAATCGATCAGGGAGAGAGGGTCGTTCTTTTTGAGTTCGTCGTGTCACGCCCCTCTCGATTGGAGCGTAGTCGCGTTCTGTAAAGAATAGCGCGTCGGCGCATGCGCCCTCTGTCAGCGGGGTGACAGGTTCGAACGAGGCTGACGAAGACGACGGAAAAGACAGTTGACGAAGAGCCGTCTAGGCATCTATTTTTTTTTTCTCCGCTTCTTTTGGGGGAGAGGAGATGTCGGCTGACGGTAAAGAGACTCAGTATGTTTGTAGAGGTATGTACTGAGGACGAGAGAGAGGGGAAAAGGGGGGGTGTGTGAGGAGGGGGGATCACGAACGAGGCTTGACGCACTCGAAGCCACAATCGATAAACGCAACTTTCGACAGCAAGAAAGATAGACTCAATGTGAAGCAGGCTGACAGACAGTCTCTGATTTTTTTTTTCCCTCTTGTTTCTTGGCTGTTGGTTCTAACGAGTGGCCTCTTCCTTCATCAAAGAAAGAGCGCGTCTTCAAGAAGGTCTCCAGTCGAGGCACGGCATCGGCAGAATGCAGGAACCGGTATTACCACCTCGCGTATTCGGAAAAACCCCGCAGGTTGAACGTACGGATAGAAGGAGAAGAAAAAGAAGAAAAGAAGGGACAAAGAAAAAGAGATGAGATGGAAGCGAAGAGACGAACAGACCGGGGGGGGGGGATAAAGGGGATTGATTGGTTTCCACGTTAGGGACTCATCAGTGGCCACTCGGTGGGACGACACAAAGCCAATTGCCCCTAGAAATCCGCCAGCATGATATGTGACTGTGAAAATGCCCCCCCCAAAAAAGAGACACCAGCTGCTGCGCCCCAGCCGATGGCGATGGCGATTCAGCGAGTGGCTGGACGCGTTTATATGGATCTTATTTTTTTTTTACACTTGGTTTCTCTTATTATAGTGCGGCGGGCGGCCGACTCGTGGCGGAGGAAGAGGAGGAGACCCGCCTGGCGATCGCCGTCTGAGTCTCACTCTCCCGAATTTCCAAGACTTACCTAATCTCGATCCTCACGGGGCATTGACGTGGGCATTTTGAAAGGGCATTTTTTAGGAAGAGGGAGGCATGCAGCCATCAGTTCTCTGATCTCTCTACGGATACTAGAATCGATCCTAGTTAGAATCGTACGGGCCGCATTCTATTACGGATACAGACCCAGCTAGGTCGACCGCCCTATCTGTGCAAACTCCTCGAGAAGAAGGAGCCGACGGGTAGCAGATCTGCTCAGTAGAAGAGATGATCCAGCTACCGCCCGCATCTTCCCAGTTCCTTACTTCCTCCTAGTGTTAACCCTTACCCTACCTATCCCTCGCCCATCTTTCTCTTGCGCGTGGCGTAAATCATAAATGGCCCGCCACATTCACACCAACCACGTGGAACATCGATACGCCAGACCGTCAATCAATCAAGTCGCCTTACTGTCCACAACGGCGCACCAGGGGGCGCGGATGCAGATATGCCCCTTGCTGCTCTCAACTGCCACTGTCACTGTCAGTTACCGTTCAAACAAAGCTGAGTGAAACCACAGTGTGTAAATGCCACTATCCGACATTAGTTTCGCTTATGTATACATTGTATTCCACCTTTTATCACTGTTTCCAACACTGTGCCATGCAGCTGGCAGCAAGCAAGCAGGTGATCCTATGAATCCTCCTCAACTGTTCAACCTCCTCTCCCCCCCAGAGCCTCAACAGTCAGTAAAGCATCCCCTCCTACCCGCGTCTACAGAGTCCCAAGGCCTGCAGCCATGTTTCCACCCGTTTACCTTCTCCCCCCCCAGTCGATTGGGTTCGCGCCCTCAGACGAAGCGCTTACTGCGGGCCAATGACGATGCCCGTCTCCAAGCGCCGCCCACCTTGCAGCCCGTTGTCCTTCGATGCCGTGAACAGGGCGCTTATTCGGCAGACGCCCAGTAGACAACCGTCAATGCCCATTGTTTTCTTTGACATGACCCCCATTGTTCGCCGCACTTCTTCTATCCCATGTTTCCTTTCCAGCAAAAGTCTTTCCTTCTTTCACTCTCTCGCTTGTCGTTATCTTGCTAGGTGAATCATATTCTCTCGCTCTTTACCGTACTTTCTTTTACCATACATTCGATCCTGTTCAGGAATCCGTGTCGTTCTTTTGATACCCGCTCTTCAATGCTTCCTCTCCTGTTACCTACTTCATAGACTGCTTCCTCCCCTCAGAGTTGAGGAAGCCTGGAGAGAAGCTCAAGATTCATGGTCGGCACAAAGCATACTTGGCTCAGAACCACCGCCATGTGTCGCCGCGGCAGCTTCCAGGACTGGGAGGAGTGGGAAGATGTTCAAGAACCCACGCCAGTCCATGAAACCGTTACCCTAACCCCCGCTCTGCCGTCGGAACGAACGCCGCCCAAGTCATCATCCTCCAGGCACTCGACCACGAGGGTAAAGAGGCTTCGTTCCCGCCACCGTCAGAAAGCCCAGAACGCAAAGGCTGGCATCAAGCTCATCACCGACATGACCGTCTTCAAGCGTAACAACAACAGCAACAACGGCAACAGCAACACCACCACCACCACCAGTAACAGCAACAGCAGCAACAACAACCCTCCTCCTGTCCCACCGGCAGATGGCAGACCTCCCAAGTTCGTCGATGCGGCCGCACTGAGGGCTCTCGAAGGGGAACCCAGCTCCGCCTCCATCGGCAGCTGGAACTGGCTCAGAAGGGACGGCACTCGTCGTGCCACGCCGGAATTGCCAGAGCCCGAGCTGTCGCCAGAAGACCGCCCAATCGTTATCGGCATATCCATCCCGTCCGATCGGGTGAGCGCGCGTCATGTCAGCCAGCAGGCCTCCATTGTCGACGTGCAGGAAACGACCCCTGCCGCCGTTGTGAGATCTGTGTGGTCTCCAGATACTCCAAACACGGCCTCCTCCTTCAACTACCGCCCAAGCGGCTCGAGCATGGCCTCGCTGATGACGGGCTCGGCAAGCGGCGATGCGCCCCCTCCAGTACCAGCGCTCCCCGCCGGTTACAATAACCTCTTGGGCATTGTCAGTCCCAGATCCGCAGCAAGCAGTCACAACGAAGATGACGACAGCACGCCTTGCACACTTTTCGAAGAAGACGGCGGCTCGGCTCTTCACAGGCCCAACCGGCTCGCCCTCTCCACGCCGACTCCGGATAGCGCCACGTCGAGGGCGCACGGTTGGTGGGATCACGTCGTCACGCCCTTTTTAGACAAGAAGATCTCCTTGCTATCATCCCCGGGCCGCAAGTTCAAGGTCGAGTCGCCCCGAGACGGTGCCAGAAGCGGTTGCGGATTCGCGGAGAACGCCGGCCCCTTGCTTCCTGTGCACGCGCCCATTTTGCGTGAGCCCAGTCCACGCAGAGACCAGTCGTCTCCTGTCAGCCTACCATTTACACCGGCGTCGGCAGCCACGACGCCGTGCCAAGAACGAGGAGCAGCTGACGGAGCGGTCCCTGCGAGGAATCTTCTCGCCCCTCCGGAGGCGGAACAGCCGCCCCCTTACTCCCCGCCCAAGAAGAAAGCCGGGACGGCACCCCGATTTCGGGCAGTCTTTCCGACCGAGCATCCACTTCATGCTCAGTTTCCCCCGTCTCCCTTTCCGGCCTCGCCCGGCCTAGGGGCTACCATGACTTCTCAGGGGATGACGCCAGCCACACGAACGTCGCCAATGGAGGAAACGACGCTTCCGACGAGACCGCCGAGGGCGTTTGTCTGTCAGAGGTATTCGGATATCACAGCAGTCCGCGCCCACAAAGTCGAGAGGCAGAGGCGGCGGCACGAGAAGGAGGACGTCGTCGCTAGGCGTGTGGGCGGTCTTTGGCGAGGCCGTGGATGCATGCCCGCCACAGGCTGTTTCGGCCGCGGAGGCAGAGAAGGTCGGAAGAGGAGAAGGACCTGGCTTGCAGTGTGGGCGGGCGTGACCTCGCTCGTGATACTCGTCGCAGTGTTGATCGTGGTGTTCACGAGGCGCCACCACAACACGCCTGTGCCGGAAAATTCGACTTGGGCGAACCTGACAGGCTTCCCGCCCATGCCGACCGGCGCCTGGACCGTCGTCGGACTGGATAACAGCGTCTCGAGAAGCGCATGCACGGAGCCTTCGACATTGTGGAGTTGCTCTCTGCCCAAGGAGGAGCACGATGCCGTGGCACCTTTCAAGGCAAATCAGCCGACGGTGGCGATGCAAATTCAGTGGAAAAAGGACACGGCATCGTCGAACGACGTCAAGTCCGAACCCCGGGCACCGGATGTGAAAGAGATGTGGTTCCTGGGCAACACGACGGATAACGTGCGGTCGGAGCACAAGGCGGGCGAGGCGACGCCATTTTACATCAGTCTGTCGACGTCGGCTGCTGGACTCAGCGACGCTCCGAAGCTGACAGCTCGGGACGCCGGTCCGCGAACGGGAAACGATAGTCTGGAACGTCTCCTTCCCCCACCGGACCTGGAGGCTGATGGCACTGCGGCGGCGGCAGTGATGATACCTCGGGCAGTGATGCAGCCCGTTCGACTGTATGATCGCGGCCTAGACTCGGAGCATTATGGGTTCTACATACACTTCAAGCGATCCATCTTCCTCAAGTCGGTCACGATACTCAACGGGACCGAGGGCGGCAACATTCCGCTGGACGAAGACGGCGGCTGCCGCAAGAACGAGGCCGACTATGTGGTGACTTGGGGGGAGGCGCGGATGCTTGTGCAGATGTGGACGCGCACACTGGACCTCGGGGCGTCGTCGCTTTTGCGGCCCGACCCGAGCGGGAAACGGCCTGGGTCGATGCCATATCCGGTGACGCTGACGCTGGACACGCACGGGGGGGACCCCGACAAGAAGGTCGCGTGGACCTGGCCAGTGGACAAGCGGCAGAAGGTGATGGCGAACAAGCCGCAGCTGCTGGTCAACCGGATGGGCGCGGGCGGCAGCTGGATAAACCCGCGGGGGACGGGAGATGCGAGCTTGGGGGGGTTTGACGGCGGGTCGGGCGGTTGCAAATGCGAATGGGTTAACTGGGTGCAGCGGTCGTCATGATGAAAAAGGAGGAAGAGAAGATAATGAGAGATTTCCTGGATAGAATTTCAATAGACCAAAAAAAGGGACGGGGGAAAAGGAGATGGTAATGTCATAATATGATGATTCTTGTGAGCAAAAGTTGTGATGCGACGTTGAAGCTAGATAATCACATGGCTATCACGTGAGCGTCGCCGCTGGCTTATCAGATCTTTCTTATCCTCCAATCCCACGACGCTCGTCTACATATTTCCGTCTCCCTTCCTGTCACCTGGGGGAGCCTTCATCGGCTCAAGCCGGGGGGTTGGCAGATGGCGGGAAGAAGAACGCGAAAGCCGTTCACTTGACAATATTCAAAAACGAAAAAAAAGAAAAGAGAAAATGCTACGCACACGTCCCAGAATTCATCCCTCTACCCTCCTCAGGATCAAGCGACGAAAGCTCCTAACGCTCGCGATCGAAACATCATGCGACGACACGGCGGTAGCCCTCCTCGAGCACGAACCCGAAAGCAACCCCCCAGCTCGACTCCTCTTCAACGAGCGCCTCTCCTCCGACAACAGGGCCTTCGGCGGCATCCATCCCAAGGTGGCGATCCGGGCTCACCACGCCAACTTGGCGCCGTTGGTGAGGTCCGCTCTTGGGGTCTTGCCCGATGGTTTGGCGCCGGAATTGGTGGCGGCGACGAGGGGGCCTGGCGTCGGGGTGAACTTGGCTGTTGGTCTTGAGGTTGCCAAGGGGCTTGCGCTGGCTTGGAGGGTGCCGTTGGTGGGTGTTCATCATATGCAGGCTCATGCGCTCACGCCTAGATTGGCGCACGCGCTGAGGAGGAGGACGACGTCGACGATGACGACAGCGAAGGAATCGCCTGGTTTCCCTTTCCTCTCCCTGCTCGTATCTGGCGGTCATACGCAGCTGGTCTCTTCATCCTCCCTCACCGATCACCGCATCCTCGTCAACACAGTCGACATCGCAGTCGGTAACCTCCTCGATCAAGCCGCCCGCGTCGTCCTCCCCTCCTCCGTCCTCGAAAGCAGCCAGGATGTCATGTACGGCCGCCTGCTAGAGGCATTTGCCTTCCCCCCTGACGACGACGACGACGACGTGTCCGCCCAGCACGCCGCCTTCTTCCGTCCGGCCCTTTCCCGCGGCGAGGAGCAAATCACTCCAGACACGGGCTACGACTGGTCCATAAGCCTCCCCTTTCGCGAATCCCGTCGTCTCGATTTCTCGTTTTGCGGCATCTTCTCACAGGTACGAGCCATCGCAACGGCCCGTCCGGACATGGACGTCGACGAGCGTCGTCATCTCGCGCGGCATACGATGCGCGCCGCCTTTCAGCACATCGCTTCCCGTCTCTACCTCGTCCTCGCCGCCGCCGAAAAAGACGACGACGACCTCTCAAAGAGGTTAGCGAATCTCACCCTCGTCCTCGCCGGCGGCGTCTCCGCGAATCGCTTCCTCCTTCACGTCCTGCGCACCACCCTCTCCGCCCGTGGTCTCTCTTCTGTCGCCGCCGCCGACAGCATGGTCGTCCCTCCGCTCGACCTCTGCACCGACAACGCGGCCATGGTCGCGTGGACCGCCGACGAGATGTTCCGCGCCGGTTGGGAGACGGACCTCTCTGTGTCGCCGATCCCTCGCTGGCCGTTGGATTCCGACGTCGGCGACGGCCTCTTGGGTGTCGGTGGTTGGCTGAGGCGAGATGAAGGCAGAAGATACGGTGATTTTGGGAAAGTTGAGGATATCTCAGCCAGTGTAGCTGGTTAAGTAAGAAGATACGGATCAGTAAAGATACCACAACCTCTTTTCTCACTCACTTTACACTCTTATGTCGAACCCTTCAATGGGGAAGAAAGAAGAGAGAAGAATGAAAAGAATGAAAAACTTCAAGTTGCTCGATGGTGATTGTGATTGTGATTGTACAACAAGATGAGATTATTTTCCTCCCCTCCCTTTTACCCCCTTTCTAGACCAGCTCGCTGGTAACGTTGGTAAACTCGCCCTTCTCGAGCTTCGTCTTCCAGAAGAGCGGGTTCGTATCGGTGAAGCCATGCTTGACCCATCCATCCTCCTTGACATGGTAGAGGTTCACGAAGCCACCGGAGAAAGCATCGCGATGGGTAGCCGCCAGGATGCTCCTCCTGCCGAGCTCCAGCGCATCATCGACGCTAAGCTCATAGCTATACTCGGCGTCGAGGACGCCGTAGGCAAAAGTCTGACCGCTTCCGACGCAGAACAGGTTCCCGGCAAGACGGGTACCGTCGCTATCGACGTAGTAAAGCGCAGGGCCCTCCTCGCGCGTGACGCCGGCGCACATGGTTCCCATGCTGAGACCCATGCCCTTGTATCTGTAGACGAGGTTGGCGAGGATCTTGCTGGCGGCCGCGACGCTGATGCGGCGTTTATGTCGCAGCTCGTGAAGTCGACACTGCATCCCCAACCAGGCGAGCCAGTACTGACAATCCGCCGCTCCGCCCGCCATGGTACCGAGCAGCACGCTGTTGATCTCAATCACCTTCTTGACCGTCTGCGAAGCGATCCAGTTGCCCGCCGTGGCGCGAGAGTCCGTCGCGACGATGATGCCGCCTTGGAAACGGAAGGCTAGCGTCGTCGTTCCGTGTGCTATCTTGATGGGACAGTCTTGGTTTGATCGATCGTCTGTCATGGCTCGCAGCCAGGATGACGGCTATGAACGAGCTTTCCGTCAGCTCTACCTCCACGGGATTTAACTGTCAAGAAAGGAGGGAAAAGACGATGTTACCTGCGAGATGGGCGGCATGGCGAACTGTCCGATGAGGCTCGAAGCAGGCTTCATCAGCTCCTGCACGTCCTGATCTGCCTCATCGTGCTGCGCGTAAGTCGATCCGCGGTAACGTGCCACGAGAGTGTCCATCTTTTTCGTTGGATGCTGTCGTCGCGAGACCAGTTCTTCAACAACTTATGAGAAGGGGGGAAGAATGGAAAGGGAAGCTGTAGCTGTCTGTTGGAGCTCGGTACACGACTACCGTCGTAGGGAGGCTGTAGCCTGCACGTAGCAATGTCTAGTATGGATGCACGTGCAAAATTCTTAGTCATCGTCACCGCCGCAAAAGCGTCCTTGGTATTATAGAGTCTGCGGAGTATCCGTATTCATCACCAGTTTACTACCGTCACCGTCGGCTTCTATCATAAGAACCGCCAGTAACGTCAAACTTATACCCTCTATCCCGGCCAGTGCTTGTTCTCATCGCCGATGAATCATCCTTCAATAGCAGAGAAAGAAGAAGAAGAAGGAGGACAAGGAGAAGAAGAAATCGACAGGAAAAAATAACAAGACGACAAAAGAAAAAAAAAAGACAAAAGGGATAACATAAAAGTCGCTTCTCTTCACAGTTCCGACATGGTCATTCTCCGCCTCTCTTTGAGCGTAGCTTCCAGGTCCCTCTTGCAGCTCGAGCAATGCCTCTCCCTCCACTCAGCCAGTGACCCGCGTCCAAGGGAGCTGAGCCTGCCGTCTGCTCTCCCTCCCCCGGCCCTCATGGCAAGGTCGAGGTCGTCGCACAGACTATTCTCGTTGATGAGCCACTTCTCCAGCTCGGACTGTATCGCCTCTCGCTCGATGCTGTTGACGACTCGCATCGCCACCACCAGGTCGTATCGGTACGAAGCCAGCTTCTGTCGCGTCCGCCGCAGCCGGCGCGCCATGGCCTGGCTGGCCCCCGACGACAGCGTCGAGCCGGCCTCTTCCAGCGGGGCTTCGAGGTCCGTCGCGTCCAGCAGCGTCTTGTAGGCTCCGAGGCAGGTGCTGTTGTTGTCGTTGATGTTGTCCTTGGCCGCCCACGGCGACGGCGCAGTCACCTCGCTCAGGTCCGCCAGGTAGATGGCCTTGGTCATCGAGTCCGGCACGACCCGCTGCATAAAGTTGGCCGCTCGCCGCTCTTTCCACCACGCCGACGACTCCGTCGACGTCAGCAGCAGATTGATGACGAGACTGAGGGAGAGGAAGGCCAGGATGAGCCGCTGCGCCGACGCCACCTCGTAGAGCTTCCTCAGCCCGTCAAACGCCCACATGATGATGGACGAGACGGCGCTCTCGGCAAAGGACCGCGCCGTCTCCAGCAGCATCGCCGTCAGCGTCCGTGGCTTGATCCATTCCTTCTTGCTCGAGTCGGTGGCCGCCGGCGAGAAGACGACCGGCTCCCTCTGCGACCCGACGCGGCCGTAGACCTCGATGGCCCTGCTGGTGCGGCTCCGCGGTCCCAGCTTGCGCACCTCGTCCGTCGCCGTCTCGGCCAGCTCTTCGGCCGCGTTGGCCGCGTCTTGCAGCGCCTGACGCTCCACCAGGTTCTTCGACAGCGGCGTCTTGGACCATTCGACGGCCGCGTAGATGGCGAGCTTGCACCTGAACTTGGCCAGCTGCGTGATGACGATCTTGCCGACGACCCGGAAGCTCGACGAGTGCGGCAGATGCCACGCGGTCTTATTATGCGTCACCACGTAACATCCGTCATCGTAGACGTCGATCGTCTGGTAGTCGTGCACGTGGGCCGTCTTGGAACGGCCGAGCATGTCGACGTAGTGTGCGCTGAAGAAGTAGTCGCGTCTCATCTTGCTGCCCTCGGAGAGCATCCAGGGGCCTTGACTGATGTTCTTGGCGTTATTGTCAAAGTAGAGCTTGGGAAACACGAAGCTCTTATCGCCAAACAGCACGTGGAAGCAGCTCTTGGCGGACAGCTCAAAGGTCCTCTCCGCCATCTCCGTCATGCCCTCCGCCTTGAAGTCGTCCGGGGAAGGTGGCTGCCTCTTCTGGTGCGTGCGTGGCGGCCGCGAGTGCTCGCGCTGGCCGCGGTGTCTGGCCGTCGACCTGCCGGCTTCCCCGAGCTGCGTCGACGATACCTCCTCCCAGCTGTCGGCACTGGGGCTCGCCTTGTCGCCATACTCCTCCTTGATGTTGATGAGTGAAGAGATGAGACCCGCCGTATCCAGCGGCTGCTCTCTCTGGAGGTTATCTATGATCAGGTTGAGCCGAGATCGTACCAGCTCCAGTTCGTCCAGGAAAACCTTGATGCGGATGAGCGTAATGTTCATGGGGTTGGTGCCGAGGTGCAGAGAAATCTCGTCATAGTCCTTGCCGGCCGCGCTCGTCACCTCCGTGATGGCGTCCAGGTCTATTCTAAAGGCCGTCACCAGCCCCATATCATGGCTGTAAAAGTAAACCCCCTCGGGCAACACGTAGATCCGGCCCTGGCCCGCCGGCTCCTCCGAGGGGGGCCCGCGGTCCGTCGAGCTGGACCAGGCAGCCCGGAAAACGAGGACCAGCTTCTCGTTCGGGGCCGTCGGGAACAAGAGCCGGAACTGCGCGTTCTGAGCCCTCAATTCCATCGGATAGTTGGGCGGGAGCGGCCTCTGCGTATGCGCGTCGCCACCGGGGCCGGCGACCGGTGCCTTTTCGGCCGTCCAGATGTCACTACCCCAGTAGTTGGCGATAATGGACGTCGGCAGCGCACGGAAGCTGCGTTCTGCCGTGACCGCAACGGCGGTGCGGCTGAGGTTCGTCATGATCGGGGGAGGGGCCAAGGTCGAGGGAGCCAACGAGTCGGGTTTGTCGAGAGACGTCAACGCCCTCGAAGCGCTCCCGCCGGCACGGTGCACCGGCAGCAGGTGGTGGCTAGCCGATATCAAACTCGCGATGCCACCGGCCGCGCTCGACGACATGGGGCCTACGTCGGCAGAGGTGCTGTAGTTGGACTTGCGATGGAGGTCGAGCTTCTGCATGATTCTTGCCGCGTCATCCCTCGATGCCATTTCCCTCCCCAACGACGTAAAGGATCGTCGTCCGCCGCCGTTGGCATCGAAGCTCTGTCTGCTGTCTTGGATGGGCGCCGCCAGCGTGGCGACTCTCTCGAAGCCGGGGCCCACGTCTTCGGCGTCGATCGCCTTGGCCGCAAACTCCGGAACGCTTGGGGGCGAGATGGTAAAGGCCGGGTCGGAGCCGCCGGGCAGGGAGTTCGGGTCGTCCATGGCGAAAAATCGCTTCTTGGTGGCTTCGAAGGCGTCAAGCCACTCGATGAGCTCCTTTTGCGTCTCGGCCTGCAGGATGGTGCTGTGTATTTTCGTCTTCACCTCGAAGCAGAAGCGTCGTTCTTCTCCCACCGCCGGCTTCGCGCTGCACAGCAAGACACCGACCTGCTCGCCCTGCAACACACCCTGAGGCCCGGGAGTGAGGTAGCCAAAGACGCCGCCGGAGATGTAATACCACCTACGTACCCAGACATATCTGATGGGTTTGTTGGTGAACATGCGCAGGAATAGCCAGCCTTGCTTGTCCATGATTCGCTTCTGAGCCGTGTTGTCGGGTCCGCGCGAGCCTAGGTAAGGCACGGTGGATGTGCTATAGTCATCAAGCTCACGAGAAGGCTTCAGCTCTTCGAGAGCCGTCTCCGCAAGCTCCTTTCTCGCCGCCTGAAGCTGGCGTCTGAAGCTACTCTCGGTCGCTTCCAGGTTCTTGGCCCAGGCTCGCACCCGAGCCATCTCACGCGTCCAGCGCATCGCATCGTTCCATGCATCTCGCGACCGGCCCATCTCATCCCAAAGATCGCCACACACTTGGATGAGCAGCGTGTCCAAGGTGAGGCGTAGCTGAGACGCAAGCTCGCAGATTTCGACCGAGGCTTCCAGATAGCTCTTTCGGGCAGCCCACAGCAAGAAGGCTTCTTCCCTCAGAGCCGACGCCTCCTTGGATTTTGACTGGCCGACATAGCGGGCGAGGGTCGAGTCGTATGCCTTTTGCGCCCGGTCGAGTGCGCGGCGAGCCTCCTTGAAGTTACGGACGTCTCCGGTGAGGAAGTTTCGGATCGGATCGACGAGGAGGCTGTCTAGCTTCTTGACGCTGCTCAGCGCCTGCGTCCAGCATTGTCGTTGCCCCTCGGCCACGCGCTTGAGAGCGAGCAGCGTATAATCGTTGTCGACGATGGCGTCGGCGGCAGACCTGGTCAGATAGGTGTTGATGGTCTCCTCCAAGGCCAGCATATCGTGGACCAGTTTCGAAGTCGACGAGACCCAGCCGTTGAGCCATTTCTCCATTCCATCGATTTGATCAAACGTCGACGCGACCGACGAGCGGAACGTCGGGGAGTCGAGCGTCGCTTGGACCAGGAGCACGGCTCGGTGAACCGGCCGGCAAGCGGCGTCTACCTCCGACATGGTTGACTGGCGAAGTAGACAGAGCTTCTTCGGCCATCGAGCGGCGATGACAGGACAAGGGCCATACGACGCGTGTTCCGAAGAGGTTGGAGGTGGATGGTGCACGATCGAGAGCGCCTACCAGGTATGTGCCCCCATTAGTACGGATACAGTAGTAGGAGGTAGTAGGAAGTAGTGAGTACTACAGTCTATTACGTCTTACCAGTCTGCAAGGGCAGTGCAGAAGGGATGCTGTCCGTACTGTCCGTCCGCATAGCCAACTCTCCTTAAGTGACTAAGACGGTTATTGCATGCGCCCGTCACGCTTAGCAGCATACTACACTTAGGTATTATACATACGTTGTATGTGCCGGCAAGCCTGGAGTTTTATTCAACGTCCTAGCGTTTCCTACCACCTATCCGCGGATTGCAAATCCTTCTGCCGCGACTTCAAACGTTTCTGACTCCTGGACGAAGAAAAAACACAAAAAAGAGCGGCTGCAGTCTCTCTCACAACTACCCGCATGTTCTCTCGGCAGCTGAACTCTACCAAAACCTATCCAGTTCCACACACCCCTCGTCGCGCCATTGTGTCGTTCGCGTCACCAATCGTTGGACATACTTGCGGCCGCGTAAGCAAGGAGCTCGTTCATGTGCGCCTTCTGGTCACTCACCTCGTTCCTTGCACCAAGGAGCCGTCATCGCTGCGCGCAGTGGGCTCGGCTGCGACGCCTCGTGGGCCCGCTTGCGAGGCGCGGCTTCGGCCCGGCCCATCAGGCGCCGTCGAGCGGGCGACATGGGCGCGACTTCGATCAAGCTTGGCGTGTCGAGCGCTTGCGCTGACGGTTGAACTCGAGCAGGTCCCTCGCAGGTGACGAGGGAAACCGCTGGTCAATCTGCGAGAAGGTCAGTCCCCAATTGCTCGTGTGTTGGGACAAAGAACACCCACCGTCGTAGTATTCATCATCGTCATCGAGGTCGGTCAACTGCTCGAAGTTGACCTTGTAGCGGAGGATGCCGCCAATGCCGCCGAAGCCCTTGACAAACTGGTTGCCCTCGGTCGACCGGTCCGACACGAATTCGAGCGCCGTTCCAAAGTTCCGGTAGTTCTCGGCAATCCATTCAAGGAAGGACTCCTGCGACGCGATCTCCATTTCCTGACCCGTCTGCTTGTCGAGAAAATTATCGCGGTTGCCCTGCTCCTGCTGCTTGGTGGTGTGGAGGATGATCTCGCTTCCGCCGCTGTCCTTGAGGGACCATCGCGTAATTTCGAGGTTCTCAAACACGATCAGAGTCTCGACCGCGCCGAGCTCCAGGGCCTTGAGCGTATCGTCGATGCCATAGCAAACTTTGCCAGTGTCCTGACTAATCTCTTCAAAGTACTTGCCGATGAGTTTCTTTTCCTGGATAAACTTGACATTGCCGAGTGTTTCCGAGGACAACTCGATGGCCTGATTGAAGCCGTTTTCGCCGCCATACGAGACGTCAACCACCTTGATGACCTTGGCCTGCAGGCGGTTGTCAAACATGTCGGAAGCATTGAGGTCGTTTTTGAAGTCGGCGGAGCCGGCAAGGATGATTCCGGCCACGTTCACCTTGTCGTTCGTGATGAAATTCTGCACGGCCAACTCGGCCACTTTGCGAACGTAGTTGTGACGCTTCTCCTCGCGGAGACGGGCAAAACGCAAGGCGGACTGTCCACCACGGCCGTGCTTCTTGGGAAGGTCGACAGAGAACTTGTGGACGACATCGCGAGTGTTGCCGCTCAGGGTCCCGAAGAGAGCGCCGTTGCCGTCCATGACGATGAAGCCAAATTTTTGATCCGACTCGAGCAGCTCGGCGAGAGCTTCGGTGTGGAATTTGTTGTCGCAAAGATACAAGGACGTGTTGATTGGCTTGAAAGGTTCAAAGTCGATATTTACCTTGCGCTCCTTGCCCTCCTGCGTCAAGATTTCTCCACAGTAGATGACCAAGCCGTTCGGGGGAACCTTGTTGTATAGCTTAAGTCGCTGCTGCGTCGAAGTGATAGCCGAGAGAACCGATTGCCGATTGACGCGCGACTTGATGTTGGAAGCGGTGCCCTGGCGGGCGCGTCAGCGAAACATCGGGCTTCGGGAGATGCCGACGAGCATACATATTCTTCAGCCAACATCTTGGCAGCTCGTGAAACCTGATCCTTCGGCGCTGCAAGGCTGTAAGCGTTGCCGTATGGGTGTGGGCTGGTGCAACCGCAAGCCTCGGCAGTGAAGAAATAGGGAATACTCACGAATGATGAGGGATATCATGGACGTGCCATTGCCCCGGGCCGCTTCAAGACGCTTAATGAGCTTCTTCACCTTCCATATCTCGATCTGTCCAAAGTCTGTCAGTCTCCAGAAGCGGTCGCGTGTAGCAAAGAAGAGAGGGAATTCGTATATGTATCTTCACATGTTGTTTTTTTTTCCCTCTCTCTCGATCGACAGCAGGGGCGGAACTCACGTTTCTCTCGGCCTCGTTAGCTTGAGCGTCGCTCATTGTAAAAGCAGGTCGAAAGCCTTGCAAATACAGTATCTGCCGTGTCGCGTAGCAAGCGAGGGTTTTTTTTTTTTTCTCTATCGCAAGCGGAGGGATGCACTGTCGAGCGGGCAGATAATTCCTGGGGCCAGATTTTTTGGAGGTTAGGACGGGGCTTCGTGTGCGCCTCACGTGGCTTCAGCTAGCACGTGACCGTGCAGTTTACCCGCTTACATCAAGGTGTAAAACCGAGGTAAGGCCAACTGGACCGGCTGAGAGCGGTATGAGCTGTTCGAACTGCTTATTTTACTTGATGTCTAAAATAGAGAAGCTACGGAGTGCTGAAGAGCAGATAGACAGTAATTCAGACACCGTTCACGGACCACGGCATTGCTTTCTATCCCGTGACCGACTCTATACGCGTCTTTACTACTGAACTGACTGGTCTGGCCCGGCCCGCCTTGAGCCTAAGCGAAGGTTGGCTTACTAAGGTGCATCCAAGGATCCACCTACCTGCCTTCGAATGACGACTGCCGCCAACGTCCATCGTCAACCTCGAAAGTGGCGTATTGAACCACAGCCGAAGCCCCATCATGGAGTCCATCCCCGGCGAGCTCGCCTCCACCGTTCAGTCAGGATATATACGCAAAGATCCGGACCCCAGACTTGACATAGCCCCGTCCACGGCAGCCGAGAAGAAGCAGACGCTCACGGTAGAAGAAGATGATCAAGAAGATATTCCCTGCAGTGTACTCCGGCCGACGCCGCGGCGGCGCAACCTGCCTCCCCTTCCAGACCTACGCTTCGAACAGAGCTATCTCCACAGCATATCTAACGCCGACACGTGGTGGAAGGTGATGCTCATCACCGTCAGGGACCAGGTACGCTCCCATGAAAAGCCGGACCTGTCCCGACGGACCTCTCACCTACGGCAGATGATTATGCCTCTGGCTCAGGGTCTGATATACAACCTGATATTGAACGGGTGGCAATACTCGAGGCGAAATGCGAGGTTCCATGGCACATCATCAGGGGCCAGGCTCAGGAGATGGTGGTATGGTGTAAATAATTGGGCGATACCGGGCAGCGAGAGATGAAAAGATGCTGGCTCAAACCCACTCGTCTTCCACTCAGTCATGATAGGCCGAGTAAAGGGTCAATCTTAGCCCTTGCATCATCCCCTCAAAGGATGATCAAAGCTCGCAAGCTCGCAGACCCATTTGTGCCATCAGGCTTTTGTTCCTTGTCCATCACCCGAACCCATTGACAGCTGCTAATTATACTCGCAACTCTATTCCATACGCCACCCTCCCGACATTGAACGCCTATCTACGCAATGACGCGCCCACATCCGGTCCGGCTCTCATTACTTCGTCACGATTTGCTCCGAATTGCCTCGAACGGCCAGCGAAGTCGCAGAGCTGGGTTGCTCAGAGGTAGGGTTGGCGCTCTCCGGTTTGCCCACTGTTTTGGACGTTGCCATGATCTCACTTGATACGGAGATGGTATCCTGTATCGGTGTATGAGGAGGCGCTTCTGCTGTGTTGGCAGCCTTTTTCGTGACGCTGGTGGGAGCGAGAGCGGTTTTGAGTTTGGGGGTCGCAAGTGAGAGCTTCACTACCAAGGTCCGGGGCTGTATTTCCGCCTCTTCATCCACAATAATTTCGTCCTCGTCGAATTCTTCGTCATCTTCAGATTCTTCGGGAATGTCAGCGTCGACGTCGTCTTCATCGTCGCCGAATTCTACCTCGCTCGCGTCCTCATCACTGTCGCCATGCGGCCCGGCGCCGCCCCAGCCGTTGGCTGCGAGCTTCGCAGCGGCAGACCTCCTGGGTCTTCCTTCTGGAGCTGCGGAGCCCCCTCCATCGTGCTCCGAAACCTCGCCCTCAACACTTGCTGGGGCGCTGGCTCCCAGGTCCATGTTGAGTCGAGGGGGGACCTTAACTTGCCGACCGCTCGATGTAGTGACCGGGCCCGTCTCGGCGGGCGTGTTGGCTCCTGTGGTGCGCGCGGATCGTCTATTGGCCGTCGAGTCCGAGTTTACCGTGTCGTCCTCGTCGGAAAAGGTATACTTCATGCGCTTGCCTCGGGTGCGGCCTTCGTATAGAGAAGGCCCGGGGTCGGGGCGCTTGAGCTGGTCTTTGCGCATCTGGCGATATTCCCTGCGCTTGCGTTTCTAGGATGTTGTAAGCTTTTGTGAAGCTGACGAGGTGGGCAGCGCAAGACTGCAGGCTCACCTCTTCGCCTGCCTCGAAGCGCGGAATGGCGGAGGTTATCTTCTGGCTCAATTCCTTGGCCTTGGGACCGCCGTCCTTGTGCTCAAGCTTCTCTGCCAGGGCCCGCAACTCGTCGATGGAACCGGCGACGCTCCACCAGGTGCGACTCAGGCCGGCGGGGTTGCTCTCCCGGTAAACGCGAAAGTTGGTATCGTCTTGACCCTCGATGAGGAAGTATCGTCGCTTGTCGCCGTCCGAGCCCCATGGCCGTACCGACCTGGGCTGGTTGTGATCGTCCTCGAGGCGGTTCTGCTTGTAGGACTGGGACAGCAGGCCCTTGACGACTTCGGACGAGCCCATAGACCACAGGATCAGAGCACGAAGTAAGGTCAGCTATTGGCTCGCGTCAGCAACGGCGCAAGAGGTCTGAAGAAATGCTTCGTACTCGTTGGGTCGGGCTCATGGAGTTAAAGGTGGTGCCTCCCGCCAGTGGACTTTTATCCTCCCATGCTGGTAGCCATTGGTTCTTGTGGGAGGCAACGGCATCCTCCAGTGCTCTGCCATAGTGTCCAGGTCTACCAAAGGGGTCAGACGTTGATCAGCATACTCGGGACAAGAAACGTGAGGGCGGAATGCGCGTACTTGACATCCTGTTTCCGATTGAGTAGCAAGCCGAGAAGAGCGCACAGAAAATGCTCGACGCGGTCGCCGGGAACAGGGTCCGAGATGTCGCGCTCCAGCTCTTGCGGACCGAAATGGGCCAAGGACTTGGGGAAGGCGTCGCTGAATCGGCTGCGGAACATGACGATGAACTGCAAGAGGGGTATATGAGTAAGGAGATACTGTAGGCACGCGAAGTTTCGCGTTGTGCCGGACCCCGACGCGACACGCGCAATCAACAACGTACAGCGATGTCCGGGTTGTCTGCGAGGACGTATTCGTGCGGCGGTGATGGCGATCGCTTGCGCGGAGGCGCCGACGGCTGCTGTGAGAAGAACTTGAGCAGCCCGGGCTTGGCGGCGGTCGGCGAAGTGGCGGCATGGTCTGACGGAGCAGCGTCGTCTGACGGGGCAGCGTCGTCTGCGTCGTCGCCTGATGGCACAGGCGACAACGACGACAGCGACGAGAGGTCGGACGAGTCGCTTTCCGCTGTCATGGTGGCCTTTGGTCGCCTTGGTAGGCAAAAGGGGAGCGGGAGGGGGGTTGTGAGATGGGGGGAGGCAGGTAGGGTAGCCAGCCTGTGGTTGATCGATGAAGGGTTCGCACTAAGCCAACCCACGTCCACGAGCCGAGACGAATTAAATGAAAAAAAAAAAATACATAAAACAATTTTAAAAAGAATTGTTAGATATCAACTATCCAGATCCCTATTTTTATGGTGAAAACAAAGGACAAAAAGAATACCCTTCCCGGCCAGGCTCTTTCGACTTACAAGGACTCCCGACTGCTTCTACATTGTGCTGCAAGAGACGCCTGGGTACGAATCAGTTTGTCATGGCTTTTTCCGCGGCCGTGAAGCTCTCTCTATCTATATCCGAAACCCCCGGCCTAGGCCATCGTCGAGCGTCTCTGCCTCGTGCCCCGCAGCAGGGCCTCAGTGTCTTGTTGGGTATTCGTACGCGTAGACCGTAACTGGACTTAGTGCAGAGTAACACCCTCAGTTTGTTCGCCGCACAACCTATCTCTACCTACTTAAAGACACGGTATCAGATCCTGGCCCGACGCCTCAACGTCAGATGCTGATGAGCTGCGCTTCGTCCCGGCAGCTTCTTTGCTCGCCTCCGGCTCGTGTTCTTCCGCGCCTGGTTACCGTGATGCACCACTGTCCACGCCACGACAGCTCTCGACTGTCAGTCTAGAGCTCGGTGCTTATGCTTCGTCAGTTTCAGCTCGGGAATTGCCAGGGTACGGGATATAGGTAGCTTGCCTTTAATCCATGATGTAAGGATAGTGTCGGTTCTTGATGAAGCACGACCGCGAGGCTCTTCTCATTACCTTCCTCAAGCTAGCACGTGAGATCTGCTTACTACCAAGTCCAGCTCCACAATAGCTCCTCAGCCCCACTCAACCGAATGAATGATATCTGCCGTGTGCAACCTGTGCATGTCACGTGCTGAGGGCTTCCTGATACGACAACCGCACACCAAAAATTTCGCGCCTCCTCTGCAACCAAGCGGCTGAATTTCAGGTATGTGACTTCGACGGCTTCAAGTCCATTGTGACTGACCCGGCATAATACAAAAGACACTCTTCAAACCGCCGCCATGGGCAGAGTTATTCGCAATCAGCGAAAGGGCCGCGGCAGCATCTTCAGTGAGTCGTCGTTGCCTTGACCGACCATCTTCGAAGAACCAGACATGCTGAAGCCTCATCACAGCTGCCAACACTCGCCTGAACAAGGCCCCTGCCAAGTTCCGAACGCTCGACTACGCCGAGCGCCATGGCTACCTCCGTGGCGTCGTCCGCGAGATTGTGCACGACCCTGGTTCGTCGAAGCGTGTCCCAAGGAGGAAACGAGGCGAGAACTGACGATGGGCATTATGTCAGGTCGCGGCGCACCGCTCGCCAAGGTCGTCTTTCGCCACCCCTATCGGTTCAAGCAGGTGACGGAAACGTTCATCGCCAACGAGGGCATGTACACGGGCCAGTTCATCTACGCCGGCAAGAAGGCTGCCCTCACGGTCGGCAACGTTTTGCCTCTGGGGGAGATGCCCGAAGGAACGGTCGTGTCCAACGTCGAGGAGAAGATTGGTGACCGCGGCGTCCTGGGCCGCACCTCGGGTGGCTACATCACCGTCATCGGCCACAACCCTGACGAGGGCAAGACGCGCATCAAGCTTCCTTCTGGTGCCAAGAAGGTCGTCCACTCCAAGTCGCGAGGCATGATCGGTATCGTTGCCGGTGGCGGTCGCACAGATAAACCGCTCCTGAGTAGGCTTCTTCCGACCGTCTTCCCGGGGGGGGTTGGTTGATCTGACGTTGATACAGAGGCTTCCCGCGCCAAGCACAAGTTCGCCGTCAAGCGTAACTGCTGGCCCAAGACTCGTGGTGTTGCCATGAACCCTGTGGACCATCCTCACGGTGGTGTAAGTGGAAGGAAGCATACTACAGCGCAGACAATGGCTAAAGGACCTCACAGGGTAACCATCAACACATCGGTAAAGCGTCGACGATTTCCCGCTACGCTGCCCAGGGCCAGAAGGCGGGTCTTATCGCCGCGCGGAGGACAGGTCTGCTGCGCGGTACACAGAAGACAAAGGATTAAGGGGAGGGGGCCCTCGTGTCTTCATTGGGATGGTGTTATATATGGCTTGCTTGCATCTATTGATGTTATGGCGGCGAGCCGGAGTCTGGACCAAGACAATGAATGTGTCTCTGACATTTTGCCGCTGACTGTGAATGCTGACGAAGTTGGTGTAAACCAAGTCATGTTTCCTCTTTACTGACTTTGAAACCCACACTCTATCTGTAGTCTGTAGGCAGACAGCCATAATGACGGACATGATGGGATGGGATGGCGCCCTCGGCCGAGGCATCGGCCGTGTATCCGTAGTTCCAGGGATCTCGCAAAACGGCTCTCGGGGGGAGGGACAGTGTTTTAGCACCGTACTAACAATTCCCTCACTCTTCAGCGTTTCTTATTAATCCCAAGATTCCTACCCAACGTCCTCGCCATCCGTATCTCCTCTGTTCTCAATTTGCAGCACATCACCATCCCGGCTACAGATTTCATATCGTCTTTCGTCCTCCATCGTCCACTCCAACGACCAATCAACCATCATGGCCAAAGAATTCGGTCTTCTCTGTCTGGAGAATCCTCTCCTCGGTAAGGTTTTCTCAGCTATCAAACCAATAGCATTGAAACGATACCAGAAAAAGAACCAAGGCCCTTCATCAGCGAAGCTAACAAAGACAAATTCCAAAAAAAAAAAAGACATCCAAGCAGTAGGCGACGAAGCGCTCCTAAAAAAATACGACCTCAAAGCAAACGACGCAATCCTAGCAGAGGAGAAACACCTCCCTCTCTACGAAGACCTCCTCAACAACTACGACGCCAAGCTGATCGCCGGCGGCGCAGCCCAAAACTCCGCCAGGGGAGCGCAGTACATGCTTCCCCCCAACAGCGTCGTGTACCTCGGAGGGGCTGGCGACGACAAGTACGCCGCCATCCTTCACGACGCCGTGCGCGCTGCGGGATTGAGGGTTGAGTATAGGGTCGACGCGAAGGAGAAGACGGGTCGGTGTGGTGTTGTTATCACCGGTCATAATCGTAGTCTTTGCACTGAGCTTGGGGCTGCCAATCATTATGATCTGGAGCATCTTAAGAAACCCGAAATATGGAGCCTGGTTGAGAACGCGGACGTCTTTTATATCGGTGGCTTTCACTTTACCGGTCAGTTTCCTCCTATCGACTGTTTTTTTCAGTTTTCTCCCCTCAAGAGCTAACCTGTCTCTCTCACACATCAGTCTGCCCTCCGGCCATCATGGCCCTCGCCGAACAAGCAGCCCAACACAACAAAATCTTCGTCCTCTCCCTCTCCGCCCCCTTCATCCCAACAGCCTTCAAGGACGTCGTCGACGCCAGCGCCCCTTACTGGGACTACATCATCGGCAACGAGACCGAAGCGGCTGCCTACGCAGAGGCTCATCAACTCCCCTCAAAGGACCCCAACGACGTCGTCCAGCACCTCGCCAACCTCCCCAAGAAGAACGCTTCGCGGAAGCGCGTCGCCGTCGTCACCCAGGGGACCGACCCTACCCTTGTCGCCGTCCAGGGCGAGTCCGGCGTCAAGAAGTTCCCCGTTCACGCCATCGATCCCAAGGAGATCAACGACACCAACGGCGCCGGTGACGCCTTTGCCGGCGGCTTCCTGGCCGGCATCTTGCAGGGCAAACCGCTCGAGACCTGCATCGACATGGGACAGTGGCTCGCCCGCTTGAGCATCAAAGAGCTGGGGCCATCGTAAGTCTTTCTTTCATTATTAAAAATCCACTCCTTTTAGCTTGCCATTTCATCCTAGCCAATTTTACCTGGCTGGCCGACCCTCAAACTATTCGCAATTCCTCTCTTCCTTTCAAAAACAAAAGGGAGTGACAAAAAATGGCAACAACCTGAAGCCCGTCCAACCTTCAGACTGAAAACTAACCCGATCGCTATTCTCAATCGCTCATCTTTTGACTAACCTAACCGCTTCAGATATCCATTCCCTAAGCAATCGTACCAAGCTTCGTCGTGAGCATCGGTCGAAAGGGGGCGTCCAGGGAGAAGAAAAAGACGGTTTCAACAACAGAGATGAAGTTTCTGGCAGGTGGCTTCATTGGAAGCACCCCCTTTAGCGCAGTTCCTTCGGTATCCTCCACGATCCGAATAGAGTAGATGATGGTCATGATGACGGTAACACGTCGTTTCGACGTATGAGGCCGACCAGATTTCTCCCAGGCTAATCTTGGGCGCATCCGCATTACATTGTCCGAGTGAGATCGGCGTAGATGGGAAACCAAGTCCGGTGTGCGTCAAATACTGTCCTGATGAATTCATGCTTCACGGAGCAAAAAGCATGTGCTTCGTAGATCGCGCCTCAACGAGAGCATCGCAATATCCCCGGAACGCGGTACCAGGAAGAAGAAGCTGCATCCATTAAATCCATCATTCCACCTTACTTTGCGTTTTCGTGACCAAAGGAGTCGCCGGTCCTTACCCGGCGCGCGTGCGAACTACCCCCCTGCGTAGGGCTCCGCAGACCGAGGCCCCCCAAGCCAGTCACCCCGAGGCCGATGCCGAACGTCGGGGTCCCCGTGTAAAGGCTGCTCGGGTGCGAGAAGCCCGTACTGTCCGATGCCAATAGGCTCCGCTGAGTGCCCATCATGTACGAGGAGGCGCCCGCCTTCGAGCCTCTCGGCTGGGAGGGTGACGACGTGCGCGCGGAGTCATCACCCAGCAATGTCTGTAGCATGTGCTGGCGGTGCGCCTCTTCGCTCGCCGTCTTCGATGCGCTGCGGTGCTTCGGAGCATGAGCTCGGGCACCATCACTGCGCCCCGGGGTGGCAAAGGGATCGTCGATGGAGCCCGTCAAGGAATCCCTGGGTGAGTTGATCCGGCTGCCTCTGGTGAAAGCTTCCCTGCCAGCGTCTTGTTCGCTGTCGGGCTTGGGGGTGTAATCCCAAGCCCACGGTAGAGGGGTGATTGGTCCAGAGAGGCGGCCCTTTGCCGCCGGGCTCCAGTGGTTATGGTTCGACGCTTCGCTTCCGTTTGCGGGCGTGCTTTCCACGCCGAGAGCCGCGTCGGATGGAGAACGGACGTGATTCTGCCGCGAGAGCGTCGGCGGCTTGAGAAACGGCGTCAGCATGGACATGACCCTCTTCTCGGCGTCGTCGTTGTCGTTGTCGTTGTTGTTGTCAGTTGTTGTCCCGACGGCCATATCTACCTCCGCCGACGTGTCCTGCTGAAGTTGCTCAGAGGGCTCGTGAGATGGCATCACCGGTGACTGGTCCGAGATGACCTCCGGGGCCTTTGCGCCGCCGCCGCCGCCGCCGCCTTCAGAAGCGACTGGCCCCATGTTGGGCTGGTATTCAAAGTACACCCGCCGCTTCTCACCGTTCCGAATGAATATCGGTGTCGTCTCGTCTGAGTGCAAAAAGTAGGCACAGCGAAGAACATCAAAAGTCCGCGCCAGGTTCTCCTGGGCGCCGGGAAGGCACTGCTGCGGATCAGACAGATGTGGCTTCACGCTGCCGCCATCGCAGTCGACACGGCATTGAGAGGGGATGTTATCCCCGGCCAACAGCTGATGGCCGCGCATTTCGAGGTCCTCCGGGAGCAGGTATGGGCAAGACGGCAAGTCGTCGTGCGAGCAAGCCACGGCAAAGACCGATGAGAAGACATTGACGATACCGTTCATCATCATAGGAATGGCGGCTCCAAAGGCATCGTACGCAGCAACTAGCTCCGAGCGATGAGCGACGAACCAAACGCAATAGACGCGAAGAACCGGCAAGAGGCTAGCGACGACAGCCGGGATCTCCACGGGCTTGTCGGGCCCGTTTGTCGCCACGACTTTCTCGAGCTCAAGGTGGATGATGCGGCAGAGGGTCGAGATGAACAGGGCGTTGAACTTGAGGGTGAATTTCCAGAAGTTGGAGTTTGTCATCATCCCTTTTTCTTTCCATAAGTTAGCAACAAACGACGACGACGACGACGACGACGACGGTCCAATGTTTGGGTTTTCACTTACCAGTCGACGCGCTCGAAGCAACGTCATGAGCCGACATGTTCACCAGCGCCATCTTCAGCAGAGTGTCACCAAAACGTCCATCACGACAGGCCATTTCCATCCTATGCATGACTTCCTCTTCGAGCTCTCGCTGCTGAGAAAAGGCCTCGCCGGCGTAAAAGTAAGCATGCAGCTTCACGAACCAGGTGCTCAAAGCTTCATCGGGAGCCGACGGGTTGGCGCGTGGCCTAATCGCGTTGGGAGCCCGTAGAGAGTTGAACTTGGCCTCGAGGTTAGCCTTGACATTCGGATGAGGAACCTCGACAGCCCAAGCACGGTAGAAGTGATAGACGGCATCGAGATGCTTGCCCTGAGCGGCGTTGAGGATGCCCATCTGATGAAAGGCGAAGCCCGAATGCGGCATCAGGTGACGGGCCAGACTGAAGTAGGTCAATGCGAGGTCGACACTTGAGCTCTTGTTCTTAGCTTGGCTCCTATATCGGCATAGATCCCCGAGGTGGAGAAGAGTCGAGTGGCAAGACTCGAGGACGAGACTGCTCAGGCTTCCGGGAACAGGGCTGATGGTGTCGTCGGCGTCGATCTGCTCAACGTCGATGCCCATGGCCACTCTCTTCAGTTCCTGGATGTCGTATCGAGCGGAAAGACGCTGAATGTAGCCCTTGTAGAATTTCTGGGCGATGCGCAGGAAGTTGCTGTACATCTTTTCGGCCTTGCGTCGCTCGACCGGATGCGAGTTCGACCTGAGACGGCGAACAATCTGCCGGTATTCGTGGTTGATGGAGGTGTGAAGGTCCCAGAGAGCATCCTCGGTATTTTCCTTTGCGGCATACTGGAAGTCGAGGAAGATGGTCTGAACACAGGCCAAACGGTATCTTTTCATCACTCGTCAGCGTCAAGGTCAGCGGCAAAAACGGAAGAGGGTTGACTTACCTCTGTAGAAGCCCATCAATGTTCTCAAACCACGTCGTGTCGAGGCTGTTTGCGTGGTCGACTCGGCGCCCATCGAGCTGCTTCAGCAGAGCCTTGCGAAGCTTGAGTGCGTTGCTAGAAGGGGAAACGTACGAGTCAGTATCGGCCGGGTAGGCGGAAGAGGAGAAGAGGGTGATGAAAGGTGGAAGGGGAAACACTCACTGCCATTGTTGGCTTGCCTGGGTGAGGAGGGTAGAGGCCATGACTGCGAATGACCTGCGTGAATGCGCCTTGCTGACGGGGCGTGATATCGCAGTGGAGTCTGCGCCGCACACGCTGGCAACGCAGCAAGAGTCGAGCAGGAGGAGTAGAGCCTCGGCTACAGGCCTGGTGCATGCTCTTGAGGAATGTCGTCCATCACATGAGTAGCCGACGAATAGGGACGATGCAGAGTCTCGGCTCGCGGGGATGGAAACGACGGGCCAAGAGGGGACTCATTGGAGACGATTTGGATACTGGCAGAGGGCAGAGGAAATGGACAGAAGGAAAGGAAAGCGATATAGAGTATGTCGAGTGCGAGACCAGAGTTCGTTGAGTCGTGCGCCAGCTGGTGAAAGTCAACAGGGTGTGGTGGACCGGCGAGCGCCGCGAGGTCCCTTGTCCCCTCCTTGCCCGCCCCTGGCGCTGCAGTCCGGATATTCTGCGGCACAATAGTAAGAGGCCGGGAACAATAGTAGAAGGTGGTGGCCTATTGGTATTGATACGGATACGGTATTCGTAAGGGGGCTCGACAGCTGCAACCTCAGGAGACTTCTGATAATAGTTGTCTCTTCTCAGTCTGATTCTCTCACTTCTTTGTTCTTGATTCCTCTTTTCATTGACCACCAAGGCATTAATCACGAATAACTTTTCCTCTGCTATGAATAGCTAACCTATAACCTATGTTCTTCTTGTCTACCTACTGCCCTATCGCTTTACGATAGTACGGATAGTACCGATGAACAGAGATAGCCTCAGTCGCTGACTAAAGCCACGCATCCAATGAGCAACAGCATGTCGTGCATTCATCAAGCTGTCTCATCAACTCATCAACGCGTCACCGACTTTCCGACATGAAGCGTCAGCGAGAGCGTGCAGACTCGTCCCTCGAACCACCGACGGAGGACGTGATAGAGCAACCTACCAAGATTTCCGAGCTCGAATGCGAACCTGATAACCAGGACCAACCCGTCATCATGAAATGCTCTCTGCCGCCTCACAAGCTTCCCGTCAGCTTCAATTCCTATAGCGATTACGAAGCCCACTACCATACGTTCCATACCCATCGATGTCTCGAGTGCCACAAAAACCTGCCGTCCGACCATCTCCTCACCATCCACATTGAGGAATGTCACGATCCACTCGTAAGCGTCAAAAGGGACAGAGGGGAGCGTACTGTAAGTCTTTTTATTTTCTCCTCCTAGCAAAGCTGCGGTCGCCTAACGGCCGCAGTTCTCGTGCTTCGTCGAAGGATGCGAGAAGAAATGCCATACCCATCAGAAAAGACGGATGCACTTGGTGGACAAACACATGTATCCCAGGAATTACTATTTTGCCGTCACCAAGGAGGGCATCGACGGCAGGCGATCCCTCTTGAATGACGGCCATCACCGGCGCAAGTCCGCCCTCGCGGCGCCGAAACAGTCGCCCGTCGCTGCCAACATTCCCGACGGGTCTCAGGCCCCGGACAAGGCGCCTCCTTCCCCACAAGCGCCTCCCTCACAGCCAGCAGACTTGCCCACCGTGCCCGATGTCGACATGGACCAACTCAGCGGAGCCATGTCGGCTTTGCATTTCGTCCCTCCGCGCGTTCGATTCGGCCGCGGTCGAGCGGGCTTCCCGAAAAGATAGATGGGCCACCACCCCGGTGTGATCAGGCGCGATGAGGAGCGGAGGAAGGCTAGCATCTGTGTGAGCCAAACACGACAGAATGAGAGTCGCCGGCATTGCTCTGTTCAATACCGCTTGACGCCGCGGGCTAGTCGCTCGAGGCACAGCCCCGACAGCCGCAGTTGACGCATTGGAGATCTCTGTCCTCCTTCAACTGGGCCCGGGGAACGCGACAGATGCAAGTGCTGTTGAAGCTGGTTTCCTTTGTCTGGACGCAGCGGAGGCAGCAAAGCTATACGAAGGGTCAGCCGGAATATTTGGGCTTTTTTGCCGTCCGGGACATGCCTTTTCGTATCCTTGTTTCTTCCATTTAGCGATGAGCATAGCGTCGGCGTATCCGTTCTTCAAAAGCCAGTCGTATAACTCTTTGCTGATGGCCTCTTTTTCGAAGTAAAGATCGTAAATGTAGCGGCTCCTCTGGTGGGAGATCTGAAAAACCTCCCACTGAGCTTGGTGTTTTGGTCCCGGCGGCGGTGGCTTGTTGTGCGCATCTTTCATCTTGTTGGCGAAGATTAAGAGGTCATCTTCTATATCGCCGAAGCCGTCGGGAGGAGGCTTTCTCTTGGATGCGTGGCGTATGGCGGGCATTTTCGCGGCTTCGGTGGTTTAAGGAGATGGCAGATGAGAAGATGGAGTCCAGATCATCCTGGAGGAGCACCAGGTAGAGATGGCGATGGCGGGTCGTTGACGGATAGTGTCACGTGACCCCGAGCTGGCTGCCTGTGGGCCCTCTCCGACTGCCTCCCCGCTCATTCGACCTCATCGAAGAGCAGAGTGTCCCGACCGAGGTGCTCGCCATGGCCATTACGCCGACTCAATTCGCCAAGAAGACGGCGCAATGTGGGTTTACTTTGGCTCGCAAAGCTTCGCCTCGTGCGCTGATACAGTGAACAGCCGCCAGCTGGGCGGATGCGAAGCGGCGGGTGCTCTCCTCATACCGCGAATGGATCCGAGGCGTACGTTGACACGACCAGCTCGCCCCTTTGTCTTGAAGAAGCGGAGCAAGATTTTCTAACAACAGAGTGTACAGGCTCCGGAGATTCAAACCATGTACAATATGCCTCTGCCCGCCTCGGCGATCCGAACGCGGATCAGGCAGGAGTTTGAGCGAAATCGTTACGTGAACAAGCTCCCCGTCGTCGACATGCTACTCTTTAAGTCTCACGCAGAATACCAAGTACGGAAGAGACGTCGAATTAAGATGTGTCAACCCTGCTGACGTTGCCGTCCAGGAGACGATGAACTTTTGGAAGCAGACCACCCATGTCATGTCCTATTTCAAGGGGGAGAACTTCCGGGACGACAAGAGACTGCCAACGAGTTTCATGGATGGTTTCCTCGAGGTATTTCGACGTAATAACGTCTGCGCGAGTGCACGGCTGAGCTACTTGGACAGGGCCGGAACTGAAGAGGCCGCCTTCAGGCCTGCGTAGTATGTGCGTGTCGCTCGGAGCATTACCTCGCCACGCGGCGGTGTTTTCTTGGGGCTTCCCCCGAATGGCTGGCTCATGTCATTGCCTCGTCGTCGTTAAACGCGCTTCTCTTGGACCAGAATTCGTCGGCGACGACGTCGCATACATCCTTCAAGTCGGCCAAGCCCTTTTTCAGGGCATCTACCGCAGTGCCTTCTACTGCCTCGATTAGGTGCTTCGTGTTTGCGCGTGGTCAGTCTTGGCGTAGACTTACCGTATGTTTGTATTCTGATGTTCATCTTTGGTTCGGAGGGATGGGGGATGGCGTAAGCGCAAAACTCGACGTCGGGGCTTTGACGGATCAGCACAAGCACGGAGAGGGAAAAAAGATAGAAGAAATTTTTCGCATGAGGAGTCTGCCCACTTCTTCATGATGATGTATCTCAGAGCATTTCCTAGGGTGTGACCCTCGTCGAGAAATTCGAAAGATGCACCTGTTTCAGTTGAACCCGGCAGCTGAATATGACATGGTCAGCCAGAAGGACAAAACCACCTGATGACCGCAGCGGACGGAGCCGTACTATCTTCACCCGTTGGGCTTCCGGCTCGCCATCCATTTCGCTCCCGGCCTCGGCGTCGTCGTCGTTGTCGCCTCCGCCGCCCATCTCGGCATCTTGAACGGCTTGGGGCTGTGCCGACGGCGGCGCGTCCTGCATGCTGATGTCTTGCGAGGGTGTTTCCTCGGCTTTTTTTGTGCGGCCCGGCATGGTGGGTGTGGAACCGACGAGCGCGAAGGAAATCGTCACAAAATGTATCGAGCTAGGAGCGTATTTGAATGTTATGTTGACAGTCTTTGCCGGTGTTGAAGGTGCAGTTGAGCCAGACTTTTGCAACGATGGATATCGAAGTCGTAGTCGAAGCGTGCATGGAAAAAAAAGAAGCCCAAAGAAATCATTGGCCCATTGAGGTTGCCTTCCCCTGCAGACCTTCCCAGCACTGTATATACTCAAATAGAAGATAACCAATAAAGGTGCTGCGCCCGGGTAGCTCAATGGTTAGAGCATGCGGCTTTTATTCGGGTAAACTGATGTGAGCCGGGATCACCGCAAGGCTGAGGGTTCGAGACCCTCCTCGGGCGACATTTTTGCTTTTTTTCACTTCTCCTCTCGAGTTGGAGATGTTGATTGGCATTGCTTTCTTCGAGATTCAAACAGACTATGGGGATTCTGAGCAAGACGCAGGTTATGTATTCTATTATATCAGCTCGTTGTTGCTTTTCCGTCTTTAGACTCCGAAGCCAGAGGGCTCTACTAGACGGCGAGATACGGGCCTTTAATTACCAGTAGAGTCTACCCGTATGTACATACTTCGTAAGATAATACGTGCTGAAGATTCAAGATAGATTGACTGTTAGGAGTGAGAATTTACGAAACATACATACTATGTATATCTACGTACTGATTAGGTATGAAGGCTGTCATGGAGTACGGATGTAGAGACTGCAGATGAGAAGAGGGTTATTGATCGATCAGCCAGATTGCCAGCTAACAGTCAGTCAACACGTGTGTACATATGTAGTATCTGTGTCTACTATGGATATAGGAATATGACACATAAAGGATAGTGTTCGATTATAGTTTCATTGACGACAGCCGTACGGATAGTTGTTAAAAGAAAGGGTCGGCCCATGGAGATCTCGGGTGGGTTCGGTTTCGAGACGAAAGCACTGATAATTGATTGTCGTGTACGGATAAAATGGGGGGGAGGATCTGACAGCGGACGCACAGATGATCAATAACATGTATCCTTATCCTTATATGCTTTTTTTTTTCTCTTGGTTTTTGGTTGAAACTTGAGCCAATCAGATGGAAAACGGGCCCATTCCACTGTTGGTCTGGCTCTGGCCAATATTCCCCCCCCACTGCTGCGACAGAACCTGAGACTCATGGCCGTCTCAGGTTGAGCCCCTTCAGCGCCGCGTTGCATTAGCTTGGATGTATCCGTACTATTTTCCTTGTATGTAAGAATTTAAGAAGATATGAGGTTTACAAGTTATAGTGTCGTATTGTATCCGAAGGTTAGGTAGGTATGGATATGTGTATGGATGTTTATACGGATATGAATACCCTTCCAAGACGGTGAGCCCGATCTTGGACGACTTTCCCGAATCTCGTCGGACATGGAAGAGAGGACGAAAACGAAGAAAGAGAATGATGAACCGTATCGAGTCGCTTGTCTCGGGTGGCCACCTTGGGCGTTGGCGAGCAACAAGCCTGAAAAAGTTTGGTGGTGGTGGTTGTGGTAGTGGTGGTAGTGCGTGCCAAGCCGCAGGCGAACGGTGAGGCTTGAACACACAAAAACTGACTGTGGCTCATGCAAGGGCCCGACGGACGGTGGGACGAAGCCGGTGAGTCGTCCATTTTTGGGGGGGGAAGAGGATGATGGCTCCGAGGGTTTGGAGGGAGGTGAGGATATGTTTACATCTTTGTCTGCGTATGTACTAGTATCCGTAAAGCGACTGCATATTCCGCACTAGGAATCTACCTCGCAAGAAAAAGTACGGATAGGGAGGTAGGAAATAGGACGGTATAGTGAGCTTTGAGCCTGTTGATATATCCTTACCTGCGTGTATCCTATATCCAATGCGCTGGCTATTATGTACATGTCTGTAAATAGATACGATCCGTAGTACGTGTACGGATATCCGTATATTAATTATCGAAACCTGGGGTTTTGCCAGATTATACATACATACTACGTACATACATGACATGTATGGATCAGATGGCAAGGAAGACAATAGGAGTTTCCATGATGCTTCGACACATTGACATGTGGACATTTGCCTTTTCTCATGCGCAAGTCGTCTTTTGGGACGGGTTGCCAGGCCCAGTTGGAATGCCCCTCACAACTCTATACATACATACATACTGTATAGGTGACACCGGGGGGGGGGGGGGGAAAAAGGTACGGGGTCAAGGGGACACAGGCATCGCAATTTTAAGATGATGATTATGTGCGAGGCAGCCAAGATCATCAGGGGAACGAGGAGACGGGACCCTGCATCTCAGCCAAAAAGGGGAGGGGGGTTGTGATATGGTGGTGGTGGATGGATGGAGGGGGGGGGGGGGGGGGGGGGGGAAGAGAAGGTGTAGAGAAACAGGGCAGAGCTGAGAAGAGAAAGTCGGTATCTATTTTCATTCTTCGTTTCTTTTCTTTTTTGTTCCTTCTTTTGTTGTTCGCTTCGACGACTGGCTGGCTATGCACATATCATGTAGCCTACAGATACGGATAGGGCTGCGTGTGTGTGTAAGTGTGTAGTAGGAGAAAGGGGGGGAAACCCAACCAAGGGACACCGACTATTGGGCGGAAACATCAAACGTTGGACTACCTACCTGCTAGTAGTTACGAGGCTATGAAGCTATGCACGCTCACAGGCTGGTTGGTATGTAGATTCACAGATTGGTTGGGCAGTAATCCGTAGTCTATCGTGATGCCGCAGACTTGGCCGAAACGACAAGTGCATCAAGAGAAGGGGGTTGCGACGTAGGTGGCTTATGTCGTCGAGATCTTCCGCCAAAGTGTTCTCTCAGCCTCCCCCCTTCTCTAGTCCCCCCCTCTCTCTCTCAAGTTTATTGTCGACGGCATGTAAGTGTACGGACATGTTGTATGGATACGGAGTTGTACATACGAGCGGGGATACCGGTGAGGGAAATTCCTTGGTACGAGAAGATGAGAGGAAAGGAAGAAGGAGAAGATGAACAATTACCGCTCCCCCCCCCCCGCCTGACCTCCTTTCTTTTCCGCTGTACAAAGGTGTGGACGGGTCGATCGTGGGTTGAGAGCATGAACGCTAGAAATCTTCTAGACTTCTTCTCTTCTTTTTTTCCCTCTCCATCTCTCTATACCTTACGGATACTTACAATGTATTAGTTATTACCCCTATCTTCTGACCCTCTCTTTCTCTCTCTCGATGTCTTCTCTTTCATCGTCATCGCCCTCCCTCCCTCCCTCCCTCCCTCCCTCCCTCCCTCCTATCAATTGTGGACAACCACCACTACTGCCACTACACCACTACACCACGACTACACCACACCCTCCTTTAAGAGAAAAAAAAAAGAATGTTTTAGTCGCCTGTGTAACGGCCGATAGGAATCTGCTGGTGATTCGTTCGCCCGGACCGTTTCCCCGCAAAGGGATGGCTGAACTACCTCGTTATAGGAATAGGCTTGGCCCCGGCGTCATTCTGGGTGGTGAGCGAGGAGCTTTGCCAAGGGGAGGCGGGCGACACGGTGCTCTTCGTACCTATCTTTGAGAGCTTACTGCGTACCTATACATACACACATAGAGTTGTGATATTACTTTTCTGCCGTTTTAATGACGATTCTATTTGATGCTGATGATGCGGACCATTCTACCTATCAGTACCAGGTATGGGTATGGGGAAATGGGGAATGGAAATACCGTTGTTTTTCCCCTTGGTGGAGGGAGGTATTGGATTGACCTTATGCGCCGCGGGGGGGGGAGGGGGGAGGGGGGAGAAGAGATGGTGGATGGCTCGTTTTACTTTTTTCTTTCTTTCTTTCTTCCTTTTCCTCTCTCTCTCTCTCTCTCTCTCTCTCTCTCTCTCCCCTTCTATTTCAGCACCCTTACCTGTAGCCTTGTATCCGTAGGTGGTTCAACAAGTAAGGGGAGGTTCCCTGAGAGATGCGCTGAAGCAGACAGGAATAGGTAGTGCCTTGGCTCTGACAGCGCTGCAGCGCACCCGATAAGATGCTAGGGGGTACTCCCTAGTAGCTGGCTGTCCGTCCGCAATACCTGCCAACCCACCAACCGTAGCAGGTCGTGGTAGCTGGTAAGAAAGCCTGTAGCCTGTAGTCGGTGACCTGTAGTGGCCTGCAGTGCCCTGTAACTTCTGTAAAAGCCAGGTGGGGTACTTCCCATACAGTGCCCGCTGCACCGTCGGCCTGGCCTATCACCCGCCCCATCATCTCATCCCCCTTTTGGCGGCAGTCCAGTGCTTCAGAATCAGTCGCTTGATACGTAGAGTGCATTTTCTGCCTCGTCCCTCATCTCCTCCAGGTCTGACGGACGATTCTTCTCCTGCTCCTCCTGCTCCTCCTCCTCCTCCTCCTCCTGCTCCTCCTTATTCTCCTTCTTCTCCTTCTTCTTCCCCGTCTTCCTCGTCGTCGTCGTCTTATCTTCTTCGAATTCCTTTCCTTCGTCCTCTTCCTCTCCCCTCCCCCCCCCCCCCCCTTTTCCCCCTCTCCTACTCCTATTCCTCTTCCTTCTCCTCATCATCCTTCTCCTCGCCTCCCCCCCCCCTCCCTCCACAATCCTCCCTCCCTCCCTCCCTCCCCCGCTGCCAATCCAATCCCCCCCCAAACAGAAGTCGACCGCTCACGATACCACCGCAGGCCGCAGCCCTGTGCGCTGCGACATCTTCTTTCGCTCTTCGCAAGCCTGTGTCCCGTGATCAGCCAGACGGATACAACATACGGATACAGCCACTTTTCCCCCTTCCGCCCCCTGTCTTGGGGTTTTATTTTTTTCTTATTTTTTTTTCTCCTCTGCCTTCTCCTCGGGTTGCATCCTCAGGTACCTTCTTGGGGGGGAACCTCTTGACGGGCGCTTCGACTGCGCTCTTCCCGCCCGCTCTTGTTACAACGACAACAGCAACAACAACCAACGCACACGTCAAACGTCATTCGCCCGCTCGCTCATCTCGCTCACTATGAGTGCTGCAGTCGCCATGGCTCCGTCTCCGGCTCCTCACGAGAGACAGTCATTCTCTTCCGATTTGCGCCCCACCCCGATGGCCGCCCAACAGTCGCCGAGCTCGGGTCAGAAGACTCCGGCCACCTTGTCCGGCCCGGGCAACGGTTCGACGCCGCGAAGGGTCGGCAACAGCCCAAAGGCTCCCAAGTCGTCCCCATCGACGGCGTAAGCAGAGTCCTACCCTACCTCGCTTGCGCTTCCTCTTTTGCTGACATATGGTCTCCTTTTTCTTACCAGCTCGCGATCCGACCCTAAACCACCCAAGATCGTCGTCAAGAAGGAACCCGGTTCGCCCACGCTGTCGACGACGCGACCCCGGCCTCGCAAACTCGACCTCTCCAAGAGCACAAGCTCAAGCTCCAATATGCCGGCTTCGGCCGTGCCCCTGTCCGCCCGCGATAACCTGGGCATTCAGGAGGTGGGCATCGCCTGCCTGTCTCCCGGCTTCGTCACCCAGGACCCCGTCATGAAGGAGCAGCTCCAGCGCAGCATGACGGTGCGAGAGCAGCAGCGCCACATCATCGAGGCCAGGCTGCAGCAGCAATCGGCAAAGGGCGACGGGCCCGCCGACAAGGACGGCTCCCAGCAGTTCGCCGCCAAGACGCCGGGCATGTCGCGCAGGAACAAGGCGCCTCCGGGCCTGTCCATCGTCGCCCCCTCCCACGAGCAATTCGCCGACGAGAGGGTCATCCAGTCGGCGCCCCTGGGCCACAGCTTCTCGGGCCGTCAGCATCTGGCATCGCTGTCGCGCCACGTCGTCAACCAGCCGTCGCACCTCTCGAGCACGTCGCACATCCACCACGTACCGGCCACGCAAACCAACAATCGTCTTCCTCCGCTGAGCGACGTCTTCGGCCAGAGCGTGTCGGCACACCCAGACAACGCCCCGGGCTCGCTCTACCCGGGCAACCACTCGCGCGGTCCCCTCAAGTCGCCGAGCCACCCACCTCCGCCGCCGCCGCCCCCTCCGCCGCCTCCTCATCCGCCGGTGCCGACGTCGGCTCGCCCGCGCGAATTCAAGTCGGCGGAAGAGGCCCAGCACGAGCTCGCCGGCGGGCGGCCGGAGCTCCTGCCCAAGATTGTCCACTACGGCGGCCATCAACCGCCGACGCCACCGTCGCCGGCTCCCGGCAGCCGGCAGCCGGAGGGGAGCAGGAGCGCGAGCAAGCGCCGGACCCGCACCGAGTACGAGGAGGGCACGAGCCCTCCGCTCGGCCACGGCCCGGCCGCCACCCGGCGAGGACCCTTTGGCGAGGGCCGAGACAGCCCCGACACGCAGCGGCAGAAGAAGGACGAGTTCCTCCGGCTGTGTTCGAGGGCCTGGGACCTCTTTCACTCTTGAGACGCGAAACTCTTGACAAACACAACTCTCGACAGGCAAAACTCTCGATGGACGAAAAGAAGCTCGATACGTATGTACAAATCGACTGTCAGGAGGGAAAAGTCCCCCCCCCCCCCCTTTCCCTCCGGGCACAAGGCATACCCCCCAATTTTTTTCAATTCAGTGTTTAATACTTGAGTCAATCGTCTCGTCAGCCAAAGAAGGAAGCGTTGAGCACCGATGAACGGCTCTGGTCGGTTCTACTCTTTTTGTTTATCTCTCTCTCTCCCCCCCTCTCTCTCTCCCTCATCTCCTCTCTCTTTTTCCGTCCACTCCTCTTCTCCCATGGTCCAGACGAGGGAAAGATGTGCGGTGTGGATTTTTTTTTTACCACCTAATTCTCTCGTCTCTTTTTCTTTCTCGCCATCTTGTTTCTGAAATCACGCTGCAAATGGGAGGAGCTCAAAGAGGAGTAACCTCTTCTTCAGTCGTCTGCATCTACGGAACGAAAAGGGGACCCTGTGACCGGCGCCGGTAAAGGATCGCAGAACTGAGGAGGACAAGGAGGAGGGGGGAAAGGAAGAAGAGGAGGGAACTGGTTGACTTGTTGTTTGTTCCTTTTTCGTCTCCCTCTTGGTCATCACGAATGGCGAGGGCATTTGGTCCTTCCTCGACCTACCTACCTACCTAAGGCTATTCGAGGAGGAGAATGACGACCGGGGTAGGGAAGGGAAAGAAAAATTTGTTTTCGATGTGGTTTTTGTTCTTCTTTTCTTTTCATTTCTCTCAGAAACGCCGTTCGAGGGATTGATTGACCTCTGGACACGAGATGGATAATGGGCACACGCAGGTAATGAAAGAAATCGTGGTACGGGAGGTTGGAAGGGGAGGTCGAAAAGGGGCAAGGGAGGGAGAGAAGGAGATATCAAGGGGCTATTTAATTGTTATTCGTCATGTATGTATGTAAATGTATCGATGCTGCAGCAAAAAAAAGAAGATTAAGAGACACCAAACGCCAGAGGTTATCACGATGTGCACATTCCTAGTGTGTATGTATGTACAAGATGGAAAGAAAAATGGGGGAAAGTCGATGGAAATAGCTTCCTCTCATTTGATAATCCTCCACCTGTCTGTCCTGTTTCCTCGAGACGCCATTGCTCAAAGGATGTATGTTGTATATAGGTATGTATGTGTGTATATATATGTTGATGTTATGTACAGTATATGTGAAGAGGAAAAAGGGTGGAAGAGGATACGGATAGTCAGCAAGGGAAAACAAGGCTCAAAGAAAAGGAAATCCCAAATCAGAAGAAGAGCATAAAAAGGGGGGAAACAACAGTCCCAACAAAGGGGGTGATGAAAATGGATATGCGACGCCATCATGCCGGTGGAAAGAAAACCAGAGAAGAGGAAATGGACGAAAGGTAAAGAAAAATAAAAAAAAAAGGGGAGAAAGTAGAAAGGAAGCAGACGTAAAGGAATAAAGGGACGAGGGCAAAGATAAGAAACGAAAGGGACAGAGAGAGAGTCGGACCATTGAGTGTGTTTATCATAGAGAAAATAGACACATCCATCATCGAGTCGTCAATACATCAGCAGGAAGAGACGATGCAACAAAGACACGGACCGAATCCTCATACTCCCTCTCTTTCGTCTTCTTCACCTCCTTCGCCTGATTCGACTTCTTCTTCTACCCTTCGTATCCTCTTCAGTGGCCTCAACCCCCCCTATTTTTTATATAGAAGAAAAGAAAACAAAAAGGGGGGGGGAGGAAATCAGGACTCCCAAAAACAGCGCAACCCAAGTCCACGAGGACCAATCAACCGCCACCGCCAGACGAATGAAAGGCAAAACAAGAAGAAGAACAAAAGGGCCAGAATTCGTCTGCGAGATGGCAGAGGCGCAAGATATAAGAGAGGATAGAGGCCACCAGTTTGCAGTCCGTCATGCCGATAGGGGGGGGTCGGTAAAGGGGGAAAGGGGGGGAGGGAGGGCACAGCATGACGGACTCGGCGCTATAGGCCCTCCTCGCCGGCCTTGCAGAGCTTGATCTCGCGAACCCATTCCGACTTGAGCACCTGAGCGGCGGTGAGGCGGCGCGTGGGATGGGGATCGAGGACAGAGTAGATGACGTTGCGACAGCGGGCCTATTTGGGTGGTGGTTTTTTTGTCAAACTCGAGAGTAAGTATGGGTAGAAAACAGAGACACGAGATGATGTAATGAGGGAAGGGGAAAGGAGAAACAGGGGAGATGAATAAATAAAAAGGCAAGGAAGGGGGGTTTTTACCCGATGCAGCGACTCAATCGGGGCATAGCCCTCCTCGTCGCGTCGGCCTTCGAGGTAGCGGGCGTAAAACTCGTCGTCGTCCTTCTTGGCGACGCGCCAGAGGTGGCGTCCGGTTCGCATGGCCATGTAGATGACGCCGCAGGCCCAGACGTCGACGGCGCGGGCGTCAAACTCCTTGTCCGTGTACTCCTCGGGCGCGATGTAAGGGGCGGAGCCGCAGAGGCCGGAGACCATGTGCGCGTCCTTCTCCCAGGCCATGCGGAAGCACTCGCCGTTGCCAAAGTCGGTGATCTTGAGGGCGCCGCGGGTGGTGAGCAGCAGGTTCTCCGGCTTGAGGTCGCGGTGGGCGACGCCCATCTCGTGCAGGTACTCGACGCCGCGCATCATCTGCTTGAAGAAGCAGTCGGCCTCCTGGACCTCGAGCTTGCCACTCGACAGCACGAGGGTGTAGAGGTCGCCGCCGGCGCAAAACTCCATGACCTCGCAGTAGTCGCCCTTTGCGTCCTTGAGCAGGTCGAGCGTGTGGATGACGTTGGGGTGGCGCAGCGACGACGAGATGCAGAACTCGGCCGTCAGCCGCTTGCTGTACTTCTTCTCCGTCTCCTCGGGCCGGCGGCGGAACTCCTTGACGGCGAAGAGCTTCTCGCCGCTGCCGCCGAGCTTCTTGTGGGAGATGCGGACGATGCCGAAGGCGCCGCGGCCGACCACCTCCTGGCACTTGCCGTATTTCTCGACGAGCGACGACGTGACGTTGGGGCCGCCGCCGCTTGCCTTGCGATCGCCCTCGTCCTTTTCCTGCCGCAGCGAGTCGACCCAGTTGGAGACGAGGGAGAGGTCGTTGTCGGCGGCGGTGGCGTCCTGCTTCTTGCCGAGCAGGCTACGCCACATGTCGGAGAGCTTCTCCTGGCGGCGACTGGAGCGGAGCGTGTGCTCGTGGCCTCCGGGGAGGTCGGGGCCGAGGACGAACCGTTGGCTGCCCGTGTCCTTTCCGGTGGCGAGCTTGGACGAGCTGAGCGGGGGCTTGTCGGCCGTCTCTCGTGTGCGAGGGCCGGGCGAGGACGAGCCGTTGAGCGAGGAGCCTCGAGGCCGACCGGTGGGTTCGAGACGGGGGGTCTCTTTGCTGGAGAACATGCGCGTCAGTCGCTCCTTGACCGACGATTTTTCGCTGGGACGAGCATGAGAGCCTTGGGAGGCATCGGCGGCGGCATCGGACGGGGGAGGGGGCGGCGGCGGCGGCGGCGGCAGAGGACTGGGGGCGGCGGCATCTTGAGGCGACAAGGTGGGCGACTTTTTGCCGTCGAGGGAGTTGACGGAAGAAGGCTTCGAACTCTGAGCCGAAGGCGTCTTGGAGTCGGCGGTACGCATCTTCCGGGGAGGATGAGGAGGAGGAGGAGGAAGAGAGGAGAAGGGAGAGGGGGGGGGGGGGGGGGGTGGGTGGCCCCCGAGGGCCTGGTCGAGCGAGCGACCGAACAAAATGTCTCTTTTTTTTTTGGCCGCCTGAGAACGAATAGAAGGAAGAAGGTGAGGTTTTCGTGAAAATTCAGAGAATAAGCGCGGTTATGTTTCGATTGACAGTAGGCGAGTAAAAGCAGCGAATGAGGAGGATGATGAAGAAGAAGAAGGAAAAGAAGAAGAGGGAGGGAGGGAGGGAAGAGAGAAAAAAAAGAGAGTAGAAACGAGGTTCGGTCGAAGCGGCAGAATCGGGGCTCTGCCAGAAAGGTCTGGCCAGCGATGACAAAGCCGAGGCGTAGAAGACTTCTATCGGTAGTATCCGTAGAGGACTGGTACGGATACGGGTACGGTAAGTACTAGAGGCTAGAGGTAGGGCAGGGCAGGGCAGGGTAGTAGGGTAAGTAGTAAGCAAGTGGTGACACGGATAGTAGTCGGTAGGTGGTAAATAGTAGGTAGGGTTGGTGCGGTGCTTGGCAGACGCTGGTGCGGCCCCCAGCTTCCTTCCAGGCGCAGCAGCAGAGCAGGACAGGACTCGACCTGCGACAAGGCGAGCCGGGCTGACTGGCTTTTTGGCGAGGGCGGATAATGTGAAACGAAACCCTTTTTCCCCCCCCGGGGCGGGTCTTTGGTTGGTTGGTTTTGCTTTCTCTGTTTCCTCTTTTTTTTTTAACGTATGTATGTATGTATGTGTGTGTGTATGTCACTCTCTCTCTCTCTCTTTCTCTCTCTCTCTGTGAATCGTATCTTTTTTTTCTTTCTTCTCCTTTTCGGTTCTTTAAGAAAACCTCTTCGAAGAGGGATACCCAGGAAGGGGGGCGGGCGGCGGAAAGAGGAGGAAGAAGGGAGTGATAAGTTGGGTGGACAAGGCAAAGCGAGATACCTCTGTAGGTAGAGAAGATGAGGGGGGGAGGTGGGAGGTGAGGGATAAAAAAGACAGAGCCTGCGCGCGAGAGAGCCAGAGAGAAAGAAGAGAGAGAAAGGATGGATGCGATGGGATAGGATAGGATAGGTAGGATAGGCTGGAGACTCCTGGGGCTGGGGCTGGGGCTGGGCTGGGCTGGGACTCTTAGACAGCAGCCAGCCAGCCAGCTAAGGTGGACGAGCTTTTCTTTTGTCTCTTTCTTCTTCTTCTGCTTCTTCTCCTCTTCTCTTCTCTCTGCTTTTGCTTCTTTTGTTTCTTCGTCTTCGTCTTCGTCTTCCTTCATCGTCGTCTGCGGATACGGTCTACCCCTCTACCTCTCCCTCTACCTCTCCCTCTCCCTCTCCCTTCCCTTCCCCTTCCCCTTCCCCTTCCCCTTCTTCCTCTGCCTCTCTACGGATACTATTCTGCCTGTCTCTCTCAGCCCTCCTTTCTCCGCCACCGTGCCGTATGCATGTGTGTATGTACGTAGTATATTGCATCAACGAATATACCTACTATACACACATGTATATGCATATATGTACGGACATGCCTGTGTTAGTTGTGTGTGAGTGATGAATATGTCGTCGACTTTTCTTCTCTCCTCTCCCTCTTTCTTCCTGTGAGTGTTTGTCTTCGGCTGGTCTGTTTCCCCGTGTCCCACTCATGACTCCTCCCCCTTTTTCCCCCGAACCAAAAGTCCAAGAGTCAAGACTTCTCTTCTCTCTCTCTCTCTCACTCAACTCACTCAACCCCAACTCACTCGCAGACCAGAGTCACACTCACAGCAACACAAGACAGGACCCCCCCCCCCCCCAAGACGATAAAGGAGAACAAGTTGTAGTACCTAATAAGCCCCCGGGGCGCAGGCAGTGGAGCCAGCCCTCTTTTTCATTACTATTGGGGAGGGGAGCGCTCCCCCCCCCCCCCCCCCCTTATGATTGTTGTTGTTGTTGATGCTGTTGACTGTTTTTGTTTTCTTCTTCTTCTTCTTCTGCTTCCCCTTTCCCCCTTTTCTTCTGTATTGACTTACCTTGTGGGCTTGCCCGCTTACATATGTACTAGTAATTAAGCATCAACATCGTATTCTTGGAGTGGAGGCGACGATGAGTATCCGTACGCCGACGACGAACGTTTATCAACACGCCGCCGCTCACTTACACCCATCTGCCTACACATACATGGACATACTCATACATGCATATACTCATTCAAAGAAGAAGGAGGGGAACGAAGAAAAGAAGAAGAAGTACTACTCGCCTTGACACTGTAGGTAGTACCTATGTACGTGTCGGTAACTAAACCACGGCTATTCGTAGAAGCTGCAGCTTGTTGATGCTTCCGACGTTATGCGATGCCACCCCAGGCTGGGGAAACAACACCAAGTACAACGAATATTTGTATAGCCTGTATGTAGGGTAGATTCTCATATTCTCCCCCCCCCCCTCTCTCTCCTCTCCCCCCCCTTCTCTCTAACAATCCCTATATCTACCTACCTATCTAGGTATCTAGAGTAGCTCGCCTCACCGCCAGGCGGCCGACGTCATGCTGAGCTGGATAAATTGAGTCCCCCCCCCCCCCGACGACGGTCTATCCCCAACACACCTAGTATCCGTAATCGAAACAGTATCGGTCCCGGTTCGGACGGCACACTGATTTTCCTTTACGGCTTTCCCTCTTTGTCCTTGGTGCTGATGCTAAACCCGAGATCAACCATCGAAACTGCCACCACCACCACCAACACCATCACTCATTCATTCATCACTCCATCATGCATTATACATCATCGACCGCAAAGATTTTTTTTCTTTCCTTTTTCATAAGATACAAGTCAGCCAGCCAGCCAGCTACCATCATCGTACGGCCCTATTACCCTTCGTCTCTATTGCCTGTTTTGGCTAATATCTTGATCCCGGAGGATTCCTCCCGCCGGTATATTCGACGTCTTTACGGACGCGGATATTCTTCTTATATTTAGGTAGAGTAGATAGTTCTGTTTATACCCGGATATTTCTATATTTATTCCCGTACCACACTACCTGCCCCGCTTCCCCGTATATATCCTCGCCCACCTAATTTAGGCGTATTTATACATAGGTACTATCGCTCGCGAAGCTCGTGTAACAACCAATGACCTTAGAAAGTGCATAACCTACGATCAGATTTGCAAATCTCAATGCCTATAGATTAACGATACTAGGTAGGTAGGAAGGCTCGTAAAGGACGTACATACATACTTATGATTCTTCGCGGCCAACCCCGATCAACAAGTTCTACAGCTTGGATTCTCCTCCTCAGACTATCCGTAGGCCTCTTGCCAAGACCGTTTATATATATCCGTATATGTATATATACGCGCGTTGAATTAAGCCACACGATCCTTGGTGGGTTCACGAACACGTTTTACGCCGAGACATTCGAGTACGAACATCGGATTTTATTTTTTTTCTTTCTTCGCCGATGAAGGAGTTGTCCGGGCTTCGGTCTTTCTGGCTGCGCCTCTCGAGGCAGATTACTACATTGATGCCCTCAAGCAAATACATAATAATAAAAAGGGCTTCGCCGCTGAATGCGGCCTCGAGCCTCGAGTACTGATGTAGGTAGGGACTGTTAGTTGCCACCGCCCCTCTCATCAACTCATGGAGACATCATCATCATCATCATGGCTGCTCTTCCTTTCCATCATTACCATATGCAATGGCTTCGAAGTAGAGATATTGCCCGACATGGATGCACCTCTCAACCGCCACTGGTACGACATGCTAGTCCAACAACACGAACCTGTGACAACCGTCTACCGCGGTGACAGCAGAAGTCCCCAAGAGATCCTCGCATACACGGTCAACGATAAACCGATGCCGGGATTTTATCCGAAGCAGGGCCCGGTAGTGCCTGAGCAATATGGCCTGTTCTCACACGTTGAAGGCAACATAAAGAATACCGCCTACGTCTCGACGACCGATAGTCTCAACGTCGCTGCAGACCATCTATACAAGGTCAACCGCGGTCCCGGTGGATACATATATAAAATCCAGACTACGTCGACCATTATAGACGTGAACAGATCGCTCCTCAACTGGCGATATCGTATCAACTACGAGCACGCCGCTATGGGCGGTATTCCGTACTCGCAAATCGAGGCATATGTAGAGCTCACGACTGACGTCTACCGCGATATCCTGCAGGGTCGGGAAAAGAACGTCCAATTCGTGCCAAACGATCGACACGTTCCCGCACGAGACAAGTTTCGAGGAAGCAGTGTAAAGCCAGAACTAGCCGGATATCCATCAGATCATCCCTACTGGAAATACGAACCCTGGAAAGGTATCCGAGCTGCGAATGGTAACGCTCCGCCCGACTTGGAAGCTACCTTTAAGAAGAACCTGGTCGTCACTGAATCGCCCAAGAGCCTTTACATGAAGCACCGAGCTACCAAACTCTCCGATCTTCTCTCACTGGCGGAAACCCGTGCGGCCAAGGAATTCCCCAAGACAGCACGCCGATTCGGGCTGAGGAGCCCTTGGGCGGCAGGCCGTCACGGATCGACTTCATGGGAAGCCATCCGCCTCAAGCTCAGCCGCTCACCCGTGCTCAGGAAACTGGCGAGCCCGGGCGTTCAACTGACGAAGCTTCCGACGAGAGCCTTCCTCGGCGCCGGCTTAGGCCTATGGGTCAAGGAAATGTTGGACAGCTTCAGCAGCGATGCCTCCACCTTCGACTCCGCGTCCGTGGCACTCTCTGTGGTGCCCTTCCTCGGCTGTACCGCCCAAGCGGTGGCCAACGAGGTCCATCGCCGGCGCCCCGATCACCTCAATACGGCCCTATGCTTTCTCGCCGATGGCCTCACGATGACCCCACTGTGGCCAGTCGGGGTAGCCCTGCACATCATTCGGGCTTTTCTCAACTACCTCGGCAACGAATGGGAGCCTTGGGACTCGGAGCGTCTGCAGAAACGGCGGGCGGAAGGGTGGGCAAAGGCTTTGCCGAGCGTGTTGGCCTCTTTGAATCAGCGCGCCTTCTACGACGGTCTGGAGACTCAATTTCAGGCCGACGTTACCGCTGTCGTGTTTGCGGCTTCGGAGTCGAGGGCGTTGATAGAAGCAGCTGCCTCTGGGCCCTTCAACTCGTCTTCGATGGCAGCGGAAGCAGCCAGACAATCCGATGAAGCGAAAAGGAATCTCCACGCAAAAACCTGTGCCGAGATCGAGAAGAGGAAGCAAAACTTGCTCCGGGATGGGGAGAAGGCTGCGGTTGACTTGGTCGTCAGGAAGGCAAGACGTTACGACGACATGTTCTTCGAACGGGCCGAGACCGCAATAGCACGCATCGTCACCGCCGAGGGAGTCAGCGCCGGCGAGTCGTACGGCAAGTCCCCGTACGTGTCGCGATGGATCAGGTCCGAGCGAGCCAAGGAGATGGATCTCTTCCCGACAGGCAGGGACCAGCTCAGAGACATGATTCACCAGATGGCGGCCTTTTACCTCTCCCGGAGGACGGCACGGGTGTGCCTCCCGCTGCCGTCGTGGGATCCGCCGTCTAGATGGTACGGCACGCTGAGCGGACGCCCCGAGGGTGTCAGCATCCACGGGAAGCCCGTCGACGAGGAGCCGCTTCAGCTGGCCTGGGCGGCGGCACAGCTTCACGACGAGAAGCAGCTGGCGCTACATCAGTGGTTGGCGGCCCGGCAGAGGGCCCAAAAGCCGGACGCCACCGTCGAGGAGATGACAGATGAGCGGGCGACCAGCGCGACGATGAGAATCGCCGCCAACCGTATAGACCATTTTCGTTTCCGCGTCGTCATGTGGGCGAGGAGGAACAGGATCCCCAAGCCTGAAGATTGGGCCCTGGCACTGGCCGATCAGATGCACGCCCACTATGTCAACTTGAAGTCGGCCGCGCTCAGGGCCAGGATGGATGAGGATGAGGATGAGGATGAGGATGAGGAATAGCAGGGGCTGTCTTCCAACACCCCCCATGTCGACATCCCGACAGTTACCTAGATCACTGAACCCCTGTATAGGTAAAGTAAGGTCATAGATATTTCGGGTGCACCTAATAGTAATATACTAATAGTAATACATACTCGGGCACATTTGCTGTGACCCGGGCTTGCATCGACTGCTACCATGGCTCATGCCGCCGATCATCACCACCACCACCACCACCACCTCATCCTCCTTCTCCTCCTCCTCCACCAACCGATATACAAGCTCACATACATGCATGCATATTGGATACAGTCATACGGATACAGTCACACTTCATAGTCATATCTTGTCTTCCTATCTCCAGTCCTACAGATACATACATACATACAGAAATATAATATACGGCCAGCTAGAGAATATAGCACGTTACATGCCTACCTACTAGGTACTCTACGGATGATGGAACCTCCATACATACCATCCATCATCAACCACGGCCCGTATACCCGACTCCTTCTCTCCCCCTGAGTCTCATCCCGTCTCTGCAACAACCACTATAACACAAGGGAAAAAAAGACCTTGTCCCGTCATCACCAGATAAGCGCCCCCCTCTGCCCTTCCCCTCCCTTACTCTCTGTCTCTCTCTCTCATTTACACACCCCTCCGCCCTTGTCCTCCTCCTCCTCATCCTACTCTACTCGTCGTCCTCCTCCTCCTCCACGTAATCGCACCGTACCATCGGCTGACGTGAACTGCATCCTTCCTCCACCCCGTGAGCATATGACGTGTGAGAGCGGTGAGGAAAGAAAAGTAGTAGCTCCTCTCTTATTCTTCCAATCCATCCTTTTTTTTTCCCCATCCAGAGACAATCTTACCCAAAGTCTTCCCCCCGTTTCGTTTCCCCCCCCCCTTTTCCTTTCACTTCTCAACCCCAGCTCTCTCGAACCAACACAACCTCTTTTCTCTCTCTCCTCCAAGCCCTCACAGTAGAAGAAAAGGCGCTCGTTCTAGACCGGGCTTCCCATTCTTCCCACTTCCATTCTTCCCCCACCCTCAACTCTCGTTGGCCAACCCTTCCTTCACTCCCCCGACATCCGTGTCTCGGCCTCCGGAACGCCAACTTTCGACGCCAAGTGATGGCGTAGCCGGTGTCGGATATCCTGCCCCGTTCCCGCCTTGCCCTCCAGCAGCCCGTCCAGCTTCGACAGTTGGTCCCCCGCCTCCTTCGCCACCTTGTGCTCTACCCCGTGAGCAATCTTGTGCTCCGCCTCCTTGACCACGTCGGTAAAGTGCTCCGCCTCTTGGACGAACTTGTTGAGGTAGAGCGTAGGCCTGCCCGTCCGCGTTGCCTTCAGCTGCCGCTCCACCGCATCCTCGTAGGCGCGATCGTAAATGTCGTAATCTACAACCGTTGGCGAGTCCGCCACGACCTCGACCGTCGTCGTCGTCGTAGCAGTAGTTGCCGTTGTTGTCGTCGTCTCGTCCGTAACCGTGTAGTGGCTCGCCCCCGGGCCGATGCCTAGGAACCGGGGCTCCGGCGGCTGGTCGCCGTGCTCCCCTTGGCCCAAGTTCTTCTCCCCCTGCACCCCGTCCACTCGGATCAGCAGGTTACGCCGCCGCCGCGCGATGGACTCGATGGCCTCCCTCCCCGTAGGCTCCGACGCCGGGCTCGACGGCTCGCCGCCCTCTTCCGACCCGCGCGCCCGCTGCCGTATCTGCGCCAGCTGCGTCTTGAACTTGCGGATCGCCTTGACGACGCACAAGAGGTGGTTCATCTTGCGCGTGATGGCCCGGTTCAGTTCCAGCTCGTTCGGCGGCTCTACCTGGTGCGCGCAGTTTTCCTCCGCCGACAGAAGAGGATCGGTACCGTTCTTGGTCACCCAAGCATGGTTCTGCGTCGAGTATCAGTATCTCGCTCATCCTTCTCTTTGTTCTTGCCCCCCTCAACTTGGTGACTGTTCTCACCCTTAGCTCGGCCATGGTGATGCGAGTGTTGGGATCTTTGTCCAGGATCCTGTGTAGCAAATCCGCAAAGTTGGGGTCCTCGTCATCCGGCACCGGAGCATCTTCCTCCTTGATAGCTTCGTATATTTCCAGCACGCTCGGCCTGTTGAAAGGAAGCCTGCCGTACTTGAGGCAGTAGAGCGAGACACCCATGGACCAGATGTCGGCCGCGGTGCCCGACACCTCCCTATGCTTGCCGCACAGTTCCGGTGGTAAGAAAGCCGGGGATCCGGCCGACTTGACTGTCATCATCTCGCCCGGCCTCTCAAACATCTCGGACACGCCAAAGTCGGAAACCTTGAGCACGTCGTCCTCGGAGAGCAAAAGGTTATCTGGCTTGATATCGCGATGGATCACGCCCTGCGAATGCACTGCCGCTCGGTTGTTTTTTTTTTAACCGGGTCAACCCTCATGGGCCCAAATCCAACTTTCATCCTCAGGCCGCACTCACAATACTCAATGCCCAAAATGAGATCGCGAAACCAGCAGCGACACGTCTCATCGTTGTACGGCCTGGTCTGGCCGCTGTCCAGCCCGACATTCATGACGACGCCCTTCTTGCACATCTCCAGCACCATGTAAAGTGAGTCCTCCTCAGGGTCGTCCAGAAGCTCGATGAGCTGGACAAGATTAGGATGATCAAGCTTCTTCATGATGGCGATCTCCTCCCGGATGAAGAACAGAGCATCGTTCCGCTCGTCCGCCCGTAGACTCTTGAGCTGCGGTGTTATGGAACCGTCGTGTGTGACGACATGACGGGGCAAGCCGTGAGGTCCTAGACGGAGGAGATGAGACTGAGCGCGTTTCCTGAGTCGAGACTTGGAGAACTCTTTGACGGCCTTTCATGAGAAGAAAAGGAAGATAAGGAAAAGAAAGGGAAGGGGGAGGGGACAAGGGGGGAAGGGTGATGGGTGACGGTAATGAGCAATGAGGTTCTCGCCAAATGACAGGAGCCCGGACAGAGACGTACAAATTCCTTGCCAAACTGGTCAACAGCCCTGTGTACAGAGCCGAAGGAGCCCCGGCCCATCTCCTCGGTGATGGTATACTGATTTACCTGCTGGTACGTCTGGCCATCAGCCTCATCATTGGTGAAGTCGACATGGGCATCAAGCGTCTCCTACAACCACGTGATAGCGTCAGCCTTGTTGAGGAGAATTTTTTCCTTCTTTGTCCCCTCTGGGGCCATCGATTTCCCCTTCATCCTTCAAACGACGGACCTTAATCTCTCGATGCGCGCTAGCCGTTCGCCGATGCTGCCTCATGGGGCTAGCAAAGCGCCGCGTAGAAGCCGATGCGCCAGATTCCCGCTTCTCGGATGCATGCCCTTCCTGAACATCTTCAGCCTCGGCGGATCCGTCGACGGTGATGCGCGGCTCCGACGACATGATCCGGATAGGAAAGGTGACGAGAAGCTTTCGCAGATGGTCGGACGAGGCGACGTAGGCAAAGTATGCCACAAAAGGCACGCCTTCGTCTATCGCCCAACGTCTAGGTCAACGCCAAGATATAAGTGAGGCCGTCGTTGGATGGTGGGGGGGGGTGAAGCCAAGAGAATGCGGCTCGGCCGAAGCTGAGATGGTAAGAAAAGTGGGGCTGATCCGGGGTGTCACGTGGGGTCGGCCGAACCGGCCCGGCAAAGAAATGTCAAGCGAAGATATGTAAGTGGGTCACGTGCTGCTATATGTTCGATTCAACGTTTGGCTTGTTGAAGACGGATTAAAACAGATCAACAACTCTTTCGACATGGATGTCACTCCCAACTGGTTTGGCATAGACAGAAACAACTGACCTGGACAAGGCCTCCTAGACTCTGATCCTCGCGCCCCTGAAACGTGCTTTCCACCCAGTCGACCCCGAGAATTGCAGACCGAACTTCCAGCTCAACTCTCCAAGACAAACCTCTCCTCCATCTCTCTCTTCTCTCTTTTTCATCAGACGCAACAATGGTCGTCTACTCCTTCTACATATTCGACCGCCACAGTTCGTTCCAGCCCTTTTCTACATCCGATTCAACCCTTCCCGCGAAGAATGATCTTCTGAGAGAAGAAAAACTCATGCTCGAAACTAACCTCCATCTTCTTTCCCCAAGCCGAATGCATCTACGCAAAATCATGGCTCCCCCCCTCCCCCTCCTCCTCAGCACCGACAACAGGCTCAACAACAACAGCACCATCGACAAAAACATCAAGACAAAAACCAGCAACCGCATCAGACGACGCAAAACTCGTCTTCGGAACCGTCTTCTCCCTCCGCAACATGGTCCGCAAACTAGGCGGCGAAGACGACGCCTTCATCAGCTACCGCACCGCCCAGTATAAGCTACACTTTTACGAGACGCCCGCGAACCTTCGTCTCGTCCTCCTGACGGATACGGCTTCGAGCAGTATGCGGAACGTGCTTCATCAGATTTACATTAACCTTTGGGTTGAGTACGGTTCGTCAACGAAGCTTTATGGGCCCCCTTTTTATAATCATCTCATCTTTCTCTTCTTTTTACTTTTATCCGGACATCATTTTGGGGAATAAAGGCTAAAACGCTTCGCGTCTATCATAGTCGTCAAAAACCCCTTGTCACCCGTCGAGCACAAGGGCGGCGACGGCGTCAAGAACGAACTTTTCGACCTCGGTGTCGACCAATTCATCCGAGGCCTCATGTGAGCCGCCGTCGCCGCCCTCCGAACGTCGATGTCTACCTACCAGCCTGTACCTCGATCCGCCACCTGTGGCGTTGCGCCTTCTCCTCCTCGCACAGGTGGCGCCCCCCCCCCTCCGAAGCCGCATCTCGGATCCCGAGCGACTGACTAGACGCCGATGTCGCGACAGGAGCATCACGCATCTCGAAGCCGGATCTCATCTCCTGGACCAAACAGCCGGTCAAGAAAAGGATAGATAAGGGGAGAGGAAGCCATCGCTTGTTATCCATATAACCAAGCCCTTTCCAAGCCAGACATGGCACCCAGCGTCATGGGTGGGAAAATCAACCCCCTTTTCCCGCGAAAAGGGCTTTCCATGCAACGTCTAGACGACAATCATACACTTGTACCCAGTGCCTGCGCGTATATAGTACCCTATATGAGCCGTGTAGAAGAAGTCAGAGCGAAAGATGAAGAATCAGGAGAGATGAGACATCAGATGGTGATTTTTAATTTTACACGGGGGTCATGATGGGGATGGGGCAAAAACAGCTTCTCGCGTCATCGGTTGCCGGTTGCCCTCCCCCACGCACCCTCGAAGCTGCTTTCGGGATCCACCATGACGATGCTCTGCTCGTCTTCCCGGTTCGACCAGCGGGAGGCCTGTGGTGGAGGTGCGGCCGAGTGGAAGTCGTCGTCACGCATCTCGTTCTCCCAATTACTCGAGTAGACGACGGCGGCAAAGGCCTCGAGGTCGCGGACCTTTTCCATCTCCTGGAGGTAATCGTTGGGCATGCCGTTGCCGATGACGTGGGCCTGGCGCGTCAGGACGGAGAGGATCTTGGGCAGGAGGACGGCCTTGGACAGCTGTTCCTGGCCGGCCATGTCAAAGGCCTCGGTCGCGAGCTTGCCGTCGACGAGCAGGGAGAAGGCGGCGTCGAGGACGAGCGTCAGGACGTGAGCAAAGGCCGGCGACTCGACGAGGTCGGCCGTCTCGTCGAGCAGACGTCTCAGGGCGGCCGACGACGATGGCGACTGGGAGGCGCTGCCGCCGTTGTCTTCGAGGATGCCCGACTCGCGCATCACTTCGGTCTCGTGCTCGGGCCCGGGGAGGACCAAGGTCAACCAGTCGGCGTGGCGGCGATCCTCGGGCGTGGCACCCTCGACCAGCCTCCGGACGTCCATGGTCAGCTCGGCGAGCCTCTGAAAGGTGACGAGGTCGCGGGGACTGAGGCGTCCGAAGACGGTGCGGACGGCGGTCTCGACGCGACGCATCAGCTGGACCCAGCCCCTGTTGAGGAGCCACCAGCTAAAGGTCAGGTATTTGCGGTTCGTGTCGAAGTCGCATCCGTATTCGTCCGTCTTGTCGTCGTCCTTGTTTTCGAGGCTTATGGGGGCATAGTGGGCGCCGGTGGCGAGCGACACGACGCTGGAGAGGTAGCTGCGCCGGCCGAGGAGGTTGAGCTGGATGCGCGTCAACATGACGAGAAGGGCGAGTGTATATATGAGGGTAAAGGCTCTGGTGACGGCTGTAGATTTCGAGTTGTTCATCGTTAGCTAAGCCACTGAACAGAGAAGAATGGGGGGGGGGATTCATATAGGGGGGTGGCCGCACCGCTGATGGCCAGATCATCCCAGAGCTGCCTCTTGGTCTTGCGCGTCGGCGAAGACGATTGGTCTGCAGAGGCGGAAAAGGGAGAAGGCGACGACGAGGTGGCAATCTGGCTCACGTGGACGCCGCTATCGCTGTGCAAGCTCTTGCCATCCTCCTCGGTCAAGGTGGTGTCGGCGATGCTCGGAGGAGCGGCGGCAGCGGCCGAATCGGACTTGGCGACTCCTCTGGCGGACGACTTCATCTGCTGTATCTCGTACGTGATTTGCTCCGTGTTGAGGACGGATAGGATGTTTGCGGTGGCGGTGGGGAGTAGGGCGAGGACGGTAAAGGTGCAGTCCTCCTGGTTTTGCTCGAACCGACGACGGAGGCTGTATATAGCGGTCGAGGGTTAGAGAGAGACGGGGGGGGAGATGGTCGAGATGTGACTCACTTCTCCTTGGCGATGCGCTCGCTGCTCATGCGCTCACGAGCGTCGTTGATCTTGGAGACGACATATTGGGCAACGAAGTAACCGGCTCCGACGACGCCTACGCCGACGGCAATCGGCGTCCGGTTGTTGCGCAACCAGCGGCGAGCCGCGGAGAACATGGCGGGCGCAGGAAAGGGGGCATGCAGAGGGGAGAGAATTGGATGGCGAGTGTGTGTGAAGGGTTGACAGTCGGTAGGTACTAGACAGAGATTGTGAATGACGTCTAAGGATATACGCGATACTGGTAGAGAAGTCTGAGCATCGGGGATGAAGGGTTTGCTTTTCCCACCACTTTCATCGCATGGCGTGAAGCTACCCTGTACCACTCACACCGTTCGACGTCCGACCGACGTCTTCGAGGTCTAGAACATAAAAAAAGGTGACTGCCGTTTCTATCCGTGCCTCGGTCGGGAATGGATGGCGTCGAACCAGCAGCAGCAGCAGCAGCAGCCTCATCAGAGGGCTTACATCTGTTCTCATTGAGAGGAGCAAGTTGGGATGATGATGGTAGAAAAACCTCGATTGACTGCCTGCCTGCCTACTACTACTAAGGTACCTACATAGACGAATACTACTCCGTACTGAGCGGAAATCAGTAAACAAGAGACATGGCGCAACGACTTTTTTTTTTGTCGTGCAGAAGAAGTCGTCCGGGCATCACACAACTGATGAGTGAAGTTTCGCCGCCTCACAAGGTCAGACCCATCCTTCGTCACATCTCATCAGTCCTCACTCTCAGTCCTCAAACTCTCTACTCCCTCCGCCCCCCAAAAAAAAGAAAGTCAGCACGTGATGCTTGGGGGCGGAGCATCACCCACCTCTCTATCGCCACATTCATTAACCACGCAGAAAAGGTATCCAGTACCTATCCCTCACCCCCCCTCAGGAGTCCAGCCGACGGCCAATGCAAGCCAAAATGCCAACGACGTCACACCAGCAAAGAGAGTATTGAGTACATACATATCCGTAGAAGCCCACAAAATTACCAATCGAAATCCGCCGACTCGAAAAGCACATGTCATCCCACTAGCCCCCCACTGGCGGCGGCGGCCACTGGTGGGATGGATTACCGTTCTCTGCCCCTCCGAAACGATACCTAATTCCCCCCCTCTCTCCCCCTCCCTCCCCCTCTCTCAGTCTCTCCTCACTGCTGCTTGCTTGCTTGCTGCTCTTCCCGCTAGGACTTGCTGCTACCGCCGCCGCCGCCGCCGACGCCGCCGCTGCCACCATCTGCCTGCCTATCTTCCCCCTCCCCTCCCCTCCTCATCCATCCCGAACTCCTGCGCCCCCAGGAAAACGAACCACGGCCGTTACGAAAAGAAAAGAACAACAACATACCTACCTACATACAGCACGTTCAACTTGTTCGCTCCTTCATCATCATACATACATCTCCGAAACTTCCCACCGTCATCTCTTTCTTCTTCCCTCTCTCAAATTGCAATTCCTTTCTTCTTCTTCTTCTTCTTCTTCTTCTTCTTCTTCCTTCTCTCCTTCTCCGCGCCGCCGGACAGCTTGGGTTTGCAAACCCCCCCCGCCTGCCCGCCGCTGTCACAACTTCTCTCTCTCCCCGCCTCTCCGTAACCTTCGATACCGCGAACGAGCCACGATAGAGACGAACGGGGGCAAACGAAGAGGGGGAAACCTCGAAAGAAAGACAACAAGGAAGAAGAGCGAAGAAGAAGAAGAACAGATTCCCCATGGATCGTCAAGACCCCCCCGAATTCATCCTCGACGTCTTCAGCGACCCCCGCTCCGTTCGCGACGTCGTCAAAGGCACGATCCCTCCCCCTTCCCCCTTCTGTCCCCTTCTTTCTTCTGCCTCGTTAACAAAAAGAACCATTGGCTCCTTCTTTTTCTTTTTCAGCAATCCTTCACACCATCTTCTTCACCCGCTTCTTCCCCTCCCTCACCCCTCGAACCCGCGACGTGCTCGACCTCACCCTCCCCTACGTCGACGACGATGAGCTCGAAACGATGATCGATCAGCGAGCCGCCGCTCTCGAACGACAACTCGAAGCCGAGCGATCCTCCGCCGTCAACCATCAACACCACCACCACCCCCACCACCCTCCTCATCACCACAACAGCAACAGCAACAACAACCTCCATCAAAACCCTCACCACAGCAACGCCAACGCCAACAACACAAACAGACCCCCGACAAACGTCATCGGCGCCGGCGCCGGCGGCGGAAGAGGCCAGGTCGCCGTCCAATTCTTCGAGAAGAGGCGTCGCAAGGCTTGGCTCTCCCGGGGCGACGAGCAGGTTTGCTGGGAGAGCTGGACTGTAAAGGTCACCGTCGCCGAGCCGAGGACCGAAAGCGGTGCGTTCTTCTTTTTGCCTTCCTTTCGCCCTTTCTATTTTCCTTCTGTCGTCACTTCTCCGCGCGCGCTCTTTCAACTAACCCGGTTCCTCCGCAGAAAGAGCAAAGGTCCGTCGAGCAATGGAGCAGACCCTCCTCACGACCGCCATGAAGATCGTCACCTTCGCCAACTCCCACAAGGATCATATCCCCCCCATCATCACCCAGGGCGGCAACCCCTTCCCCTTCAAGATCAACGTCGATCAGAAGGAAACAGGCTGGGTCGCCCGCATGCGCATCTACTGACGTCAGTTCTGTATGTACGTCTGTCTGTCTGTCATGTCAGTCAGTCTGCCTTTCCGTCTGCCTTCTTCCCGAGTTACCCCCCCCTTCACGTTGCATGCCCCCCCCCCCCCCCCCCATCTCATCCCCTTGCCGTATATACATAGAAACACCTTTCTTCCCCCCATCTACCCTTTCATCTTGCCTACTTCATACTTGCACTCTCACACTCGACCATCATCACATGGCATCCCATCATCCCATCACCTTGAGAGAGACAGAGAGGATTTTACCCCTTCTGGGGACGGCTACAGTCCCCGACAATGAGATACCCCCCCCCCCCCCCCCCCCCCCCCCCCCCCCCCCCCCCCCCCCCCCCCCCCCCCCCCCCCCCCCCCCCCCCCCCCCCCCCCCCCCCCCCCAAACCGATTTCTTCCCCTTTCCTTTCCTCCGTACCAACAAGGCGTACGTAGACGAGTGTTGGGGAATCGATACAGTATTGTCACATCTCAACACGTGTGATATTTCGTGATTATGATATAGTGTGACCTGAACCCGCTTCCAATACGCTTTCCTACCGCTATGCGCTATGCCATTGCTGCCAATTGCCACATCGTTAACCCCCCCCCCCAGTCCCACACGCCCCTTTTTACAGTTCTTTGACCACACATTCCGTTCCCATGCACGCCGTGACGATTCCCGCCCTCCCACATACTCGCTCCTCCTTCCCTTCCTTTCCCCGCCCCAAACGACCTTCGGCTGCCTTGCCTCCCCCCAAAAAAAACCGAGCCTTCGATCCTGGAAAAGGGGAATAAAAGGGAGGAGAGCGGGGAAAGATGGAGAGGAAGAAGGAAGGAGGAAACAAAAAAGTCAAAAAGGAAAAAGATTCAAGATCAAAGGAAAAAGCCAAAATGACTCCAGCAGGCCGTCCGTATCCAGACATTTGTTTTCCCCCAAAGCCAACGAGGGCGTTGCGGAAAGGGGGGGTATAGAAAGACAAGGGAAGGAAAAGGGAGAACAAAGGTAAAATCAAAGGCTAGCGATACCCCCATTACCGGACACGTAAAGAGAAGAGGATGTAGAAAGAGAACAAGGAAAAAAAAAAATAGGCCCCCGGCAGCTGCCCTGCCCCTTCCGACGAGGCGAAGAAGCTATAGCATCCGTGTCCGAATCGAAGAGGAAGGAAAGGGGTAAAGGGTAGAGAAAAGCCAGAGAGAGGGACACAAGGTAGACTGGTAGACCGACATGGATTCGTAAACGTGATGATGAGTTTCACAGCACTCAAAGCTTATGCATGTCGTGACGGCATCGCTCGCACGCGCACTCTTTCTCTCTTTGATTTGTTGTGGAGCCGACATCCGCCGTCGCATCTCCCTCTCTCGTCTCAGGTGAGGTTGTCGTCGTCGTCGTCTTCGTCGTCAATGTTCGTAATTGGCCTCCATCGAGCAAATGTCCGGGCTCGTCCTACCAGCTTCTTCCAAAGGAAAGTCGACCCTTAGACGACGCCTTGACCGGCGCGCCAGAGCCGATCTTCTCGAAGCCCTGTAGGATATCGAGACCGGCATAGTCGGAAACGGGCGTCTCGTCGTGGGGCATGAATTCGTTGGAGTCGAGCATCAGACCGGGCCATTCGTACGAGGGGGCGAGGTCGAGGGCGGGATGCTTGCTCGGCGACGCGTGGCGGAGGGGCGATCCCCCAAACAGCCTCGAGGGCGAGGCGAAGCCGTCAAACGCCTTGCTCGGCGTCTCGAGGAACTGCGACGGCGACTGCTCCGGGGCCCTGAGCAGCGGGGCCGGCGCCAAGGGCTTCTTCTGGGCCGAGCCCGGCCTCGGTCGCTTGGTGTAGCGCTTGATCGGCGATCCCGTCTCGAAGGGGTTCACCGCCGAGAGGACGGGGTCGTGCGGGGGGGGCTGCGAGTCTTGAAAGATGTCGAAGTCGGCGGCGGGGTCGGACGCGTCGTTGTTGAGGGCGTACAAGGTGTCGTCCAGGTTGAAGGAGGGGCTCCACGGAATGTTCTCGTCGACGTGGCGCAAGGGCGACTGCAGCATGTCGCGCACCTGATTGCGGTGGAGGCGCAGGCTGGTGTTGGGGGAGGCCGAGGGCGGCGGGCGGGCGGGCGGCGCAATCTTGACCATGGGCGTCAGGGGGGGCATCATGTGGTTCTCGTTGGCCTGGCGCAGCGGCGACGAGGAGACGGGGCCGAAGGCGGCGGAGAGGGAGCGGGACTTGGTAGGGCTGAAGGGCGAGGAACCGCGCAGGCGGGCAATCTCCTCCTCGGCGCGGCCGCGGTTGATGCGAGGGCGGTCGGCCTCGGAGGTGAGCAGCATGGCCTTTGCATTGGGCCGCATGACGGACGAATCGAGAGACGAGATGTAGCCGCTGTCCTCCATGGAGACGAAGCGGCGCTTATGGGACCGCGTGACGGAGGAAGGGTTGTGGGCGTCTGACGGCGGGGTGCCGGCCCGTCTCTCGGCCGCGACGGGGGGCGACGAGTGCATGTTGGGCGGCAGGGGTGAGCAGAGCGAAGGCTCGGGCGGCAGCTCGTTGTCGGCGGGTGCCTTGTCGTTGGGCGTCTCGTCGGAGGCGACGGCGTCGGAGACGGGAATGGTGGCGTCCGAAGACACGTCGACGGGCGCGACGTGTTGGGGCAGGCCATCGACATGTGGGGGCAGGCCGTCGACGTGTTGCGGCAGGCCATCGGCTTGTTGAGGCGGCAGACCGTCCATGTGTTGCGGCGGCGGCACGGGGGCGGTGGGCGGCAGGGCAGGCGGCAGCAGCAGCGACGGTTGTTGCGACGCCTGCGGCAAGGTGGGCTCCTGGAAGGGCGGCTTCGCGGGAGGCTTGGGCGTCTCGAGACGGGTCGACATGACGGGTATGTTCTCGGCGGTCGGGGCCGACTTGCGAGTGGGCTTCTCCTTGAGAAACTGGTGCTCGGTGCCGGGTTCGATGCCCCAGTAGTTGCCCTTTCCCGGGTCATCCTTGGGGCGCTCGATCTTGTTGAAGTTCTTGTGCAGGCTGAGGTTGTGACGGATGCTGTTCTGCCAGCCGGCGTCGTTGGGACTGTAAAAGGAATAGTTGTCGCTGATCCACTTGTAGATCTGAGCCAGAGTCAGGCGGCGCAAGGGGGAGCGCAGGATGGCCATGCCGATGAGCTGGGCATAGCTGTGAGGCGGCTTGGCGCCGTCGTCGATGATGGGAGGAAAGGAGTCGTGGGGAGGGAGGGCGGCATCGTCGATGGTCTTGGGTTTCTTCGGCGGGCGCGAGTCCTTGATCGGGGCGGATTCCATCAACGCGCGCTTCTTGGACTTGTGATTGTGATTGTGACCGTGATTATGATGGTGATGATGGTGATGAAGATGATTTAGCTGCTGCTGCTGCTGCTGCTGATGGTGGTGATGGTGGTGGTGGTGGTGGTGGTAACTTGGGACGGAAAGGTTCATGGGTGAAGGGGCGGGAAAAATGTGCGGATAGACGTTTTCCTTGCCAGCGGCTGACTTGAGGTTAGTGAGCTGCGGCCTCTTGTGCAGGTCGTCGGTTGAGGGCGGCGCCTTTGCAGCGGGAGGCGCCATAGGAACCATGTTGAGCTTATTGCCGACCGTTGACTGGAGAGGCGACGACGACTGCGCTTTGTGGGGAGAAAAGTTGCCGTCGTTGGATAGCGGCGGTTGGAGGAGGAGGACGTTTGCACTCGGGCTGCAGGCGCTGAGGGGCCGACGCTTTGTCACGTCGGGCATGGGCGCGTGGCTGGTCATGGGAGCCTGATTGTCAAAGTAGACGCCGTCTTGGAAGATGTGAGGATTCTCGTGAAAGGGCGCCATGACAGGCCGTCGGCAGCCGATGACTCTTTTTTTTTTCTTTCTTTCTGGTTTCCCCTTTCCGTCTTGGATATAGAGGCGAGAGCAAAGTCCAAAAAAAGCAAAGAAAAAGAAGAAGAAGAAGAGCTGATGGAAACGTCAATCAGTCAGCGTGGGTCGAGTGGGTTTTTATCCCCCCCCCCCCCCCCCCCCCCCCAGGGGGGGGGGGGGGAGGTTTGGGGGGGGGGGGGGAGGGGGGGGGGGAGCACGCCTCCCCGGGTGCT
>PDHP01000036.1:195810-208297 GCA_003339455.1 Ophiocordyceps camponoti-leonardi (nom. inval.)
GGGGGGGGGGGGGAGGAGGGAGGGAGGACAAGGAGGGGGGGGGGGGGGGGGGGGGGGGGTCCGGGGGGGGGGGGGGGGGGGGGGGGTGTTTCCCCCCCCCCCCCCCCCCCCCCCGGATAGGCGGTAGGATGCATATTTGACGGGAGATGAGGAAGAGAGGGAAGACCAAGCCTTACCTGGATATCGCGAGATGGAAGCTGCTTTTTTTTTGATTTAATGATTGTGGGTTCTTGAATGTAGGGCGGGTGGGTTTGATAAATTGGGGGGGTGGCGGGGAAGAAGCTAGAAGAGCGAGAAGAGATGGAGGGAGGGAGGGGAGGGGGGAGGGGGGAGGTGGGAGGAGGAGAGTTGATGAGAGAGAGAGAGTGTGTGTGAGAAGAGATGGAAGAGTGAGTGAGAAGATGGAAGAGAGAGAGAGAGAGGGAAAAGAGAAGAACTCCTGTTGGTGATTCTTGTGTGAGAGAGTCTGTGTGTCCTTGGGCCCCTTCCCTTCTTTCTCCCAGCAATGATCAGAAGAGAGGAAGGAATTACTGGGGAATAGGACTCAATCAGCCAACATCAACAGAATTTAACCCATCAAAATCCAGACCGAGAAAGAAAGAAGAGGAGGAGGAGGAGGAAGAGAGAGAGAGAAGCCGATGCAAAGTGCACGCGGAGAAGAGGGGAAGCAGGGGAGGGGAGAATGCTATTGTAGCCCACTTCCAAGGGAGGGGGGTTGTCGCATGTACCATGTACATTGTACGACAAAGGAATCGGACGGGGCGGTCGATGCCGCCTATCGACAAGGGTAGGTAGGTACTACTGCTAAGTACCTAGCAGTTAGTGGGAAGTGTGGGTTAGTACCATCCATGTGTGTGTGGCGCGTTGGAGAGATGGTGTGAGAAGTGTGAGCTGGCGGGCGGACAAGAGATGGAAGACAGAGAGAGAGAGCGCATGTGCGTGTGCGTGTGCGTGTGTGTGTGTGAGAGAGAGTTGCGCGCGTGTGTGACGGCGATAGGCTCGGCTAGGTGCCCAGAATTAAGTGGGTACTACCCGCTAACTGACAGCCTAACATGTCACTAAGACCAGCCCCGCTTTCTGGCAAATCCTCCTACTAATCACAGGCACGCCGCACGCCGCACACGAGTCCTTACATGCCCTAAAAAGAATGGACGAGGCGCTGTGGCCTCGGCCGGAGGACGCGTCACTGCATTTCTGGCGGCGGGGGGACGATGGGTACCTAGGTAGGTAGGGTTTCAAAGGAGAGGAAAGGGGAGGAAGAGGAAGAGGAAGAGCAAGAATTTAGAAGACCCAACCAGATCTGAAGGCAAAGAGAAATGTATCTGTCCTTACTTACATATGTACTACGGTTGAGCACGTCGACGACATTCAAAGCGCCTTCTTCTTCACATAGTACATCTGCATTGCTCCCAGGTGGTAGTCATAGAGGCATCTAGCTTTTTCAAAATCGATGCATACATACATACATATGTACATACATACATACATATGTACATACATACATACATACATATGTACTCCTGAGCCCTACCTACTACTACATACATACATACATACAACTAACTGCCTCGGAAATACCAGATATAGGGCTCATAGGGGTGTATGTTCCTGGCTAACGGTAACGCAAGGAGGAGCAAGAACTGAGATTCGAATCATCATCATCCATGTACATAAACTTCCACTGACGCAAGGGACTATCCGTACTCCGTAGTGTGCAACAGCACCTAGTACCTATAGGCTATAATAGCGGTGACCGTCGAAGGAACCGACCGAAGCCTGGTCAAAGAAGGAAAAGGAAAAAATAAAAAGGCCCTCATTAGACTTTTTTTTTTCTTTCACAGACTCGCGGCAGAGAGAGAGACAGATAAAGAGAAGAGAGAGCCTGAGAGAGAGAAAGAAAGAAAGAAAGAAAGAGAAAGACTCTCAGACATGCAAGCCTTTTCATCAGACAACCGACCGACCGGTCCCCGACTCCGTCCGAACTCGGCACGCAGGCATGTTCAGCCCGCATCATGACGCCGAGAGACCTCACCTAGTCGAACCTAGTAGCTAGGTACCTACCTATTGTCTGACTCTCTTTTTCTTTCTTTCTTTCTCTTTTCTCTTACCCGTAGGTTCTTAGGCTCGGACGGGTCCTCGCCTCTCTCTCTCTCTCTCTCTCTCTCTCTCTCTTTTCTCACAGCCACCTACCTCAGCACCTAGGTCAGTATCCTCCCACGTCACTATCCGTACAACACCAATTGTGTGTAAGTAGTTAGTGCCCACCAAAACCCCATTTTCACTTTCGTCGCGACAATGCGCGCCACGCTCTCTTATTAGAAGCACTCCCCCCCTCCCGCGGCCATCTAACAAGCCAAGTCCGCACTGCAACGGACTACCTATCCGTACTGGAACCCACCTGCGGATAGGTAGGTAGTTTCCGTAGTAGGCATGGAATATAAGGCCCGGTCGTTTATCCGTAATCCCTATCTCTGGTATTTCCACGAGCCAATCGGAGATCATCATCATCATCACCACCATCTATCCCGTAAGGAGTATGGCTCATCAGGCTACGGATACCTACCTCTTCCTCTTTCTTCTTCTGACAAGTTCGCCTTCTTCTTTCGCCTGCCTCACAGATTTAAAATCTCTTCGTCACATGATAAACTCAACCTACTACCCTACGAATACTACTGGGTTGACTATCAATCAGCCTTTGGCTACAACATGCACTAGAACGCACACATACATACATACATACATGTGCCGCCTCGTCCCTTGCATCCTCTCCTCTCACGCGCCTCCTTCTTTTCAGAAATTCTTCCTCAAAGAAGAAGAAGAAGAAGAAGAAGAAGTTGAGAGAACCTTGGAAGTAGGTATAGGTACTCCGTTTCCATGAATATAGCACTCGCAAGTGCATGATCGCATGATATTGAATAGCCTTCTTCTCTCCAACCTTCCAAGAACTTCTCAATCTCCAATAATTGTTTCCTTCTTTTCCTCCGCCCCCCCTTCCCTTCCCTTCCCTTCCCTTCCCTTCTTCCCCCCCTGGTCCGACCACGTTTCTCGTATACAAACTTTCCCCATCTATCCTTTCTTTCATCATCGTCATCCATATCTTCTCCATATCTCCGTCTCTCTAGGATCTCGCCATCTCTCCATCCATCTCGTCATCCCCCTTTTCCTAGGTACCTAGTCTCCCAACTTCCCACCAAGCTCTGCTAATAAACCGAATGGTCTCACCACTCACTAGCCGTCCGTCCACATCCATAGTCATACTCACCTATCCGTCCGTCCGTCCGTCCGTACTCACATTCACTACTAAACACCACCAACAATGTAAAAATCGTTCATTCTATCATCCCGTCAATACCAAAGAAGACCCTCAGCTCACCATTCTTCTAATCGGCCTTTTTTTTTTCTCTCTTAGACTTCCTTATCTCCCCGAGATATGTTACGCGTCTTCTTCTTCTTCTTCTTCTTTTCTTTCTTGACTACTCAAGTCTCTCTGACACCCGTGGCTCACCGATTGTCTATCCCTCCCCCAGTTGGTTCAAACTCTCTCTTCTTCCTTTCTTTCTTTTTTTCCTTTTCTTTTCTTTTCTTTCCCCCCCTCTCCCTCCCTCCCTCTTTTCTCTCCCCGGAACAAGGTCAACCCTTGTCGAGCCCACGGACGACAGACAGGTTTATTGTCGGCATGAGACTGTGTCATGCAAACCTGGAGATCTCTCATGCGCCTTCTGGGGACCCCCCCTGACAGCCCTTCACCCCCCGTTCCATCCACTTCATCGAGATGACTGACAGCCATCGCCGCAACCCTGGATCCTGCTTCCAAGACACTTCCCACCCCCGACGCCCCTCCCCCCGGCGCATACATACATTTTTACATATCCGTACATCCATACTTGTACTAGACTGTAGGTACAATGCTATTATCGGCCCGGTATTGCCCGTTCCAAACCTGACGAGAGCTGCATTCTAATCCTCGAATTCCTGCCACCTTCCCGCCTTTACTTGTCCGGCTTCTACCGCTATGCTCGTCGTACATACATATGTACAATACACACATGCCTAGATACATACTAGTAGTAGTAGTAGTAGTCAGTAGTAGGCAGTTAGAGAGGCCAGCTTTACCCATTACCAGGTCCGGTGACAAAGCTTCGCTCTCGCTAAAGAACCTTTTCCCCCAAATCTCCTCGCCAGCTTGCCATGGTTTGCCACTGTCGCCAGACTGACTACCTAGTCCAATACCCGCCCCGCCACCGCTGCCCCGCTCTTGTCCTTGGTTGACGTCTTCTTGAGTGATTTGCCCATCTGAATCTCGCCCAGGAATCCTGCTGGCCGTCCGCCTGAGGGCGGTGCTGACGGTCCTTCACCCGAACCTGGAGCTGGAGCTGGCGGCGGAGGCGGCGGCGGAGGAGGAGGTGGTGGTGGTGGAGCCGCGCCCGCCCCCGGTGCCGGTGGCGGTGGTGGCGGCGGCGGCGGCGGCGCTGGTGCCGGTGGGGCAACGCTCGATGTGGGTATCGGAGGCGACGAATCGGCTTCGGCCCCCGGTTCCTCGCCTGCTGGAGCCGGGCTGTCTGCCCTCGACTCTCGTCCAGCCGCCGATAGCGGCCGCGGCGGAGCCATCGTCCCGAATAGGATGGACGCAAGCTGAGCCGCGTTACCGCCGCCGGGCCTGTCATCGTCGTCCGATTCCTCATCATCGTCCCTGTCTGACCCCCAGTCTTCCGAGTCCGCTCGCTTCCTCGTCACCGGGCCAGAGCTCGGCGCCGCCGCCGCCGCCGCCGCCGTCTTGTTGCCCTGCGTCATCCTATGGAACGGGTTGGTCGACGGATCCGGTTGAGGGGGCCCGTCCGACGCCGGGGCCACTGCCGGTGACGTCGCCGCCTCTGACGGCTGGTTCATCATCTTAAAGTACGGATTCTTGCTCTCCGTCTCGGCCGGAGGCGAAGTCACCACCGTCGAAGGCACTGTCGGAGGTGGCGACGAGGCTTGCGGTGGTGGCGAACTCGGCTTCGCTTCGGCAGCCTCTCGTGTCTGCTCCTCCTGTGCCTCGCCCCCCTCGTCTGATGAGCCGTCCCCGTCCATGGCCTCCAGCTGACGTTGGAGCTCGAGCTCGCGCTGCTTGGCAGCCTCGATTTCTGCCCGTCGTGCCGCCATCTTCGACTCCTTCTCCTTGGCTTCCGCCAACGCCGCCTTCTTCTTCTTCTTTTCTTCCTCTTTCCTCAGCTTTCCCTGTCGGACTTGCTCTTCCAGAGCCTTCAGGCGAGCCTCCGTCGCTTTCTGCTCCTTCTCAAACTCGTCTTCTTCTTCTTTGGCCGTTTCCCTATTCAATGGTTAGACCGACGGCATCGTCTTGGGGGGGTGTCTACCACACTCACTCCATTTCCTGAGTCTCTCTCTGCTGCTCCTCGTGTTCTTTAGCCAGTCTCTGCTCTTCGGCAGCCCGCGCGGCCTGCGTCTCTTCGGGATTGTCCGCTTTCGTCGCTTTCCTGCTGGGCGGTGGAGGGGGTCGCTTGGTCCCGCCTTTGGGGGGCGCCTCGGCCGCTGCGGCCGTCGGTGGTGGCACTCCCTGTTCTTCGGCAATTCGTGCCTGACGCTCGGCTTCCCTGCGTGCATCTTCCTCCTCCGCCTGCTTGAGCTTGGCAGCTCGCTCCGACTTCTCACGCTCCGCCCGCTGCGACGCGCTCTCCCCTGCCTTGGAGCTGGGGGCTTTGATGCCCAACGCCGCCAGACGCTCCGCCATGCGCTGCTCCGCCTGCTGCTTGATGAACGCCGCACGCTCCTCGGCCGTCTTGTAGGAAGCGTAGGAACCACCACCGGCCGTGTTCTGCGGCGCCGGCGAAGGGCTGCTGCTGGCCTGCGGACTGGCAGCTCTTTCCGGGGGGCGCGAGTCCTGCGTCGTCGTCGTCGACAGGGATTGCTGCTGCTGCTGCTGCTGCTGCTGCTGCTGCTGCTGCTGCTGCTGTGAGGGGCGCTTTTCTTGCGCGCGGAGACGGGCGTTGCGGCTCTCGCGCTGAAGATCGAAGATGAAGTCCCGGACTTCGTCTTCCACCCCGAGGCCCTCTTCCCAGCGTCGCTTTTCATGTTCGCTGGTGTTGTTGTCCCTGGGCCCCTCCTTCAGGCTGTCACCAATGCCCCGGGCAAAGTCCCCGACGCTCTCTTCCACGTCGCGGACCATGCTCTCGTTGCTTTCCTTTTCGCTCTTGGCCTTGATCGTTTCCTCCTCCAGCCGCTTGGGGCCGTCCAAGTCCTCCGGGGCCGCATCGATCTTCTTGCCCGTCAGCGCGGCCGTTCGCTGCTGCATCATAGCCTTGGCTCGGGCCTTGAGCCGGTCGGACTCCGTCACGCTTCCACCGGGGCCGGTGCCGACGATGGGCGCGCCGCTGCCCGGGTGGGCCTTGGCGTCCTTGATGCGGAACAGTTCCAGCCGAGCTTCCATGATGGCCTTCTCCGTCTTTCGAACCTGTGACGCGAGCTCTGGCACCTTGTCGGTGAGATTCTGCAGCTGGCGCTTCAGCGTACGCCTCTCCGCATCCGAGTCGCCGCCGCCGCCGACCGCGGGGGCGTTGGGGTGCGCATCGATGTCGCTCTGCAGGCGTCGGATTCGGCGGTAAAGCTCTTCCGCTTCTCGACGATCGCGTCTATCGAGCACATCATCCTCCTCGGCGTTCTTCTCGTCATCAAAGTCCATGGCGTCTAGCAAGACCTGCTTCTCCTTGATCTTCTTGCGCAGCTGCTCAATCGTCATGTCGTCGCCAGATGCGACCGACGACGGTGATTCAGATCGGCCAGCGCTGTTGCCCATCCTACGCCGCGCGCTAGACCTGTATCCGAACTCTTCATCGTCGTTCCGGAAGACGGTGGCGTCCTTACGCCCCGAAGCCGACCTCCCCGTGTCCCCCCTGAAAGATCGGTTCTTCATGTAGCTGACGCCAGTCTTCTGCGGAAGTAGCGATGCGCCGGTGGTCTTACGCAGGTCCGACTCCTGGTGCAGCATCGACTTGATCGTGCCGATGGACTGGTTCAAGTTGCGAGTCGATGGCGGCACGAGTTCTGGTGGCAAAGCGTTGGGCAGGGGATAGCCGTTGAGCTTTCGGTAGATCAAATGCATCGCGACGGCAAATTCGTCGAGATCAAGTCGTCCCTTGTTGCCGTTGTCGGACAAGGTCCAAACCCGCTCGAGATCGGGCTTCTCCAGCCCGCTTTGGCCGAATATCTCGATCGCCTGGTCGCCGAAGATGTGACCCTTGCCGAGCCCGTCCCAGGCCCTGAACAGGGAATCGTACCGCGTCTTCTCTTCCTTTGTGATAGCCCATGGGATTACAGCGTTGCCCTGGAGCCCCTGAGTAGTGTACGAACCGGCCTCGCGGCCCGGCTGGGGCATCATCCGAGCCTGCAGCGCGTCGATGTTGGGCAAACCCGAAGCGGGTGCGTTGACGAGTCCCCACTGCCCCGGGCGCCCTGTCGGCTGGGCGTTGAGAGAGGGGGTCATGCCCATGCCGCCGCCCATCGACTGGCCCATGCCGGTGGGCATGGGCCCCATGGGACCTTGAGGACCGTAGCCGGTAGGCTGCGGATGCTGCATCCCAGGGTAGCCTGTTGGCTGAGGCTGAAGACCTTGTGCCCCGAAGCCGGTTTGCTGTCCTGGGAAGCCCGTCATCTGAGACTGAAGCAGCTGGGAGTCGGGCGGCTGTTGCGGTTGCTGAGTGGCCGTCGACGAGTTGTTGTTGTTGCCGCCGCTCGATTTGGGTCGATCATCGACCACACTAAAGCCGACCATGTCCACCACGCTCGCGACTTCGTTCTTTATCACTTCCGGAAGCGCGGGGGGCAGAGACTTGCCGCTGAGCTTCAAGTTGCAAAGGTACATGGCGAGAGCAAACTCGGGAAAGTAGAGCTCGCCCGCACGGGTCGTGTCGGCGAGAGTCCTGAGGATAACCAAGTCAGAATATGCCAACACACATTTCTGGTGCTGGACCATCGTACCATATGTGGGAGAGAGAGTCACCGTCAAGCCGCGAACGTAAAAGCAGGTCCCGCGCCTTTTCGCCCGACATCGTCGCCGAGCTGTCGCCCACGGCGGACTTGAAGAGTGTCTCAAACTTGTCCTGATCCTGCGCCGTAATGAAGGACAATCTGAAGTTCGGTATCTGGTTCGTCTTCTTCCTCTCGGTGCGGCCTGATCCTCCGAGCCGGAAGGAGTGAGCCATCTCATGAAAGCCAGTCGGCTGCGCCTTGATGGGAGCAGCAGCTTGCGAATTTGCCGACGATTGCTGCGGCGATGACGAAAATGAGTTGCTCTGCGAAGGCATCAAGCCGGTAGGCTGAGGTTGCTGCTGCTGCGGCATAGAAGAGAACGAGTTGTTGTGCTGTGTCATGTAACCGGTAGGCTGGGGTTGTTGTTGCTGAGGCTGTTGCTGCTGCTGCTGGTGAGGCATGAAGCCGGTCGGTTGAGGCATCAAGCTGGAAGGTTGATGCTGTTGTTGCTGAGGCTGCTGCTGCGGCATATAGCCAGTCGGCTGAGGCAGTTGCTGTTGAGGCTGCTGCTGCTGCTGGTGAGGCATGAAGCCGGTAGCTTGGGCCATCAAGCCGGTCGGTTGGGGCTGCTGCTGTTGCATAGACGAAAATGAGTTATTCTGTGACGACATCATACCGGTCGGCTGCGATAGTTGAAACTGCGGCTGCTGCTGCGGCTGCTGGTACTGCGAAGGTATCGACGGCATAGGAGGCGGCTGCTGCCCTTGTGTCGAATAACCCCCATACTGCTGCGGATTCTGCATCCCCGTAGGCTGAGCCTGCATCGGATAACCCGTGTATTGCGGCTGCTGGCCAAAGCCCGTCGGCTGCGGCGCGAAGGGCTGCTGCTGCTGCTGCTGCTGCTGCTGCTGCTGGTTGAACGGCGTCCCGCCATACTGCTGCTGCTGCTGAGGGCCGCCAGGTCTTTGGCTATTGCCGCCTAGAAAGGCGCTCGAGTTGGAGTACATGGCTGCTTGTTTGCGAGATAGGACAACGGCCCCCGTCCGCAGGTGAGTCTCGAAGAGGGTGCGGCGGAGGATTGATGGGAAAGGATCAAACAAAGCCCAACTGTGGTTTACGGAGGCGGCTGGGCTGGGCTGGGGCCGGGGCTCGGCTGGGCTGGGCTGGGGTGGGCGGCTGCTGTTGCCGCTGCTGCTACCGCTGCTGCTAAGAAGCCTAGCACTAGAAGGCAGGTACGGATATTGCTTGGCTCTCTCTTCTTCTGGGGGCTCCGTGGTGCCGGACCAGCGCTTGGTACCGGTACAGCGGTTTCAGGAGCAGTGCAGCGCTCTTACACGGGTTTGGCCCGTGAATTACTGCCACGCTCCCCTTTCCCAAGTCTCGCTACAAGCTGCTGCTACCCACGCAGTCCCCTAGGAGGCTAGCAGCTCCACGCTGGCCCCCCCTCGGACCTCTGATGATTACGTCAGAGCATAGCATCACTGACTCGTGCTCTCGGACCAAACAGGAGTCCACGTTTATGTATATATCAGGCGCAAGTCCGTTCGGATATTTTTACATACTAGGTACGACAACTTCGTTTATCCTCGCAACCGATAAATAGCCTATAGCTATATAGAGATAAAGGGAAAACCCCCCCGGATAGACAGACAGAAGAAAAGGGGTATCGAGCTGAAGATATGAGAAAAAGGGAAATATGCGTGAATGATTCCGTCATTTGTCCAACCGTTCGTCAATCCTCCTCGAGCTGCCTCCGAGCCATCTCCGTCTCCTCCTCAATGCGGTTCGTCGACTGGCCGACCAGGCGTCGGTACCGCTTCATCTGCAAGCCGCTGTCCACATCGCCGCCCTCCCACATACCGTCTCGCGCCTCGTCCAGCACCGTCACCGCAGTTCGTCCGTACTCGAAGCCGTACCCCCCGTCTGCCGGGCTCTCCAGCTCGGGAGGACTGGGCGCATCCGGCGTGCTCGCCCCGTCCGTCGATGGACTGACGGCAACTTCGCACGACGCCATCGATGCCGGCCTGTCGACGTAATCTCGTGGCCTTTCTACCACTGCCGATTCGGACATCGCCTGCCTCGTCGGAGACGTAGAGCCCTGACAGCCATGCGCACGCCGTGCGTCAAAGTCTTTTTGCGCCAATCCTCCGAATGCGGACGCGAAGTCGCTTTCTGCGTCGCTATCCCGGCGACCCGCTCCGCGGGAAAACCCGGAACGAGCCTGCTCCTTGACCTCAAACAGTCCCTGGTTCCTCGCCAGGATGCCTTCCAGATCAGACTTGACGCAGTCCCACTGATCCTGCAACTGCTGTGCCGCCAGCTTTCCCTTGCCGACCTGAGACTTGTCCGACAGGAATTTGGACATGACCAACGACCGCCGGGCGGGGGCGTCTGCATCCGCACTCAGTACCGACTTGCGCATCGTGCGAGAAAGCTCTTGGTCCGAGAATGCAGAAAAGTGCCTGATTGTCAGGTTATCCTGGAGCTTCTTAGTGAGATGCCGAAAGTTAGACAGATTGAAGTCGTTGCCCTCGCAATCGAGCGTCTGCACCGCCTTGTTGGCCGAGATTGCTTCGGCGAGGTCTCCGATGTTGACGTTGAGCATTTGGCTCCGCACGCGGAGGTGCTCTATCCGCGTGTTGCGTCGTATACCGCTCAGAGCTCGAGAGAACTCCTTGCCGAGGCGACCCTCGTCGAGTTTGCAGTCGTAACCGGATATGTCGAGGAAGCGTACCGTGTTGTTCTTGGAGAAGAAATCTGCCACAGCCTGGCAAGCCGTGCTGCTGGCCGCGTCCGTCATGGCCGTCCCAGCCAGACTCAGGCACTCGACCGTCTTGTTGACGGTGAGAGCCCGCATGAGCTTGATGTAATTCATCTCGTTTGCGAATTCGACCATCTGCAGGAACAGGCTCCAAGGGCCGTATCCGCAGGCTATCGCCCCACACAGGTCGTCGATGCCTTCATCCAGCCGATTGCCGCTCAGATGAAACGTCAACCGCCTCGCCTGGCCCATCCCGCGGAAGAGGCGCGAGATTTGCCTTCCCGTAAGACCGCAATTGTTCAGTCGCATCGCCCTCAAGTCTTGCGACTGCTCCGAACCGAGGTAGGATGCCAGCACGTTGACCGTATTGTCGTTGAGCTGCCTGCATGTTAGCTCGGGGGCCTCCCCATGCCCGCCTTGACCGGCACGACGTACCGGAATTCCAGAAAGATCCAGTTCCTCGAGCGCCCAGAGGCTCATTGTCGCCTCGTCGAGCAGAGCTCCGTCGGAAGAAATGCGCGTGTTTCCGGAGATGACGAGTCTCGTGATCCGTCTCATCCGCCTCAGAGTGCCTTGGATCGTCTCAAATTGAACAGACCCTTGATTGTCCGAGGTATCGAGGGACTCCAGGGAGTGAGCCTGACTTTCGAGACCCTTCCACAGCTTCAGCAGTCCAGCATCACCCAGCGCGCACCTCGCCAGGTGAAGCTTCTTGAAGTGGACCGGGCCTTGTTTGAGTAGGTTGGCTACGGGGCCGACGTCAGAAAGTGCTCAACCAAAGCTTCATCGGGTCGACTTACTGAGTTCGTCCACATCCTGTGAGGCAAGCGGATTGCCGGAGAAAGAGATGCTGTGACAGACGCATAGCTGCTGCCGCCAGAGTATGAGCATAGGACGCACCAGTTCCGAGGTGACGGAGCGCAGTTTGCCGAAATCACACGAGGATCGACTCTGCCCCCAGTCTCCGAGAACGTCTGTCAGATCAATGCTTCTAATCGATTCCGACGCAAAGGTCAAGGCGTGCATTTCTCGCTCCAATATAGGGGCCTGCAGAAGAACCTCGTGCTGGTCTTCTGTTATGCTCAGGCCTGTCTCGTGTAAGTCCTCGGGCGCAGTCGCGGTGGTTGGCGACGGGAGAAAAACTTACCATTCAAAGATCTGTAGGCGACGGCATCGCCGTATTGCGAATGATCGACCTTGCCAGCCAAGGGCGACAGATCAACGCCGCGAAATGAAATGGCCTTGAAGAAACTGTTATAACGCAATGCACGAAATACGGCAAGAAGCTGCAAGGACGAGTACTTTTCGCCGGTGGGCGGGAGCAGCCGGAACGCGGGCTGCGGAGCAGTGTTCCACTCTATCTTCCACTCTGGGACCCTGACTTGATAGGCAGCGCAGTAAGCCTGAAGACTTCTCTTGAGGCCGCCTAGATCGTTACCCGAGGTGAGCTGCAGTGGTGGTGGCAAGCCCCTGATGTCGAATATGACCTGCTGGAAGTGCTGCGGCCACATTGGTTTCAGGATGCGGTCTGCCTTGGTCAAGGCTTCGATGACGCGCCGATACTGAACACTGGCGAGATCCAGGCGTGATTCTGGGCCAAATGGCGAACTGCAAAGATCAGGGACCACCGGGGAAAAGGGTGTGGATGAGAAAGGGGGGGGGGGGGGGGGGGGGGGGGGGGTCCGGGAAAAAAAAGGCAAACCGCGGCCAACGGGGGCCCCCGCCGCCCCCAACCCGGGCCACGCCCACGCGCCGCGGGGGGGG
>PDHP01000371.1:0-13599 GCA_003339455.1 Ophiocordyceps camponoti-leonardi (nom. inval.)
ACCCTAACCCTAACCCTAACCCTAACCCTAACCCTAACCCTAACCCTAACCCTAACCCTAACCCTAACCCTAACCCTAACCCTAACCCTAACCCTAACCCTAACCCTAACCCTAACCCTAACCCTAACCCTAACCCTAACCCTAAATTAGTAGGGTTCTATATATAGGCTACTCCTCCCTTAAAGAAAGGAATAACTTTCCCCTAAACTAAAGGAGATAATATTTAATAAATATAAACCTATTAATTATAATTAAAACTAATAAATATATAGTTTATTTAAAGCTTATATATTATTAATACCCTTTAGGCTAAGAAGGTATTTTTATTATTATTAAAAGGAGTATTAATTAAAAGCGGCTTTTACCTACTTACTTTTAAGGAATAAATAATAGTATTCTATTAAGCCTACTTTAATTTAAAGGATTATATAGTCTTATATTAGGAAGCTAAGGTAGTATACTAGGCTTTTATTATAGTATATAGTTTTATAATCTAGGCTATAATAAGTAATATATTTAGTATATAATAATCGCTAGTTATAGTTTATTTATTAAATATATTTATAATATAAATAAATATAAAATAAACGAATAAAGAATAAATAAATAATTAATCCTTTTTATATATTAAGGTTTAGTCTTCTTATAATTATAAAAAGCTACTTAATAAAAATAAGAAGAATATAAAAAGGAAAAGGGAGGTAAGTACTTTAGGTATATATATATAGTAGAGATAACTTATTACTCCTAATAATCTAGGTATAGCCCGAATCCCTAATAATTAATAATTAATCTTAGTATTAATAATAATTAATAATTATATTTTAGGATTCTACTATAGTTTAATATAATTAGTAATTATAGGGTTCTAGGCTATAGTTCTAGAAGTACCGATTTATTATTTATACTTATATTTAAGAGTTTCTAGAGTCCTCCTTTAGGGATTTTAGGGAACTCTAGGAAGTTCGCTAACCCGAGGTTTTACCGCCTATTAAATAGGAGTATCTAGAGTCCCCTAGTAAGGATATTAAGCGATTCTAAGAGTCTTATTATCTAAGGTATTATTATTAGACCTCTTATAGTCTATTCTATAATAACTTCCCTAAATATTCCTAAGGATAGCCGTTTAAAGCCTTTATTATTATTTACCTTAATAATTATATTATTATTAGGCTTAAGACTTAGCTAAACCTACTTATAAAGATTATTATTTAAAAGACTATTCTTTTATAATTATAACTCTTATTAGCTAAAAGTCTTAAAATATACCTTTTATTATAAATTACTTATTTTAACCTTACTTATTTTTTTATTATAGTTAACTCTAGAGTAGTTAATTATTTAAATAAATTTATAATACTTTTTATAAAGAAGCTAATAATAATTATATAACCTAGTCTTAATCTAAGAAAGTAATAGGAAGGTAGCCTTTATATTTATTTTAAAATCCTTTATTAAATCCTTTAAAAATATAGTTTTCTTAGATAACCTATTATTAACTCGGGTAATAATAAGGAGCTCTAGAGATAACTTCGTTTAATTAATCGTCTAGGCCTAATAAGCCCCTATTAATTTACTTAGCTTAATTCGGGTTTTTTTCTAATAATTATTTCTAGTAATAATAGCTTTAGGACTAGCTTTCTTATTATTCTTAGTATTAATAATAGTAGTAGTTTCTTAATTAGCTTCCTTATTAATAATAGCGGTAGCTTTATAATCGACTCCCTTATTAATAATAGTAGTAACTTCGTAATTAACTCCCTTATTATCCTTAGTATTAATAATAGTTATAATAATAATAATAGCGGTAATAATAATAATAATAATAATAAGATTATTATTATTATTATTACTTATTTCGATAATAGTATTAATAGTACGAGTAATAGCGTTATTAAGAGGAATTAGGCTTCTAGTATAAAGATTAAAAGAAGGAAAATTATCGTTATTAATTATTAAACAAAGCAGCCTATACAAGGTCCCTTAACCTTGCTATAGTCCCTATAGTTATATAATAGATCTACTTTCGGACCTTATAATCCCTTAATACGAGGAATCGCCGGATTCGGCGACTTATAATATATTATAGTCTTTACCTTTATAATAACTACTTAATTATATAACTTAGAGTTATCTCGTAGATTCTATAGATTCCCTTAGCCTCGTTTTACGACCCTTTAGTTATCCCGTACGACCCTATAAGAAGATAATAAATTAGTATAGAATTATTAGGAAGCTTTTCTCTTCTTTTTTTATATTCTAGATTAAAAGAAGTATTTATATATAAGTAATTAGATTAATAGTACTATAGATAAAGAGTTAAAGATAATAATTATATAGAGCTTACCCTAATTTTATATAAAGTATTTATCCTTATACTCTTTATCTTTATTCCCTCTCCTTATATATAAAGCTTTTCCTAATCCCGATAGTTATAAGCCTAGTTTACTAAGCTTTTAACGATTCGTTTAAAGGTATTTATAAAGTAATAAGTATTTAAAAATTAATTAATTAATTAAAACCCTAAAATTATCTTTTAAATCCCTTCTTATAGGGAATAACCTATCTTATATAATAGAGAAACCTCTTAATTATATTTAAATTAAGCTCCTTCTTATAAAAAAAGATTTTTTATAATAGTACCTTATAATCGATAAAACTAATAAAATTAATAAAACTAATAAAATATATTTATAAAGGTAAACCTAATACTAGTTTAAAAATAAACCCTAAAACCTTTTAATTAAAGCTTATAAACGTAGATTAAAGGTATAAATCCCGTACGACCCTATAAGAAGATAATAAATTAGTATAGAATTATTAGGAAGCTTTTCTCTTCTTTTTTTATATTCTAGATTAAAAGAAGTATTTATATATAAGTAATTAGATTAATAGTACTATAGATAAAGAGTTAAAGATAATAATTATATAGAGCTTACCCTAATTTTATATAAAGTATTTATCCTTATACTCTTTATCTTTATTCCCTCTCCTTATATATAAAGCTTTTCCTAATCCCGATAGTTATAAGCCTAGTTTACTAAGCTTTTAACGATTCGTTTAAAGGTATTTATAAAGTAATAAGTATTTAAAAATTAATTAATTAATTAAAACCCTAAAATTATCTTTTAAATCCCTTCTTATAGGGAATAACCTATCTTATATAATAGAGAAACCTCTTAATTATATTTAAATTAAGCTCCTTCTTATAAAAAAAGATTTTTTATAATAGTACCTTATAATCGATAAAACTAATAAAATTAATAAAACTAATAAAATATATTTATAAAGGTAAACCTAATACTAGTTTAAAAATAAACCCTAAAACCTTTTAATTAAAGCTTATAAACGTAGATTAAAGGTATAAATAATAAAAATAACTAATAATATTACCCTTAATACTTCTATTACCCTTCGGGGACCTAATAACTAGAAGAAGTAGATTAGTATTATTTAAAAGTATACTAAGCTATATAATCTTTAGGTTTATATTAATCTAGAATTAATAGACCGAGTTCTCCTAGTTAAGCCTATAGTATTACTAAAGCTCTTAAACGAATAAATCCTTTAAATAACTATTAATAATACTATTAAGGCGTACGAGATTTAAGTCTCGACGTATAAGTACTAACTTACTACTTATAAGGCTAAAATAAAGGTATTTACGAACATCTAGGAGTTTATTATAAAGACTAATAGTATATATAATAGTTTTATTACCTACGAGAGTAATATAATTATAGAACTATAGACTTTATATAACTATATTAAGCCCTTAGTATAGATTAAGTAATATAAAATACTTAATTTATACTATAAGGTATTAAAAGTACTCGATAGAATAAAGATTACTTTTTAGGTCTCGAAGTACTAGGAGGCCTTAACTAAAATTAGCCTTAAATTACTCCCTAATAGCGATAGGATTTAACCTATAATAGTATTTATTAATACTATTAAGGAGGTTAACCCCGAATTTTATAACTATTAGATAAATAAAATCGAAAAACTTATAAATAATAGTACTATTACTAAACCTATTATCCCTAATAAATACAAAATTAATAATTAGTTTAAGAAAATTACCCCTTTATTAAAACTATCCTAATAGTATACTCTAATAGCCCTTACTATATAAAAGGAAGAGAATAGTAATAGGCTAAAGCTATAATATATATATAAAAAGTCCTACTTCTTTGGTAATTACTTTTATTAGAATAAGGGTATTAGGTTAACTAGATAAAAGCCTAATTCTAATATTATTAAGAAGATAAAGGCCTTTATTAAAGAGAAACCTTACCTTAAGGACTTAGTAGAAAAATTAATCGCTATTATTAACTAGATTAAAGATAAGAAAAAAGAGGATATCCTTATAGTCTTAGCGGTTATAATAGCCTTTATAGCTAATATAAGGCTTACTAATTAAATAGATCCTAGGGCTTATCCCCTTTATTAATTAATTATTATAGATATAGGGGCTAATAATTATATATTCTATAAATTTTTACTTTTTATAAAATATACGCCCTTAGTAAAGCCCTATTAGGTCCTTTCGGGCTCTAGATTCTTCCCTCTCTTAGGAAAAGGGATTATAGAGTTCCCTATCGAGAATAGAAATACCTAGAAGCTTATTAATATCCTATATATCCCCGATTTTTATTATAATATAGTTTTAGGCTACCGACTTTATAAGGCCTAGATCGATTAGAGCCTTCTCGATAGGATTGTACGTATTAATAGACGACGAGTATATTAAATAACGATTATATATAAGTAGGCTGTATTATACTATTACTAAAATAATTATATACTACCTATAGTAGTAGTAGTTATAATAGTATTAGATAATTAGAATAATAATAATAACTCCGCTAATAATAATAATAATAGCCTTATTAATATAATAGTCCTTTATTAATAGTTTAAATATCCTAGGGCTAGTATACTTAAATAAATCTTAGGGGTCGATAACGCCCCTCTTATTATTAACTACGAGCTATATTCCCTCGTAAAAGTAAAGTATTTAATTAAGAGGACTCCCTTATTTTCTAAGGTAGAATAACCCTTTTAAAGACTCTATTTCGACCTTTTCCTATATAATACTTTATATAATAGGAAGATAATAATACTTATAACTATCGATAATTATATAAAGGTTATATTTTACTTCCTACTAATTAATACTATAATAGTAATACTAGTCCGTATATTAAAGGTCCTTATAATATTTATTAAACGATAATCCGACCTCGAAGTTATAGTCCTTTACTATAATAACGACTATAGACTATAATTAGACTATAATAAATAGATCGAATATAATAGTATTTAAGACGAAACTATAGCGCCCTATACCTTTGCCTAGAATAGCCCTACTAAGCGTATTAGGGGGGTAGTAGGAATAAAGGCTAGAGCTATAGGAATCGGGGCTAACCTCCCGAAGTCCTTATAGCCGGAAATCTAGAAAGTAGTAACCTATATTTATAATAGGACTCTAAATAGAATAATTAAATAATCCACGCTACTTAATAAGTTATACGATTAGCTTAAGGATTATAATAAGGAATAAGTAAGCTATATAATTAATATATTATATTTAAGGGTATATAAGTACTTTATATACCCTTTTATAAGATAAGCCTAAAAATCTATATATAAATAGGATTTATAAATAAAGCCTTATACTAAAAAGGGATTCCTTATAGGCTATAATTCGAATAATATTTTTAGGATTTAGATCCTAACTAGGTATAAAGTTAAATAAATTAGGGATATTACCTTTAATAAAATACGGTTCTATAAGAATAAAAACGAATAATTATAAAAAGCCGAGGATACTATTTACTTCCTAGAATATATTAATAATACTAAAAACCTAGACCTATTAGCTATAATAAATAATCTTATAATTATAAGAACTTACTAACTTATAAATATAGCCCTGGAATTATTAGATTAAATAAATATAATTATAGCTAATAACTCTAAGGAGCTTTAGGAGGAGCCCTAGGGAAATACTAGAAATACTAAAGAATCGGCCGATATTCCCCGAATAATACGGAAATATACTATTAAGACTTAGGGCCCTTTAACCCCTAAATTAGAAATAACTAATACCTAGTAGGTTTAATAGAAAGAAGACTACCGGGTATAATTCGAAGTTTAAATCCCTATACTTATAAACCTAGAGGATTATAAAAACTATATAAGGATTAATTATATAATAGTATTTTATATAATAGTATTTTATATAATAGTATTTTATATAATAGTATTTTATATAATAGTATTTTATATAATAGTATTTTATATAATAGTATTTTATATAATAGTATTTAATATATAGAAAACGCGATTATACTAGAGTATTATCCTACTTACTCTATATAACTAAAAAGATATAGTAGGCTATTTATTCTAGGATAAATATAAAAAGGTAATAAATAAGGAATTTTAAAAGCTAATTAATAAAGATATATTCGAACTACTTTATTATAATTAAATACTTCCTAAGTATAGGAAAGCCCTACCTTTTATATAGGCCTTTTAGTATAAATTTAATAAGGATAAATACCTAGTAAAGTATAAGTCCCGACTATACGTTTAAAGAGATCTATAATAGCCTTTAGATAAGGATACTTATACTATTATACTTGTTATACGTAACTTTAGGCTTATAATAGTATTAATAACTAAGTTTGATTTAGAATACGTTTAGTTAAACGCTATTAATATGTTTATAAATACTAAAATCGATAAAATAGTATATATCGAATACCCCGAAGGTTTTAGATAATAGGGATAGGTTCTACGTTTAAAAAGAGCCCTTTATAGTCTTTACTATTCCCTAGTACTCTAGTAATATAAATTTACTATTATAATAACTAAGTTAGGATTATAGAAGTACGTAGATAAGCCTTATATTATAGTTTATACTAACTTTATAGTCTTTTTTTTCGTTAATAATATTATAATCCTATTCCGGAAAAGCCATAAGAATAATATTTAAGACTTTATTAAACGACTCTTTAATATATATAAACTTATATAACTCGGTAAGATTAAATAATACCTTAGGATTTATATTATTAGGGATTAATAGTAAAGACGTATATAGCTTAACTAAATAGCCTATATCGAATAGATTACTATTTAGTTTAATATTACGAAGAGTAACTCCTATAAGGGTAACCTATTTCCTAGTAATTAATTATAAAAGGCAACCAAACGGGCCTTATTATAATAAGTCCTTACTTATTAGAAAAGGCTTAAATATATTAATTTTATAATTAATACTATTTAACCGGATATTTCCTTCGCTTATAATAAACTTAGCGAGTACTTATATAATCTAATAGTAAAATATACTTAGGTTATAAACTAATTAATCTAATACCTATATACTATTAGGTTCTTTATAATCGAGTTTTCCGAAGATTTAACTAAAATCGATATTTAGTATTATAATAATAAAGAAATCCGGATTACCTTTAATATAGCCTTCGTAGATAACCTAAATAGCCGTAAGTTAAGTTAAGAATACCTTATTAAGCTTTTTAATAGCCCTATTTAGTAAATAATAAATAAGTAGGCTATAATTACAATTTTATTAATAAAGGTAGAGCTCCTTACTTTTACCTAAGCCGCTAAGAAGACTATTAATCTCTTCCGCCTCTTTTAATAAATTAATCTATAGCTCGATTAAAAGCTAATAATCGAGTATAATAATAAGTAAATAATTCGACTTATTATAATAAATATACCCTAGATTAAGACTACTCTTAAGTACGTTAACGTTTATAATACCTAGGTATAATAAGCTTTCTTCGAGGATTACTTTAATATAACCTACGTTAATACGAACTATATAATCGCTAATAGATTAACTAAGGTACTATTAGGCTAGCTCTTTGCCTATTTTATTTAATAATTCGGTCTTATCTCCGTATAGCCTTTTATTTAGTAAGGCTAATATATAATATATATATACGGTAAGAGCTACTATAATCGCTCCTAGGGGGGTATATTAAATAAAGTAGCCTATATAAGGTCTCTTAACCTTATTATAATCCCTAGAGTTATATAATGGATTTACTTTCGGATTTTATAATCCTTTAATACGAGGAATCGCTAGATTCGGCGACTTATAATATATTATAGTCTTTACCTTTATAATAACTATTTAATTATACGATTTAGAGTTATTTCGTAAATTCTATAGATTCTCTTAGCCTTATTATACAACCCTTTAGTTATCCCGTATAACCCTATAAAAAGATAATAGATTAGTATAAAATTATTTTAAAGCTTTTCTCTTCTTCTTCTATATTCTAGATTAGAAGAAGTATTTATATATAAGTAGTTAGATTAATAGTACTATAAATAGAGAGTTAGAGATAATAATTATATAGAGCTTACCCTAACTTTATATAAAGTATTTATCCTTATACTCTTTATTTTTATTCCCTCTCCTTATATATAAAGCTTTCCCTAATCCCGATATTAATAATAATAGCGGTAGTAATTATAAGACTATTTATTATAATACCTTCTTCTTATATATAATAAAAATCTATATTTCTCTTTATTTATAGTAAAAATAATACTCTATATATATATAGGCTATAGCCTTACGTCCTTTTATAATAGCCTTATTTCTATTTAGGTAAGCGGTTAATATAGTATAAGTTATAAGAAGAGTATTACTATTTTCCCTACCCCTAATCCCTATTTCTCCTATCCCTTTCCTAAGTCGGCAGACTATCCCGCGCTAGCTAGTACTACCTATTTTAGTAGGGGCAAAGGGTATTCTACTATATACATACACACAAGGCTCCCGGCCGGAGGGCTATATTATAGGTCTAGGACAGCCTAGGTAGGGAGGTCTAGGGAGGTCTAGGAAGGTTAGGGTTATTAGGGCCCTAGGGGTTAGATTCGTATATATAAGAGATACCCTTCCTACCGCTCTTCCTAGAAGGCTAAGTAGTATAGGTACCTAGGCTAGGCCCTCCTCTTTATAATTAATAAGTTAGTTACGGGAGTATATTTTCTATAGGTTTATAAATACTTTATTTTTCTACGTTTTCTAGGTTTTCTACGTTTTCTATATTTTCTAAGTCTTTTTTTAATTTCTAAGGTCTTCCTTTATCTTTTTTATCTTCGTCTTATCCGTCTTATTTATCCTATTCTTCTTCTTCTTCCCTTTTTTCTTCTTTTTTCCTCTTTTTCTTTTTTTTATTCTTTTCTTTATTTTATTAAATTCGAGGGCCTCCTCCCTAACCTAGTAGGGTACGCCTTTATCTTCGCTAAAACTAGTCTCCGGGGCGTAATTCGCGGGGTATTCTTTATAATACTTCGATATATATTCCTTCTTTCCTCTTTCTCTTCTTTAGGGCGTTAGGGTCGGAGGTAGCCCGGTTAAAATACTAAATACTATTTAATTAGGCCTACTAAAGAAGGTTAGGAAAAAGGGGGGATAAGGGGCTAGTAATAGTAATAATAAGGCTAGTAACCTTAGTACTAATAATAAGGCTAATAGTAATAACGACCGTCTTCCTTCTTCCCTTCTTTAGGTACCCTACCCCGAGAAATCCGATAGTAGTTATAACTATAGCCGGCTAGCTTAATACTCGTTTTTTTATCCCTTTCTTCGTCCTTCCTTTAGCTTCTTTCTTCTTCTTCGGCAAGGGTAGTAGTAGAAGCTACCTTGGCTATAATTCCTCTTCTACTTCTACTTATAGTCTCTAACGCTCTTTTTAGCCCTATTTTTTCGGCTATTTTCTTCGTCTTCTAGTCTTTTACTTTCTTCTTCTCCTTTAGCCTTAGTACGGTCCCTTCGACGGTTAACCTAACTAACCTAATAGACCTAATAGCTACTACCTACCCCGACTATTTAATCCCCCCTTAGTCTTTAGGATCTCGATCTCTATAGCGTTTTTTACCCGCTTTTTTATCCCTTCGGCTTTAGCTAGGATATGGTTAATAATAGTAATAGTAGCGGTAATAGGGTCTTAGATAATAACGTTAGGATTAATAGTATTAGGATTAGGATCCCGATCGCTAACGCTAAGAAGAATAATAGCGGCTATAGTAGGTAGTAGTCGCGATATCCGAGATAGCTATATAGTAGAAATAGTAGTAGGTCTTATATTCGCCGCTCCCTACCGCTGTTTTCCCTCTTTCCCCTCTTTCTTCCTCTTTTTCGTCTCCCTTAGTACCTACTTAGTCTTTCCTTCCCGGCCCGTCTTCTCCTCTTCTTCCCTTTTAAGGCAAGGAGATTAGTAGATTCCTCGACCGCTTCGAGAGGAAGATACCGGCAAATACAAGGCTAGAGTAGCTTCCCTCCTTCGTTAGCCCTAGTTACCGCTAACGGGTCGAAGACCTAATAAACGGTATTATTACCTAGTTAATAGCTAAGGTAATACTCCTTCGCTATTATAGAGTATTTAATTAGATTTATTAGGTTAAACTCCTAGTATAGCTATAGTAGTATAAGGCTAAACGGCTAAAGGTTAAAAATACGATCGACTAGCTAAAAAAGCATACTTTCTTCTATTAATAAGTCGATAGCCCGGGTAATAATAACTTAATAAGGTACTCTTTTAGTCTCTTCTTAGCCCTACTATAAATCGTACGGTAGATACTTCTTAAGAAGCTAGACTAGCTAGCCTAAACGACTCTATATAGTACGCTTTTTTTAAAGGCGTATTTTATCGTCTCTATTCTTCTTTAAGACGATAAATTTAGCCTATAAAACGAGGCTATTAACGCTACTATTACCTATTCCTTTAGCCGTTCCTACCCGTTATCGCCTCCTTCTACCCGCTTCTTTAGTCCTATAAGGAGTCTACTACTACCCGGATAATTCCGGTCCTATAGGGAGTTAGCCTTCCTTCCTAGGGATAGGACCTACTATTATAAAAGGTCCTAATTAAGTAGTATTACGGACTCTAGAGACGTCGTTTCTACGGATTCTACCGTTTTCTTCGTCTTTACTAATCCGACGTACCGACCCTAGGAAGAAGAAGGTAAGTACTAAGGGTCTCCTTTCTTCTCTTCTTTTCCCTCCTTTCTTCCTTTCTTTTTCCTTCTTCTCGTCGACTCCTTATCTCCCTTTTTCTCTCTTTGCCTTAACGACTGCCTGCCTTTACCCCTATTATTCTTATCGCGAAGCCGGCTCCCTTTTTACCGTGCTTACGCTATAGGGAGTAATTTAGTAGGGGCAAAGGGCACTCTACTATACACACATACATAAGGCTCCTAGCCGGAGGGCTACGTTATAGGTCTAGGATAGCCTAGGTAGGGAGGTCTAGGGAGGTCTAGGAAGGTCAGGGTTATTAGGGCCCTAGGGGTTAGATTCGTATATAGAAGAAATACCCTTCCTACCGCTCTTCCTAGAAGGCTAAGTAGCATAGGTACCTAGGCTAGGCCCTCCTCTTTATAATTAATAAGTTAGTTATAGGAGTGTATTTTCCGTAGGTCTATAGATACCTTATTTTTCTACGTTTTCTAGGTTTTCTACGTTTTCTACGTTTTCTAGGTCTTTCTTTAATTTCTAAGGTCTTCCTTTATCTTCTTTATCTTCGTCTTATCCGTCTTATCCGTCCTATTCTTCTTCTTCTTCCCTTTCTTCTTCTTCTTTCCTCTCTTTCTTCTTTCTATTCTTTTCTTTATTTTATCAAATTCGAGGGCCTCCTCCCTAACCTAGCAGGGTACGCCTTCGTCTTCGCTAAACTATTTATAGTATAAAGACCTGGGAAATAAGAGGTAACTTTTTTTTCTTCCTTAGGTACGCTGCCTCTCCCGCGCTACTTTCCGCGCTATCTCTCTCTCGCTACCTCTCTCGCTACCTCTCTTACTACCTCTCTCGCGCTGCTTTTTTACTACTTTCTTACTGCTTTTTTACTACTTTTTTACTACTTTTTTACTACGTATAATCCTCTCTCTCTCTCTCTTATATATATATATATATATATAGATAGGTAATACCTATTTTACTATAGGCGACTTCCCGGTATACTAGCTCTTTATACCTTAGATAAATAGTATAAGCTAGCGTAGGCTATACTTACCTTATTAGGAAGGAGGTACCCTCGATTTAGTAATAAGTAGGGGAAATAGGGATCGGGGATAAGGAAAATAATAAGAGTATTACTATTAAGTATACCTAGAATCTCTAGTAAGTATACCCTCTTCCTAAACGGGAAGACTATACCCCGCTAGCCTATACTACTTATTTCTAGTATAAAAGCATAGTATAAAAGAGGTTACTTATTTAAGCCGCTATTAATACTATTATTAATACCGCCGTTAATACTACTACCTTATATACAGGCTTAGTAAAAAATTACTTACTTATAAAATTACTTATAAGTAATTTTGATTTTAAGTAATTTTACGATGATTTTTTGCTTAGTAATATAAGTTTGAGTGATTTTAAAGAGCTTGAAAATCAGAGTGATTTTTAAGTAATTTTTTATAAGTAATTTTATATACGATTTTCTAATTTTATAAAATTATAGGGTATTTTTTTTAATTTAGTATATAGTATATATAATTAAAAAATATACTTTAGAACCTATTTTTAGCCTTATAATAGTAGAGAATAAGTAGAAATATAAAATAACCTTTTTTAATTTTTAAATATAATATTATAAATAAGATATTAAATTAATTATTTAACTTTTTAATAACTTTTTAATTACTTATAAATTATTAACTAAAGTAATAATTCTTAATTAATTAGTTAATAGTTAGTACCTAAGTAACTAAAGTTAATAACTTAAGTCTTAACTAGTACTTATTTATTTACTTTTAATTAAAAGAATTAACTAAGTAATTAATATTAAAACCTTTAATTATACTTATAACTTATAAGTATAATATAATAAATAATAAAGATAAATAACTATTAATAGCTAAAGATTAAGCTATTAAATAGGTCTTTATATATTAATATAATATTTTATAAGTTTTCTAGAAATCTTTAAAAATAAAGATAAAAACTTTTTTAAAAAAATATAATACTTATTATAAATTAATTAGGCTTTAAATATATAATAAGGCGTTTTATCTCTTTTTATTATTAGAAGATAACTTATAAAGTAGGGAGTATTTTATTTTTTTAATTTTATATTTTCCTAGGTTTTATAAGTAATTAATAGTAAATATTTATATTTTCTTATATTTTAAAAACACTTTATATAAAGCTAATACTAACTAAAAAGAGAATTTTTAAGCGTTAATATTTAATTAAAGAATATATCCTAATTATATATTTTTAAAAACGAATTTTTTTTTTATATAACTTTTATTATTAAAGAAGCTCTTTTATTTAAAGAGTATATATTTATATAAAGTTTAATATAAATAAAATACTTTAAAATTATTTTTTTAAGTCTTTTTAAGCTTCTTAAAAGGGAAAGCTTTTTTAATTATTTTTTTTTATTTTATTTAGGCTTATAAGTAGTATTTATATTTTTATATTATTAAAATACTTAAAAAAACTATTTATAAAATTATAATAACCCTAATTAAAGAAAATAAAATATATTAAAATTATATATACTTTAAGCTTTTAATAAGGTATAATATATGATTTTT
>PDHP01000372.1:0-13594 GCA_003339455.1 Ophiocordyceps camponoti-leonardi (nom. inval.)
ATTATTATTATTATTATTATTATTATTATTATTATTATTATTATTATTATTATTATTATTATTATTATTATTATTATTATTATTATTATTATTATTATTATTATTATTATTATTACTACTACTACTACTAATACTAATACTATTATTATTATTATAGCTAATACTACTATTATTATTATATTTACTATATTTATTATTATTATTATAACTACCCTAAGTCGATAAAAACGGTATTATAGGGGTTATTATACCTTAAGATAAACGCGTATTTACTATAGTTTGATTTTTATTCGATATTAGCTTAATTCTCGCTCGAATTTAACTCGAAATTATAATAAAATTAGTTTAAACTTATATTAAGGAAAAGGATAATAATAATAATAATAGTAATAGTATAGGAAAAAGAAGAAACGATTTTAGAGAATTTTTCGTACGGGGTTATTAACCTTATAGGGTTATATAAGGCTAGAGCTTTTAGCTATCTACCTCGTCCTACTACGTTTTACTTAGTACGCCTATAGATTTTTTTTTCTTTTCTTTTTTTCGACTCGGCTTATTTCTTATTTCGATTTTTCTATTTATTTTTCGCCTATATTTTTCGACCTTATTTTTCGTTTTTCTTTTCTTTATCTTTTATTCTCGCGGATATATAACCCTTCGTATAAAAAGAAATAGTACTAGGGGTATAAGATCTAATTATATTTTCGACCTAATTTTAATACGACTTTAATATAACTTTAAAATAATTTTAATATATCTTTAACCTAAGTCCTTAAAATATATAATATAATAAAATAATATATTTTAGGGATATATAATACGATTAAATATTATACTCGTAAATATATAATATAATAAAGTAATATACGCTAGGAAGAACCTATTTAAGCTTAATCCGGATTAGTCTTTTATTCGACTAAACCTCTAGATCTAAATAAGAAAGTACTCAGGGATATAATAATAGTCTATACTACCTTTTTATTTAACTATAAAAAGAAAAGTTATTAGTATTAGAATACTCGTATAATAACTTAAATAGATTAGTAAAAATCTTAGATAAGAGGTATAATATTATATAATACCGTATAATTATATACTCGGTATTTATATAACTCTAGTCTAACGTTAGTATAAATCTCTTACGATTCTAATATAAAATCGGATCGATATTAACTTAATTCCGAAGGATAAGAATAGGGGAATCTTATATATAAATATTAGGTCTTATTCGTACGTTAAATAAAGAAGATAAGTATTTAGGACTAAAGTAAAAGTATACCTAGCGAGGACTATTATTAATAAGGGTATTTTATCCCTCCGTTATTTAATCGGTATATTACTATTATATTATATATACGTACGGGATCGCTAGGTATAGTTATACGTAAACGTTAGGGCGTATTAACCCGCTATATTTAGTAGGGTAATAAAGATACCTAACTAATAGTAATATTAATACTCGGTATTCTAGACTTAATATAGAACCTATAGGATTTAACTACGTATTATAGACTATAATCTATTATAATAAAAATAGGGTAATAAGTATAGAACCTCGATTATAATAAAAGTAGGCGGATTTATTAGTAGTTTACTATAAGTCCTAGGCGTATATTATATAAATTATATTACTGCTTATAGATTTAGTATAAATTAAGACTACCCTTTAAAAGCTTTATAAGGCGTTATAAGAGGTTATTCTAAAAACTATCTCTTATATTATACTAAGTTATAATAGGGGAATATAATAATTTACTCTAGGAGTTATAATAACTATAAAGAATACTAAGAGAGTAAAGCGAGAGTATAAGTTATTATATATAAATTATAACTAGGAATACTTATAGGAGACTACTAAGGAATAAAAGAATACTATACGAAGGGTAAAAAAGGCCTATTAGAGGGATTTCCTTAAATTAATAAGTATAAAGAATAGTAATTATACCTTTTATAGAGTAGAATAATAAGTAAGACTTTAGAATAGGCTTTTATAGGAAGTTATTTATATCCCTCCCTTTTAAAATACGTAGGGGTAATAATAACCCGACTTCGAAAGGAAAGCGTATATACTTGTTAATAGATTCTTTCCGGGGGTAAAGTATACGATAAATAGCTAGGCAAAGGCTTAATAAAAACGTTTTAAGGTATTTTATAGGATAATAATCGAGGATATTTATACTATAGTACGTTATACGCCGCCTTAAAAAGTAATTAATTATAATACTATACTAGCTAGGTTCCTTAAAATATACGATAAAATTCTATTCTATAACTTAATAAAAATCTTCTAGGCTTATACTATATATTAATACTTCCTAGAGCGATTTAAGGTAGCTATAGTTATAGTCCTATAAAAGGCTAAAAAGAAGCCGGAAGACTATAAAAAGGCTAGGGGTTAAAGACTAATATTATTACTCTATTACTTAGGTAAACTATTAGAAAGAATTATAGACTAGCGGATTACTAAAGTAGTAGAGGTATAAGGGCTTTTTCTAAAGGGATAAATAGGTAATAGGAAGAATTACTTAATAGAATTAGTAGCCCTCCTAGTATAGTAGTTAAGTACCTAAAGAGTAGATAGTACCCTAATAAGCGGTATAGTCGGTTCGAATCTAGTAGAGGGTATAATAGGCTAAGTTTTTTAACTCTTCCCGTAACTAGCGCTACCCTTATAGCGCTTATAAATTACTTAGTCTAGTATAGTCGCATCGCGTTATAAGGGTAGCTCTTATCCTAGTTTCGACTTTATTTTAGTCTTTCTTCGATACTTCTTTAACGCGGAATATAGGGTAGCTTATTATACCTTTAAGTAGGAACGATAGATAAGGGTTAGTAAAAAAGATCGGAATTAAAGAGTTGGTTAGTACGAGATAGAAATAATAACCCTATCTATAGTAGGCTACCCCGGGAGCCTAAGGCCTAGGGATTAGGTATTAATAATACGAATTCGGACCGGCTATTCCTTAAATACCTTCTCTTACGCTAATATAAGTATAATCGTATATAATAACTACCCTAAGACTATATATACGATAAACCCCTTAGCGCGCTAAGTCTAATAATTAGCCTAATTAGTAATAACTACGTATATAAAACGAATTCGGAATAGATAATTAGTAAATCCGACTTATTACTCTATAGATAGCCGCTATACCCTAGTATAATAGTATAATAAGGAGAGAGGGGTTTTCCCCCGGGCCCTGCCTGGTTTTTCCTCTCTATAATTAAGAAGATATTATATCCTAGAAACCTACCCTTAGGTCCCTAGAGTAAGAATTAATAATAATAATATCTTAGGCTTTTATAAGGTATTTAAAACTATAATTAGATAGTATATACTAAGTATTAAGGTAAATCTTTATAAAAGGATATCCTAAAGCTATTAATACTAATATTTCTTTAGGGTAATAAGGATTATAGCTTTAGTAAATTTAGTAAGCTAAAATAATAGTATTAATATAATTCTATAGTTTAAGCTATTAATACCTTTTCTTAATATACGTATAGGTAATTTAGTAGCCTTTATAACCTATTTAATAGTAAAACTTTATAATAATAGCCTTTTATTAAATCTTATTATTAATAACTATTCTCGATAACTTCTTTTCCCTTAAGGGTTTTTTCTAGAGGAGGCTATTATTAAATATAAAACCTATTACCTTTAAGTAGAAGCTATAGAACTTCTAAAATAAAATATTAAAAGGGTACTTTATTAACCTAAGGAAAGCTACGATTTAAGAATATTTAGTAAAAAGTATTTAATCTAGGGGAATAGTTTAAACAATATTAAGATATAAGTCGATAAAATCTTCTAAGTTATTATTTTTAGACCTTTTAAGAATATCTATATTTATCGGAGGCTTATAAAATAGAGTATTTATAATAGAATTTTTCTCCCTAGGAATATATTATATAATAAAATTAAATAGGAAGATATAGCTAACCTATTAGGTAATTATTACCCCTAGTATATCCTTAAAAGACCCCTTTAGCTAATCGACGAGGACTCGAGTATTAGTCTTAAGGATAAAGTATACGCTATAAAAATAAAGTTATAATTGTTAAATAGCGTAAAGAATAGCCTTATATTCCTATTTTATAATATTATATTTAGCTTTAGTAGGAGACTATACGCTATTCTTAAAATATACTACCCTTTTTACGTTTTTAACTTCCTATATAAGGATAACTCCCTAACTAATAATACTCGTATTATATATAAGAATAATCTCTCCCTTATCTTTTCCTAAGTCTAAAGGTATAAGGAACTCCGGGTTTAATAATAGTACTTTTAATTTAGTTATAGCCCTTTTATAAGACTTAGTCTATTCCTAAGGTATATTTTTCCTTAATAACTCGGTTAAAGGTTTTATAATCTATATAAAGCTTTTAATCTAAATCCAATAAAAGCTTATAAAGCCTAAAAAACCTCGAAGTTATCGAATATTATCGTATTTAGTCTATAACTTTAGTTTCTCGACTTTATAATTAATAGGAGCCCTTTTATAAGTTCTTACTATAAAATTAACGAGTTTAATTAAGCTCTAGTACTATTTAGATTTCTTCTTAGCGATTATATACCCTAAAAGCTCGATATTAACTAATACCTTATTAATATTAATTAGGTATTTAAAAATAAAGCGGCGAATACCCGGAAGCCTTTCTTTATTATTATATATAGTTTTTAGCCTAGCGATAGGGATATTATTAACGAAAACGTTATAGACTTCGGGGATTAGGTCGAAGAGGATCTTTTATATAATTCTTATAAATTACCTAATAGAATTCGTAGCGCTTATTAAAATTATATACTAGTAGAATAGGCCTTTTAGGGTTATAAAAGTTCTATAGTCTTAACTCTTCGGGTCTAAAAGTACTTAATTATAACCTAAAAAGAGGTCTAGAAGGGAAAGGATTTTATAGGTAGTAAATTATTTATTAAATTCGTTAATACTTAGGGTGGGGTTAGTATTTCGAATTATATAATTATTAAGTATTATAATAGAGTTAATTAACCTTATACTATTATTCTTTTTTATAATAATTATATAATAATTATAGTATAATATATAACTTAGTTTAAGAATACTATACTAGACCCTATTCTTTAATAGCTTAACGACTTAGGGAAGTATAGCCTTAGGTATATTAATAGGCTAAGCCTATTATACTTTATACTTAACTACCTTAAAGCTCTAAGGTAGGGTAATAATATAGTTAATTTAACCTTATTAGCTATAATCCTATACTAATATAGCTTTTCGGTTAAAAAGAATCTCTTTTAGTATTACCTATTTATTATTAGATAGTATTTATACTATCTACTAGTAGATCTCTTTTAGTTATTCTAGGGTTAACCGGTAACCTTTCTCTATTATTAAATATTTTCCTATAATATATTTATTAAATAGTCTATTTATCCTTACCTTACCCTTAACCTTAGCCTACTTCTTTTCTTTCTAATTATAGTCTCCCTTAGGGGTCGAGTTATTAAATAGAATATTATCGTATAATACCTTCTTATTAGCCTTTTTCTTATATATAGTATTTACGAAGGCTAGATATCTATTATAATTAGCTTATTACTCTTTAAAAAGGACTTATTTTCGTATTTCTGAGGCTTAGGCTTTTATCTTATTATTAGCCTTATCTTCTAGGAGTTCTAGGATGTTTTTTAAAGTATTATTATAAAGGTATAAAGTAATAATAATCTTAGGGGCTTATTCGTAATTTTAAATAATATATTTTTATATAATTATAAAAAAAGAGGATAATTACTCTTATAAAAGTACTTATTCCGTATAATTTTTATTTAATAAAGAAAAAGTAGAGACTAAATTAAGAACCCTTTTCCCCTCCCCGTAAAAATCCTCCTTAGTAATTAAATTACTATTTAAGAGGAGGGCTCCGTTTTCCTAATCGAGTAGGCTTTCCTTAGAAATAGGGTTAATAATAATAGTATTAATATTAATAGTATTAGGTATTATAATTAGCTTATCGGTATCTTATTCTAGAGGTAGGTATATTAGTATAATAACCCTCGTAGAACTAAATAAATACTAAATATAAAGGTTATTACTCGGGGTATTATAGTTAAAGGAGAGCTTTATAAGGTGAATAAATAGTATCCTTAGAATAAATAGTACTAGAATATCGGAGGGTATAATTAAGAGGCGAATCGGAATATATACTCCCTTAATAAATAAAACCGTATTATAAATACTAATTAATAGGGTCTACTTTTTATTAAAAGATATAGTATTAATATTATATAGCCTAATAATAAGCTTATACTTTAGGGCAGTATCCTTATTAATAATATTTACCTTAGAGCCTATATCGATTAAAGTATTAATAAAAAGTACTTTAGTAAAGGTAAGTCGTACCTATATTCAAGGTAATTATTATATAATACAAGGGGTTATAAAGAAGGAGCAGGTAGTCTTATATCCTTAAGGCGTAATATAGGTTATTATAGTAGTTATAATAATCTAAATAGTAGGAAGATTATACTTAGGGGCCTTATTAATATTTTCTCAGGCGATAAAAACTTTATTGTTTTTAGTAATAAGCGTATCTAAGTCTATAATTATTAAGAAAGTATTCGGAATAAATAGTTAGTCTATATTATTATCCGGCTAATCGATAACTTTAACTATATTAATATTAAGTCTATTATAGATTTTAGAAAGAAAGTTTAGAGGATCTCCTATCGTTTATTACTATGCTTTAGACTATTAGATTTCTTTATAGTCGATTAAATCGTTATTAGACTAGTCGGATTCCCTATCGACGAATTATACTATATTAGTAAAAGCCTTATTATTATTCCTTAGTTCCTTTATACGCTTTTTAATAGTAATTTATTTAATAATAAAGGAGTTAGTATTAATACTATTAGCTTTATTAATAAGGTATTATCTAATTTATTATCTAATCTTAGGAGCTAAGGCGATAAGGTTTATAATACTAATAATAAATTTTTTAGTTAATAGGTTTTTAATAATATTAATAATAATCCTATTCTTTTTATCCTTTAGATTAATTCGTTATCGTAAATAAGGAGCCTTTATTAGTAATTATATCTAAGCTATACGAATCGCGCTTTTAACTAAACCCGCCCTAATATAAGGGGGTATTATTAGTTAAGTATCTCTATAGCCCTACCGAATATAGCGGGTTAATACGCTATAACGTTTACGTATAACTATACTTAGCAATCCTATACGTACGTATAATATAATAATAATATACTAATCGAATAACGGAGGGATAAAGTACCCTTATTAATAGTAATCCTCGCTAAGTATACTTTTACTTTAGTCCTAAATACTTATCTTCTCTATTTAATATACGAATAAGACCTAATATTTATATACGAGATTCCCCTATTCTTATCCTTTAGAATTAAGTTAATATTAATCCGATTTTATATTAGAATCGCGAGGAATTTATACCGATATTTAACTAGAGTTATACTTAATACTAAGTATATAATTATACGGTATTATATAATATTATACCTCCTATTTAAGATTCTTACTAATCTATTTAAATTATTATATAAGTATTTAAATACTAGTAATTTTTCTTTTTATAGTTAGATAGAGAAGTAGTATAGACTATTATTATATCCCCGAGTACTTTTTTATCTAGGTTTAGAGGTCTAGTCGAATAAAAGATTAATCCGGATTTAATTTAAATAGGTTCTTCCTAGCGTATATTATTTTATCGTATTATATATTTACGAGTATAATACTTAATAGTATTATATATTCCTAGGATACGTTATTTTATTATATCGTATATTCTAAGGACTTAGGTCGAAAACGCGTTAAAATTATTTTAAAATCGTATTAAACTTATATTAAAATTAGATTAAAAATATAATTAGATTTTATACCCTTAGTACTATTTTTTTTATACGAAGGGTTATATATCCGTAAGAATAAAAGATAAAAAAGAGAAAAACGAAAAATAAGGTCGAAAAACGTAAATAAAAAATAGGTAGAAAAATCGAGAAAAGAAATAAATCGAGTCGAAAAGAAGAAAAGAAAAAAAAAAAAATTCTATAGGCGTACTAAATAAGGTATAATAGGGTAGGGTAAATAGCTAAAGGCTCTAGCCCTATATAACCCTATAAGGTTAATAACCCTATATAAAAAATTCTCCGAAATTATTTCTTCTTCCTCTCCCTATTATTATTATTACTATTATTATTATCTTCTTCCTTAATATAAGTTTAAACCGATTTTATTATAATTTCGAGTCGAATTCGAGTAAGAATTAAGCTAATATCGAATAAAAATCGAACTATAGTAAATACGTATTTATCTTAAGGTATAATAACCCCTATAATACTATTTTTATCGACTCGGGGTAGTTATAATAATAATAGTAAATATAGTAAATACGGTAGTAATAATAGTATTAGTTATAATAATAATAATAGTATTAGTATTAGTAATAATAGTAATAATAATAATAGTAATAATAATAATAATAATAAGCTTAACCTTATCCCTCTCCCCCCTTTTTATCGTAATAAGTTATTATTTATTTTAACCCTATCCCTATATTATCTAAGGCTTATCTTTAGTTTATTTAGGAATTATCCTAGAATAAGCTAGGGATAAGTATAAACTTAGACTAAAATAATATCGAAATTAAGTTAATATCGGCTAGGTTTTAAGTTAAAATTATACTAATTTCTAGTCGATCTAGCCCCTATTTTTACCTTTACTCGTAGGTATAATACCTTTATTTCTAGTTAGGCTCCTTCTCTTCCTCTTCCTACTCTATCGATACCTCGTATATTTCGATTCTTAACCCTAGCCCCTATTATACTAACCCCTACCCCTCCCCCCCTAATACTATCGTTTACTTATTAATATACTATAGTTCGGGGGATAGTCTATCGGGCTATTCTATACTAATCGTATATTAATAAATTATTAGAATAGCCTCCTTCGACTAATATATATTAAGTATAAGCGTTAGCTAAGGTAAAAGCCTATTACCTATATAAAAAGGGGGGAAAGCGTTATAATATAGTATAAACTCCTCCTCGAGTATATAGAACTTATAAGATTATTAGTTAATTTCGAGGATATAAACCCTAGTATTAACTATACCCGCTATAACCGCCCTTACTAAGTTCGTTTTTACGAACTACTAATTAAATAAGGTATAAAAGGATAAAGTATATCTAATCTTACTTTAATATTTTATTAAACTCGATTCGAAGTTATACTAAACTTAAGCTAATATTATATAGTATTCGAATATAGTTTATCCTATACTAAATACTTATTAGAATACTTATAATAATTATACTTAATTTTTCTTTTATTCTTATTATTTTTCCTTTATTTTTTCCTTTATCTTTTCCTTTATTTTTTCCTTTATTTATTTTTCCTTTTTACTTATTCGAATATACCCGTTTTATACGCGTTTAAAAGTCTATATATTCGTAAAATTAGTATTATAGCTATTAAGTAAAAACGTATTTTACGAAATAAGTATAATTAAAACTAATTCAAATAAGAGTCGACTTTAGATTAAAGTTAAGTCGATTTCGAGTATATATCGAAAAAGAATTAAAAAGAAATTAAATTAAGATTAATAAAAACTTTAACTAATACTAAAAAAAAGCTAATTCGAGGAAAAGAATAAATAGTATTAACTTATAATAAGTATTTACCGAGTACTATAAAATTATTTTATCGAAATCGAACTAAATACTAGTAAAAGTATATCCGAAAATTTATCGAAAATAATTATAGCTTCTAGGATCCTACTAAGTATATAACTTCTACTATTTAAACTATTCTTTTATTCTAGTAAAATAGTATTAAGTTTAGTATTATATAAAAGTATATAATTATTCTTAATACTAATTAGTATTAATTAGGTATTTCTATAACCCTATTAAATATAATAGGTTAATATACTATAATATTTATATATAATTATACTTAGTAATCCCGTATATACGTATAATATAATAGTAATATACTAATCGAATAATAAAGGGATAAAGTACCCTTACTAATAGTAATCCTCGTTAGGTATACTTTTACTTTAGTCCTAAATACTTATTTTCTTTATTTAATATACGAATAAGACCTAATATTTATATATAAGATTCCCCTATTCCTATCCTTCGGAATCGAGTTAATATCGATCCGACTTTACGTCGGAATCGCGAGGAATTTATACCGATATTTAACTAGAGTTATACCTAATACCGAGTATATAATTATACGGTATTATACGATATTGTATTTCCTATCTAAGATTCCTACCGATCCGTCTAAGTCATTATACAAGTATTTAGACAGGTATTTTATCCTAATTAGTCGGAGGATTAAAATACTAAGGTAGAAAATCCTTTTCTAGGAGGTTTTAGAAGTTACCTAGCCGGTTAGGTTTAAAGGGTAAGAAAAAGAGGTTATAGCGGGTAATAGGGTTACTAGGAGTTATTTTTAGGTTAAAGTCCTACGTATTAGCGGATTAAATATTATCCGAAGTAATTATATTATTAACTCGAGATAGTTCTATATCGTTTTCGTCTTCGGTATTATTAACTCTAGGTTTTTTTAACTTATAGGTATTAACCTTAATAGATATTTAATTAACTTAAATTATTTAATTATCGGGAGTTATTATAATAATATTAGTCTATACTATAGGAATTAAAGGTTCCCCTTTCGTAGGAGCTAATACTTATTAGTCTATATTATTATACTTAATAAATTTATTAATAATATTAAATTCTTTATTAAAAGTAAGCTAAATAGCTAGGCTAATACTTATAACCTTTAACCTAGGTAATAAGTTAAATACAAAATAACCTAGCTATTTCTTAACCTATTATACTAGGAACTTTTAAATATAGTTTTTAATACTAATAAAATAAAAAGCTAATATAGGGGGGGTTAGTTACTAGTTAGTACTAGCGCCTAGGAAAACTTCTCTAGTATTAGGCTTATAGAAGGCAAAGCTAAGATCCTAGTTATATATAGCTATAGGATAATTATTAGTATAATAGGTTAGCTTATTATAATAATAATACCGATAGCCTTTATTAATTATAACTATATTAATACTAACGTATTATTTATAATTAAATAGTTCTTCTAGTTCTAAAGTCGAAATTACGGCTATTATAATAGGTCTCCCGGTTCTAGTACTATAGGCCTTAAGGGACTAATACTAGGCTTTACGAGCTTAAATATTATAAACGTTTTAGTTTATTAAGGCTTAATTAATAGCTAAAGTTCGTATTTAATCTATTAAATTAATAATCTTAACCTCTAGGTTATCTTCCTTTTTATTCTTAAAGGACTTATTACTCTTTAATCTTTCTATTATTAATAAGTAGTTTTCCTCGGGAAAGAATTTTATAGCTATATATAGTCCTTATCGAAGCTTTTAATTATATAAAGCTATAGCTATATTATATTAATTATTATTTAAATACGGCTTTAGGTAGCTAATTATAATACTTATAATATCTTTATAGGGCTTTACTTTAAGTTCTTTTATATTAAGGTTTCTCTTACTTAATAACTCGATACGAATAGATTTTAAAAGTACCGAGTAAACGTTACCTAACTCTAATATAATTAACTTAAAGTCCTAGCTATACTTCTTATAGTATAAGTAATAATATATTTATAATTAATCGAAGACTCCTTAAGTTAATATAGGGCGCTTAAGATTATAGTTTTAAAGGCGTTTATTTAATATATTTTACTAAGTAGAGTTAAGGGATCTATAGTACTTAACAAGGGCTATTTTAGTTATAGCCTAAGGTTAGTCTTGTATTAGAATCCTAACTTAAGGTAATTCCGATTTATTAACGAGGTTTTTAAGCTATTCCGCCTTTATTTTATCCTTTACTCTATTAGCTATTATTTCCCTCTTAAATTTATCGAGAAACTTAGTAATATTTCTTCCTATAAACTTAGTTAAAGGAGGGAAGTAAGGCTAATAATAGGTATTCTAGGCTATTATAGTTTTACTAAAATAGGTAATTAGTTATTTAACCTTATTATCGATAGAAAATATTTTTTAGTAATTAAAAGGTTTATTAGAAGAATTAGAAAAAATAGGTATTATAGTAGAAGATAACTAAGAACGCGAAAGTATAGCTTTCCTAAGTATAATAATAATAACGGGTAATAAAAAGAAGCTCTAGGGATACTAGAATAGTAGATATAATTATCCGAATAGCTAAAAAGATAATCCTAGGGTATTAAAACCGATCGATTAATAATATACTATTATTATAAGTAAGGGAAAGTAAAGGATCGAGTAATTAATAAAAACTTATAGGGAGTCCGAAGTCTAAAACGAAACCGAAAGAGAAATAATTATCAAAGATAATAACTAGATTAAATAGTCTAATTAGGGCTTTAGTTAATTTACTACCGCTATAGTCTTATTTATAAGTAAGACTTCGTACTTAATATAATTTTCTTCGGGCTATCTTTATATCTTAAAAACCCCTCCTTTTTATTAATCGTCTAGCTTAACCTTTTATTCCTTCCTATTATAGACTTAGGTAGATAGTCTATCCTTATAGTATAAAAAACAATTATATTACCGATTAGTTAAATTAAATACTTTATTCTTTTTCTACTAAATATATTTAAACTATAATTTCTTAAGGATCCAGAGGGTATTAGTTAAAGTCTTCTTAGCGATTATAAGCGATTATTCGTTATTTATTCTAGTCTTCCTCTAGTTTATTTATTATAACCCCTAAAGAGTAGTTACCTTAAAAGCTAAGGACTTAAGTAGGAGAATTATACCCCGAAGACTAGTTTTAGCGAGGAAGAGGGAATACCCTAAGTATATATAGCTAATACTTAGTAGGTCGTAAATCTATAAACGACTATAAGGTTTTTAGCTATATAGGGGGATTCTATCTCGATTACGAGATAGGAGAAAGTATAATAATAAGGGGTTAAATTCAAAAACTAAGACTAGGAACTATTTAATCTATTATAAGTTAATAAGAAAAGAAAAGCTTTAAAAACCTTTATTAATTATTTAGTAAAAACTTATAAAACGTAATTAGTAAAGACTTTAAAAATTCTAGAGTATAATATACGACTTTCTAAGAGCTAAGTTAAAGGGGGGTAAATTCCTTAATTTAATACTATAAACCTAAAGAAAGCTATAACTTTATAATACTTTATTAAGGAAGACTCTTATAAGGTTATATATCTCCCTTCGATCCGTCTTATTAATATAAACTATTTAATTACGATACTTCCTACGTAGGCGTTTTAGCCCCTAACTTAACCGCTAAAGTATTATAGGTATTATAGGTATTATAGGTATTATAGGTATTATAGGTATTATAGGTATTATAGGTATTATAGGTATTATAGGTATTATAGGTATTATAGGTATTATAGGTATTATAAGTATTATAGGTATTATATATATTATATATATTATAGGTATTATAGGTATTATAGGTATTATAGGTATTATAGGTATTATAGGTATTATAGGTATTATAGGTATTATAGGTATTATAGGTATTATAGGTATTATAGGTATTATAGGTATTATA
>PDHP01000374.1:0-13405 GCA_003339455.1 Ophiocordyceps camponoti-leonardi (nom. inval.)
TTATAAATAGTCTTATAGTATTTTTTCTAATTTTTTTAAAACTATAAATTATAGTAGTTTTATTTATAACCTAAATATTAGAAAAGTATTCTACTTTATTTATTACTTTTAACTAAAAAAAAAATATTTAAAAAAGAGCTAAAGATTTTTTTACTTTTCTAAGGCTTTAAAAATACTAATAAGAATTTTTACTTTATTTTTAAGCTTTTATTAGGGAAGTTATAAATTTTAAAAAAGAACTTAAAGTTCTTACTAGGATTTTATATATAGAAAAAAAAGAGAGTAAGGAAAAATAAAGGAAAAAATAATATTATTTTTTTTCTACCTAAATAAACGCCCTATAAGTCTAAAAACTAGGATATAAGAGCTTCTTCCTTTATACTATATTATTATTCTTTTTTCTAATTTTTAATCTTATTATACTAGATACTATAAAAATATTAGTAATTCTTAGACTTAGTATAGGGTAGGACTTTTAACCCCTAAGAAAAAATAGAAAATAAATTAAAAAAAATAAAGTAAAAAAATAACCAAAATCTTTCTAATCTAAAGTTTAGATTAAGTATAATAAGTATCTTTTAAAGACTTTTTTTAAGTATTTAAAAAGTATTTCTTTTACTTAGTAGTATTTTACTAATATTTTTATATCTTCCTTAATAATAGCTTTTATAACTTATAAAAATAATAAAAAAATAGCAAAAAATTCTACTTTTTACTTAAAGTAGAGAAAAGTTAGTATTTTAATATTAGGCTTCTTATAAATCATTTCTTTATTATATATTTTTAAAACGCTTATAATAAAAATACTAATAAATATTATTAACTTATACTATTTATTAATTAAAATTATAGTATTAAAACTATAATTATATTATACTCTATTAGTCTATTACTTATACTATAACTTAGAAGTAAATAATATAATACTTTTTTTAATTTTATAAAAAAGCGTTTATTAACTAGAAAAACCTAAGTAATAATCTAAAACTAAGGTAAAAAAACTAATTAACTAGCCTTAGTCCTTAATAAGTATAAAAGAATTACTTATCTTCTTTATCTTCTAAAGAACTATATATAGAAGTTTCTAATTTTTTCTACGCTTTAAATAAACCCTAGAGTATTTTCTATTCTCTATATAAAAATATTACCTTATTAAAAATATATTTATTCGGAAAGTCTTCGTTAAGTAGTATATACGATTCTCGTTCTATAAGTGCAAATTTATCCTTAATTATTTAAGTAAGGTTATCGTAAGCTTCGTATAGTTTATTTTTCGTAGCTTCGGAGCTTTGGATAGGTTTAGGGTTTGAATTAGGCATTGTTGGAAGAATAAGAAGTCTAGGCTAAGAAAGGTTAGCTGTAAAAGATTTCTTGTATAAAGAGCTTTAAAATAGTATACTTTTTGGCTTCGTAAGGCTTGATTTTAAAGAGTTATAGTAATTTAAAGTTGTATTGAGTATTGGTATTTTTGTAAAGTTATTAAAGAAAACGTCGAAGGAAAACTTTTTCTTACTATACAAGTAGATAGAAAGTAGGTATAAGGGTACGTATACTAGGAAGCGCCGTTTCTTAGTAATCTATAGGTATTTTTTTTTTCCTTATATATAGCTTTATAGTCTTTCTATAGTGATTTTTAGTAAGACGGTTCCAAAAGATACTTTAAAAGCTCGTATTTAATATAAAGAATCATAGGATAAGTAGATACTTAGTATAAAAATACTAGAAAAAAGCCTAAAAAAGAAGAAAAAAAGTATAAAAAATTGCCTTCTAAAGAGCTTTAAAAGAAGTATTTTTTATATATTTTTATATAATTTATTATATTTTTCTTTATTTTTTAAAAAGTAGAAGAATAAAAAATAGTACTTATTATCCATAGTATATTAAAAATTAGGTATAAAGAATAATCCTACTATATAGTACTAAGCCTACCTAAGTACCTTATAAAAGTAGGGAACTTTTAAGTACCTTTATTACTATATAGTATACTAAATAGGTATAGAACTTAATAGGTTAATATACAAGTATAAAACGCGGGGTAAAGAAACCTATATATCTTTTTTTTGTTTTTTTATTAAAAAAAAGCTATAATTAAGATAAAAAAAACTAAAAAAATATATAAAGTATAAATAAGGCTTATATCTTCTAGTAGGATATTTTTTTTTATTTTTATAATTTTCTCCTAATTATTAATTACTTTTATAAAGGTTTTTCTATTATATACCTAAAGGAAGACTTTTGCTTAATAATTTTTTAAATAACCTTAGAGAATTAAAAAAAATTAAGTAAAAAGTCTATACTATACTATACTAAGAGTATAAAGTATATATAATTTATACGTATTTTATTTTCTTTAATTAGGGTTATTATAAGTAGTTTCTTTTAGTATTTTAATATTATTAAAATATAAGTACTACTTATAAGCCTAAATAAAATTAAAAAAAAATAGTTAAAAAAGCTTTCCCTTATAAAAAACTTAAAAAGACTTTTAAAGAGAGTTTTTAAGTATTTTATTTATATTTTATTTATTTTTATTTAAATCTACTCTAGGGGCCTTAAAGGGCTTCTAGAACCTTATTATTATACTAAGTAGGAAAAATCCCTAAAAAGGGGCAAAACCCCCTAATAGCGGAGTAAAAGTAGGGCCCTAGGCCCCCGAGTAGGGGGCTATAGGGCAAGGGTAAACGAACGTATAATAGGATAAGCCGTCTACTTAAGTAGTCTCGTAGATTATATAAGAAAGAGAGGGAGAAAGAGGGGAGGAGGGGGGGGGGGGGGGGGGGGAGAAAAAAAAGGGAGAAAAAGAGAGAGAGAGAGAAGGAAGGGAGCGGAGAAAAGAAAACCTAACCCGGTATACTAATATAAAGGTAGTAAGGTACGGTAGAAAAGGGGGTATAAAAACCTCGATTACTCCTTCCTCCTCCCTCTTTTCCTTTTTCCTTTATTAATATTACCTTAGTAAGTATTTCCTACCCCTTCCTATATAAGAGAAAAGAGGTAATTATAAGGGTAATAGGAAGGGGAATAGTAAAGGAGTATATAATTAATAAGTACCCTATAGTTAACTTAGCCCCTACCCTTATTATATACGCCTAGTCGGTAGAACCTAATAAACTATATAATATTCCCTATAGCTTATATATCCTATAATTAATTAAAAAAGGCTTTTTTTATTAGGATTAAAAGAGTAAATAAACGGTAGTAAAAAGAGGGGTAAATAGAGTCTAGGTAAAAAGCGAGTAATTATAGTTAATAAGGGGTAAGTACTTAATCGTCTACCTATTACTATTATACTATAGTATATAAGTATTATACCTAAATAAAAATCGACTAGAGGAGTAAATAGGGGGCGAAAAAAATACTAACGAGTAATAGTTAATATTACCTATATTAGCCTAAAAGGCGGCGGAATTAATAGCTTTTATTAAGTAGGGCGGATCCTCGAATACGGTAAAGGTAAATAGTATAAGTATAATTTAGGCAAAAGGAGTTAATAGAATAATAGTTTTAAAAGCTTTTTAAGGAGTTATAATAAATTATAAAGGAGGAGTAAAATAAGGCTATATAACCTTAATTATTATTTATATAAGCGTTTATTAACCCGTTTAAGCCTATAGTTTTTACCCTATTAATAGTAATAATAATAATAATAATAATAAAGGGTATACTTATAAGGCTAGTATAAAGTAGTAGATTTATAAGGCTAATCCCTATACCGAATATAGGCTATTTAAACTAGCTAAACTACTTATAACCCTAGGAGGCGCTTAACCTATTATTATATATTACCCCTACCTAAGATAATAGAGTTATTAATTAATAGATTCTCGGCTTTATAAAGTATATAGCGTATTCGCTTAATTAGATTAATAAGCGGCTAAAGAAATAAGTAAAAGTAAATAAGGAGTAGTCGAAGAGTAATTAATAAGCGGTAAAGCGGATTATAACCTACTTCTAATAGATTAAAAAAGGGGTAAATTAGGCGGTACTCTAAATAATAGGCGGTAATATACTCTTAGTATATATACTTAGTAATAATAAGACTTCCGATTAGGAGCTTAATATCGATAAATACGCGCTATATTACCCCCTATTTAAAAATAAGCCGGAGTTTACGTATTAAGTAATTAAAAGGTTATATAAGAATATAAAAGGGGATTTTAGTATCCTTAGGGATACTATAGAGTATAAAGAATAGGCTAAAAGGTAAAAGGATACTAGGAGGCCTATAGAAAAATAATAGGAGGAAGGTAAAGAAGAAGGGAAAGGGGGTAAGGGAAAAGGATATAGTATAAGGGAATTAAAGTAGAAGATAATAATAAAAAGGGGTAGGATAAAGAGTAAGGCGATAATAATAAAAGGGGATAGTAGAACTCCGCCTATAGTACCCTTAGGGGAGGGATAAAAGGAAGAAAAAAGGCTAGCGAAAAAATAGAAAATAACGGGCGAGAAAACGGGAGTAAAGGCGCTAAAAAGGGGGTATAAATACCCCCCGAAGAAAGGCTAACGTAAAGGATTATATAGCGGCTAAAATAATAGTTAGAGGAAAAGGGGGGTTAAATAATAAAAAGGGGATAAATAATAATAAAAAAGATAATAGTAGATTAAGATAATACTAAAGCTTATTATACTTATAAGTCTAAAATAAGGTTAAATTAATATAATTAATATAAGGAAAAGAATTATTTAACGAGGAGGCTAGCGTAGGACTTATACTAGAGTACCTAGATAAGGTTTATTTAATCCCTTAAGGGGGCGATTAGAGTATAAGGAAAAAAAGGGTAGTATAAAATAGTAAAATAATAATAGAGGAAAATATATTCGGCCGTCTTATCCTCGCCTAAGCTATAAGGGTAAAAAGGTAATAGTATAAAGGGGATATAATAAATAAAGAAAAACCTATTAAGTCTAATCCTATTAGTATAAAACTAGGTAAGGAGGCTATTAAGGAACTTTAGAAAAAAGGTATATTTCGTAAGAAGAATACCTAGACGAAAATAGGGGAGTATATTAACGGTATAACTATAGGATTACCTATACTATTTAAGGTATTATTCCTTAGCCTCCTAGCGAGTATACTATTTATCCTAAAAGTAAAGGTCTAATAGTTAGTAGGATTATAAGCTAGTAGCTCTAGAACCTACTTAGGAAATAAGGGCTTATTATATATCCTTAAGGGTAATATAGGGGGTAACTAGGGGGCGGCTATAGTAAGGGCGGAGTCGATAAGTAACCCGATTAGTAACCGAGCGGATTATAATAATAAAACTATAGGATTCGAGGAGCTAGTAGGTATAGGCGGAATAATAAGTTAAGTAAATATTAAAAGGGGGAATATATACTTCGATTTCTACGTAATAACTAGGTATAGCCTAGTAGGCTCTAGTAATAGTATAAAGGTAATAGGCTTAGACTTTTATAAGCTCCTTAATCGTAGGACTAGAGGGTTTACCCCCGGCTAGGGTAGGGGGGATAAAGTAGAGGGAACTATAAGTAATAATAGTATAGATAACCTTAGTATATACCTCTTTAACGTAGGGGAGGGTAAAGCCCTAGGTAGAAGTAATAAGGCTAGTAAGTACGAGTTATTATTTTTATAGCTTTTACTAGAAGTACTAAAGGTAGGCTTTTTACTAGAGCTTTCGGTAGATTTAAACGCCGAGTATACGGGCTTCCTAGGTAAGGGTAATCGATACTCTATCGAGGACTAATAAAAAGGTATTCGCTTAATAAGCTTTAGTAAAGTAGAGGAGTTTATTCTTTAGGGGTTAAAAGGATATTTCGTACTCTTTAGCCTAGTCCTAATAAATAGCCTAGGCTTAAATAAGCTAAGCTTAGACTTAAGCTAGGGTTTAGCTAATACTAATAATATTCGTATTATTAGTAAAACCTATAAGGATAACCTTAATAACCTTCTCTAAATAATAGTAAAAAGAGGAGATATATAGGATAAAGAGTATAAGCGATAAAGAGAACCCCTAGGGTACCCCCTTTAGGATAAAAATAGGGTTTAAAAGGATACTATTAATACGTAAGCGGGATAACCGGTTTATAAAGTAGGAGCGAAGGAAGGCTAAGATCTAAGGAGGGAATCTAAGGTAATTAAGAGTCTAAATAAGCTTATAGTATAAAACGTAGTCGAAGGCTCCTATTATATCGAGTATTAGTAGGGAAACTAAGCCTTAAAGGCTTTATATTATCTAAATAGTTTTAGTAAGAAGAAAAAGGGTACTATTTATAGATTTATTAAGGTAATTACTTATTTACCTAAAAGGTAGAATACCCTAGAGCTCTACGGCTATAGAAATATACTTTACGAGGATTATTTCGAGAACCTTATTAATAGTATTAAGGAGGGAGATTAGTTAATAACCGCCTAAAGTCTAATAAACCTTAGGCGATTTACCCTATTTACGTAGGATAATAATATTAAAAACTTTAAAGGTAGCGGGAAAGTAGGCCTAGGAGATATAGCCCTAAAGTAGCTTAATAAGTACTATAATAAGGGGGGGGCTATAGCCCTTAAGGAAGCCGACTAGGATCCTATTAAATCCCGCGGACTTTTATAACGAAATACTATAAAGCGCCTTATATATATTAGAATCTATAATAACTAAAAAGATATTAAAAAAGGGGAATAGATTATCGAGGTTAAGAGGTAGGGGTATAATCGGAGGATAAGGAAAGAATTTATCGCTTAAAAGTCGGATTTTCCTAGTAAAATCGAACGTTATAGGACTATTAGGAAAGGAGGCTAATAAAAGTATATAAGTAGGCTTAGGGGGGGCTTAACTATATAAATAGGCCTAATAGGTTATAAACTATATAGTATAGGGGTTTAAAAAGGCTAATATAAGGAAGCCCCTTTATATATCCCTTTTAGCTATATAAATAGACTTTTTAAGGGTTAATATTATATCCTAATAATCCTTCTAGTAAAAGTCTATCGGGTTTACTTATTAGTATTATTAGTTCCTTTTCGTAAACCTAATCGTACTTATTACTTTAGAAGTCTACTAAGGGATTAATCGGGGTCCGAAGGTTTAAGGGTAATAAGGGATAATAATAACTATTATAGCCTTTAATTCTCTATAAAGCTAGGTAATAAAGGAGTCGATTTCCTTAGGCGAAAAGGAGTAAATATAAAAGGGGAGAAGGCGATTCTTAGCCTCTATAAGAAAAATATCTAAGTAAAAGGATTTCTATTAGTAAGAGGGCTTAGACTCCGATAGGAGAGTTATATAAAAGGAGGTAGTCTAAGGAATATAGTTAAAGCTATAAAGAGTTAGGTTAAGGCTAAGGAAAGTAGGAAGGCTAGAGGGAATAGCCTAGAAGAGGTTAATCGTACTAGTCTAGCGGTTATAAACCTCCTAAGTAACCTTATAAGGAGGAGTTAGGAGCTTAAAACTAAAAGAGGTTATAATATTAAAGAGGGTTAAAATATAGGGTAAAGTATAGCTATAAAGGTCCTATAATAAGTAATAGGAGTTAAAATCCCTAAGGATAATAGCCGGAGAACGAGTAAGGAATAATTAGGGTAAAAAAGGGATAAGTCTAGTAAAAATACTAAAAGGTAAGGAGTATAAAAAGAGAATATAAGGGCTATTATAAAAAAAAACCCTAGTAATATCCTTCGAAAGAACTAGGTCCTAGGACTTAATATCGTATTATTTATAAATATAAATAAGTATATAGCTAGAGCCCTAGATAAAGCGGTAAGGGGTAAGGCTAGGGAGTAGTAAGTAATTATATAAGTCGAGCTAGAATTCCTAAAGAGCGATAATATTATAGCTAATAATAGAGGAAAGGGTAAGATAAGTAAGGTAGTTTATATACTAAATATTCTAAGTAAGGGTTATAATTTTTATAATAATTATATTAAAAGTACGGAGAATAGTAATTATATAAAAAGGGTAAACTAGGTATAGGATAAAGTAGAGGATAATCCTTTCTTACCGCCTTATTCGCTCCTTCCCCCCTTAATACCCCTTATACTCCTATAGGGGGTAGTTATTCCTTAAGAGGAGGATAAGCCTTATAAGGCTAAAGCCCTATAGAGAGTAGGATTACCCCGGGTTATTAAAGTACCTCGTATTAGAGGTCCGCCTTAGGGTATAGGACTAGGGGTTAAATCTTAAGAGGAAGCGAGAGTAATAGGGTTAAAAGGTTAAAAGCTAATAAAATTAAGGTTTAAAGTATAATCGAGGTCCCCGGGGAAGCCTTAGTAGGGTTATTTATATAGAGAAACCTATATAAAGCCTTTAGTATTAGTATAAGGGGATAAGTAATAAGTAGGTAACTAGACTATAGGCGGCTTTTAGAAGTACTAGGGGTAGAGTAAGTAATTAGCCTTAGCCTTTTCCTACTATTAGTAGGAGATAGGATAATTATATACCTAAATAATATAAGTACTATCGTATAAGAGGTAATACTAGGGTTAATCCCCTTTATTAGTAGGGTAGGACCCCTCTCCTTTATCGTATAGGGCGGAACTATAATAGCTATAGTAGGGGTTTTCCTAATAGTATTTAGAAATATAATTATACTAGAAGTAATTATAGTACTACTTAAAGCGTACTAATTTATTATAGGGTTTATAATAAATAATTTCCGAGTCGATTATAAGGCTATTCGTATAAAGTCGGTTTACGTTAACTATACTACTAATACCGAGAATAAGGTTTATTCGGGGGGTAATACTTTATAGGCCTTTATACGGCTTTATAGCCCTAGAGCGAGTAATATTAATACGGTTAATAGTATAAAGAATGGCGAGGAGAGTATTATAATCCTAGAGAGCGGACTCTATACAAATACCTTTAATAATAATAGCGAAAGTCTAGTATATACGTATTATTTTTATACTAAATACTCGCTAAATCTAGCTATCCTAGTCTATAAGACTCTTTTTCTCGGCGTTAAAAATAAGGATAATATTATTATTCGGGAGGTATTAAGCTATAACTATAGCTAGTATACCTATTATTTTATTTACCTTAGTAATAAGGGTAGAAAGGGGTAGGGATAGGACCCTATTTATAATAGGAATATCCTTTAAGGAAATAAGGACCTCGTAGTTATATTAAGTAGGGACTAGGTAAACCCCTATTAGGGTACTAGTAATAGGTTCCCTAGTAATAGTAAGAATAGAGGCCTAAGACGGCTAGCTAGAGGGGGCGGACTTCGTCTAGAGTATAGATATAATAGCTTTCTCTATAGTCTTTTAAATAGCCCTAATAAACGATATAGGAAGGGGCGCGGAATCCGCCGGAGGAATAGTAGAACTCTAGGAGTAAAGTTTTTCGGTAAGGGAATTAATAATAGTCTATATAGCGCGAAAGCTATCCTATAAGACTATTTAAGTAAGTTTATTAAAAGTAGACTTTAGGAGGGGATTAGTCGGAGCCTAAGGTATATCTATAAAAGGGTTATTAGAGGATAAAATAACGTTAAAGGAAGGCGAACCCGCTAACTAGTTCTAGCGGGATTATTAGAGTCCGAGGGTTCCCCTATCGAGGTCTATACCTTTACCCGGGTCCCCCCTAGAGGCCTTACCCGATAGCTCCGCGTATAGGGCTATCCTCCTAGAGGAAGGAGGCGTATAGAAGAAGCTATAGAAATAGGTTATTAATCGTATTAAATAGACTAGCGACGAGCTCCTTCTCGTCGTATTACGATATTATTGATTTTATTTATATTAAACTATTAATATATACTCTTTAAATAAAAGAGCTTTTTTAATAATAAAAATTATATTATAAAAAATTAGTAAAAAAATATATAATTAGTATATATTCTTTATTTAAATATAAACGCTTAAAACTTCTATTAATAATAACTATTAGCTTTATATAAAGTATTTTTAAAATATAAGAAAATAAAAAAATTTTTACTAGTAATTACTTATAAACCCTAAGAAAATATAAAACTTAAAAAAAATAAAATACTCTTTATTTTATAAGTTATCCTTTTATAGTAAAAAAGATAAAACGCCTTATTATATTTAGAGCCTAATAAGTTTATAATAAGTATACTTTTTTTAAAAAAAGTTTTTATACTTTAATTTTAAAGAGTTTTTAGAAAACTTATAAGATATTATATTAATATAAAAGAACCTATTCTATAGTCTAATTATCCAAGCTATTTATAATTATTTTCTTTTACTATTTATTATATTTATATTTATAAGTATAATTAGAGGTTTTAATAATAATAACTTAATTTATTATTCTAATTAAAAGTAAATAAATAAGTATTAATTAAGACTTAAGGTATTAAGTTAAGTTATTTAAGTACTTATTAATTAACTAAGAGTTATAACTTTAGTTTATAATTTATAAGTAATTAAAAAGTTATATAAAAGTTAAATAATTAATTTAAAATCCTATTTATAATATTATATTTAAAAATTAAAAAAAGGTTTTTTTATATTTCTACTTTCTTTCTACTATTATAAGGCTAAAAATAGGTTCTAAGGTATATTTATTAACTATATATACTATATAGTAAATTAAAAAAAAATACCTAATGATTTTATAAAATCAGAAAATTGTATATAAAATCACTTATAAAAAATCACTTAAAAATCACTCTGATTTTCAAGCTCTTTAGAATCACTCAAAATCATATTACTAAGCAGAAAATCTTCGTAAAATCACTCAAAATCAAAATTACTTATGAGTAATTTTATAAGTAAGTGATTTTTTACTAAGCCTAGCTACGAAGATAGTATAAGATAAAGATTATTATATAAATATATACGAACTAGCTTTATTCCTATTCTAATACGCGTAAGAGTTAATAAAGCGCCCCCCTAAGCCGGCTATATTAATACCTAGATTATAGCTAAATTACTTTAATTAAGGCCTTTCTCTTATACGATTTTATAATAAATACCGCGGAATGCGTCCTATATAATATAAAGGTCCTTAGTATCCTTAATAATCTTATCGTATACTTAAAAGAGTTAATAGACGGATAAGGCTAGTTTATAAATAGTCCTTACCTTATAATACTTTATATTATTTATAGTATAGGCTACGTAAGCTTAGGCGGTCGCGTTTATAGCGGATTAGTAATAAACGAATAAGGGACTAGGTATACTTACTAGACTAATCCTAATAGCCGATAAATAATACTATATTCTTACCGATTATATATAATACGTACTTATTATAGGGTTTAGTACGTTCGAGTCTATAGTTAATAATACGTAAAGGTATTCTATAGGAAGGTAATACTAATATTATTATTTTAGTTAGGAGGAGTAATAGGGGTAAATACGGGGTTAAATCCCCTATAAAAAGTAGGGCGGCGGTTACTAATCTACCGGGATTAATAACGTAGTATAGAACGATATACGATAGATTCTTACTATACTAGCGCCCTAATACTATAGCCTATAGGGTAGGTAAGTACCCTACTATAGCCTTTTTCCCTTACTATACTATACCCTAGCTATATCCTAGCCGATAACGTTCGAAGAGAGGGTGGTTTTCCCCTAGGTTCTCTGGTTTTTCTACTCTATAGCCTATTTATTTATTTCCTAAATACCCCTCGGGTCCCTAGTATAAGTTTTAATAATAATATATCCCCTAAATATAATATTTAATTATATTATATATTCTAATATTTTAGGTTAAAAATATATTAAAATTATTTTTAAATTGTATTAAAATCGTATAAAAATTAAGTTAAAAATATAGTTATATTTTACTACCCTTAGTATTATTTCTTTTATATAAAGGGTTATATATATAAGAATAAAAGTAGAAAAAAAGAAAAATAATAAATAAGGTTAAAAATATAAGTAAAAAATAGGTAGAAAAAAACTAAAGAAAAAAACTAAATTAAGTTAAAGGAGAAATAAAACTCTATAGGTATATTAAATAAGATATAATAAGGCGGGGTAGGTAGTTAAAGGCCTTAACCTTATATAACCCTATAATATTCTATAATTCTATATAAAAAATTCTCTAAAATTGTTTTTTCTTCCTCTTTATACTATTATTATTATTATCCTTATTATTCTCCTTATTATTCTCTTTATTATTCTCCTTATTATTCTCCTTATTATTCTCCTTATTATTCTCCTTATTATTCTCTTTATTATTCTCCTTATTATTCTTCTTATTATTCTCCTTATTATTCTCCTTATTATTCTCCTTATTATTCTCCTTATTATTCTCCTTATTATTCTCCTTATTATTCTCCTTATTATTCTCCTTATTATTCTCCTTATTATTCTCCTTATTATTCTCCTTATTATTCTCCTTATTATTCTCCTTATTATTCTCCTTATTATTCTCCTTATTATTCTCCTTATTATTCTCCTTATTATTCTCCTTATTATTCTCCTTATTATTCTCCTTATTATTCTCCTTATTATTCTCCTTATTATTCTCCTTATTATTCTCCTTATTATTCTCCTTATTATTCTCCTTATTATTCTCCTTATTATTCTCCTTATTATTCTCCTTATTATTCTCCTTATTATTCTCCTTATTATTCTCCTTATTATTCTCTTTATTATTCTCCTTATTATTCTCCTTATTATTCTCCTTATTATTCTCCTTATTATTCTCCTTATTATTCTCCTTATTATTCTCCTTATTATTCTCCTTATTATTCTCCTTATTATTCTCTTTATTATTCTCCTTATTATTCTCCTTATTATTCTCCTTATTATTCTCCTTATTATTCTCCTTATTATTCTCCTTATTATTCTCCTTATTATTCTCCTTATTATTCTCCTTATTATTCTCTTTATTATTCTCCTTATTATTCTCCTTATTATTCTCCTTATTATTCTCCTTATTATTCTCCTTATTATTCTCCTTATTATTCTCCTTATTATTCTCCTTATTATTCTCCTTATTATTCTCTTTATTATTCTCCTTATTATTCTCCTTATTATTCTCCTTATTATTCTCCTTATTATTCTCCTTATTATTCTCCTTATTATTCTCCTTATTATTCTCCTTATTATTCTCCTTATTATTCTCCTTATTATTCTCTTTATTATTCTCCTTATTATTCTCCTTATTATTCTCCTTATTATTCTCCTTATTATTCTCCTTATTATTCTCCTTATTATTCTCCTTATTATTCTCCTTATTATTCTCCTTATTATTCTCTTTATTATTCTCCTTATTATTCTCCTTATTATTCTCCTTATTATTCTCCTTATTATTCTCCTTATTATTCTCCTTATTATTCTCCTTATTATTCTCCTTATTATTCTCCTTATTATTCTCCTTATTATTCTCCTTATTATTCTCTTTATTATTCTCCTTATTATTCTCCTTATTATTCTCCTTATTATTCTCCTTATTATTCTCCTTATTATTCTCCTTATTATTCTCCTTATTATTCTCCTTATTATTCTCCTTATTATTCTCCTTATTAT
>PDHP01000376.1:0-12644 GCA_003339455.1 Ophiocordyceps camponoti-leonardi (nom. inval.)
GGGGGGGGGGGGTCCGCCGCCGACTATAGGGTAGTCAAAAAAGAAATCGTTGTTAAGAGGCGCGGAGAGGCGGACCTAGTAGGGAGGGGGGAGGAAGGAAAGAGGAAAGAGAAGGCAGGGGCGTAAGCCCCGCCGCATCGGCAAAGGCTCGGGTTAAGGGTAAGGGTTAGGGTTAGGGTAAAAGGATACCATACTCCCCTAACCCTACCCGTACCCCGGAGAGTAGCTTTAACCCTAACCCTTACCCGAGCCTACTATATGGGGATACTACTCCCGGCCGGTAGGTGTACTCTACCCAACTAGAGAAGGTTTAGGCCGGTAGTAGGGGCCGCGGAGAAGCCGCCTGCCCGTTTTTGCCGTTTTTGACCGGGCGCCTCGGGAGAAATCTTGATTCCACCCCGGGGGGGGGGGGTGTTCGAGCGGCAGCCGCCATCTCCGAGCGACCTACCCTATAGTAGTACCCCAACCCCGTTATACTATTATGGTATCTACTATAGTTATTCTACTCTATTATAGTAGGTAGCTATTATACTAAGATAGCTACCGTAGTCTCCCGGGGACCTACCCTAGACACTATTAAACTACTCTTCCTCATACTCTAACGAATACTCTTACTCTAACCTTTACTTATTATACTCTTACCTAGGATACTCTTTATAATTATTATACTAGGAAAGCTACTATAGGAGGTAGTTAAACTATAGTATAGTTACCTAAGCTACCTAACCATGGCTAGTCTACTAGGCTGGTTACTATGGCTGGCCGGGCGACCTGGGCAACCTACCCTAGAGCGTACTCCTAACCCTAACCCTAACCCTATCTCACCGTACGGGGACACCAGTCCCGGCCGGCGAGCATTTACTCTACCCAACTAGAGAAGGTTTAGGCAGGTACTAGGGGCCGTGGAGAGGCCGCCTACCCGTTTTTGCCGTTTTTGACCGGGCGCCTCGGGAGAAATCTTGATTCCACCCCGGGGGGGGGTGTTCGAGCGGCAGCCGCCATCTCCGAGCGACCTACCCTATAGTAGTACCCCGACCCCGTTATACTATCATAGTATCTACTATAGTTATTCTACTCTATTATAGTAGGTAGCTATTATAGTAGGATAGCTACCATAGTCTCCCGGGGACCTACCCTAGATACTACTAAACTACTCTTCCTTATACTCTAACCTATACTCTTACTCCTACCCTTACTTTTTTTTTACTATACTCTTACCTAGGATACTCTTAATAAATACTATATAGGGAAAGCTATTATAATAGGTAGTTAAGCTACTAGGTAGTTAACTAAGCTACCCAACCACGGCTAGTCTACTAGGCTAGTTACTATGGCTAGCCGGGCGACCTAAGCGACCTACCCTAGAGCGTATTCCTAACCCTAACCCTAACCCTATCCCACGGTACGGGGACACCAGTCCCGGCCGGCGAGCATTCACTCTACCCAACTAGAGAAGGTTTAGGCAGGTACTAGGGGCCGTGGAGAAGCCGCCTGCCCGTTTTTGCCGTTTTTAACCGGGCGCCTCGGGAGAAATCTTGATTCTACCCCCGGGGGGGGGGGTTCGAGCGGCAGCCGCCATCTCCGAGCGACCTACCCTATAGCTGACCCCTCCCCCGCCATACTCCTACCACGTCCACTATAGTCAGCAGCCAATCCACTGTACGTCCGCTGGAGACAGTAGTTAATCCACTGCACGTCCCCTGTAGTCAGCAGTCAATCCACTACTACGCCCGCTATAGATAGTATTTACTCTACTACTACGTCTACTGTAGACTCCTACCGCCTCCTCCCGGGGACCTACCCTAGACACTACCTAAACTACTCTTCCTCATACTCTGACCAATACTCTTACTCTTACCTTTACTTACCATACTCTGACGTAGGATACTCTTAATACTTATCATACTAGGAAAACTACTATAGTAGGTAGTTCAGCTATAATATAGTTACCTAAGCTACCTAACTACGGCTAGTCTACTAGGCTGGTTACTATGGCTGGCCGGGCGACTTGGGCGACCTACCCTAGAGCGCGATCCTAACCCTAACCCTAACCCTATCTCACCGTACGGGGACACCAGTCCCGGCCGGCGAGCATTCACTCTACCCAACTAGAGAAAGTTTAGGCAGGTACTAGGGGCCGTGGAGAAGCCGCCTGCCCGTTTTTGCCGTTTTTGACCGGGCGCCTCGGGAGAAATCGTGATTCTACCCCCGGGGGGGGGGGTTCGAGCGACAGCCGCCATCTCCGGCGACCTACCCTACAGCTGACCCCCACCCCGCCATACTCCTACTACGTCCACTAGAGACAGCAGTCAATCCACTGTACGTCCACTGGAGACAGCCGCCAATCAACTGGAGGTCCACTGGAGACAGCGGCCAATCAACTGCCACGTCGCAGCCAATCCACTGTACGTCCACTGGAGACAGCAGCCAATCCACTGGAGGTCCACTGGAGACAGCGGCCAACCCACTGCACGTCCACTGGAGACATCAGCCAATCCACTGCCACGTCGCAGTCAATCCACCGCCACGTCCACTGGAGACAGCAGCCAATCCACTGCCACGTCCGCTGTAGTCAGCAGCCAATCCACTGGAGGTCCACTATAGTCAGCAGCCAATCCACTGCCACGTCCACTGGAGACAGCAGCCAATCCACTGCCACGTCCGCTGTAGTCAGCAGCCAATCCACTGGAGGTCCACTATAGTCAGCAGCCAATCCACTGCCACGTCCACTGGAGACAGCAGTCAATCCTGCACGTCCACTGCCACGTCGCAGTCAATCCACCGCCACGTCCACTGGAGACAGCAGCCAATCCACTGCCACGTCCGCTGTAGTCAGCAGCCAATCCACTGGTCGTCCGCTGTAGTCAGCAGCCAATCCACTGGACGTCCACTGTAGTCAGCTGCCAATCCACTGCACGTCCACTGGAGACAGCAGTCAATCCCCTGCCACGTCGCAGCCAATCCACTGTACGTCCACTGGAGACAGCGGCCAATCCACTGCACGTCCACTGGAGACAGCAGTCAATCCCCTGCCACGTCGCAGCCAATCCACTGTACGTCCACTGGAGACAGCGGCCAATCCACTGGAGGTCCACTGGAGACAGCGGCCAATCAACTGCCACGTCGCAGCCAATCCACTGGAGGTCTACTGGAGACAGCAGCCAGTCCACTGCCACGTCTGCTGTAGTCAGCAGCCAATCCACTGGACGTCTGCTGTAGTCAGCAGCCAATCCACTGGACGTCCACTGGAGACGTCAGCCAATCCACTGCCACGTCGCAGTCAATCCACCGCCACGTCCACTGGAGACAGCAGTCAATCCACTACACGTCCACGGGAGACAGCGGCCAATCCACTGGACGTCCACTGGAGACAGCAGTCAATCCACTGCCACGTCGCAGCCAATCCACCGCCACGTCCGCTGTAGTCAGCAGCCAATCCGCTGCCACGTCCGCTGTGGTCAGCAGTCAATCCACTGCCACGTCCGCTGTAGTCCGCAGTCAATCCACTGCACGTCCACTGGACACAGCAGTCAATCCACTGCCACGTCTGCTGTAGTCCGCAGTCAATCCACTGCACGTCCACTGGACACAGCACCGCGGTCAATCCACTGCCACGTCGCAGTCAATCCACTGCCACGTCCACTGTAGACGGCAGTCAATCCACTACCACGTCGCAGTCAATCCACTGCCACGTCGCAGTCAATCCACTGCACGTCCACTGCGACGACTTCTACAGTGGGCGATCAATCCACTGCCACAAATCCTACAGTGGGCACTCACCCCACTACCAGAGCTGCACGGTCGCTGTAGACCCGCTGTGGCGGCGGGGAGACCCCTGAGACAAAGTTTGCATTTCGGACCAACCTCTCGCCCGGATTGTCCACACCCGCGTGAGTCGATTTCAGAAATTTGTCATACAAAAATGTCATTTTTTTGACAAAAGTTGGCGGTGGAGCCGGGCCCCACGTACGCGGACCCCGGATCCACCCGCAGGTACTATGAGAGGGGGGAAGGCATTGGGAGGGAGCAGGGGAGACAGGGGATCGCCCAGCGGGTGTGAGCCAACTCCTCTGCGCCTGATGACGCTCCGACCCCCTGATCGTCGCCCCAGGTACCATGAGAGGGGGGAAGGCGTGGGAGGGAGCAGGGGAGACAGGGGATCGCCCAGCGGGTGTGAGCCAACTTCCCCTGCGCCTGATGATGCGCCGACCCCCTGATCGTCGCCCCTCGGGGCGCTGCGGCAGTGATCCTCCTAGCGGCCTCGGTCGCTGTGTCTCTCCAGGCTGATGCCTGCCCCCGTCGGTTTGTCTGCGCCAGCGTAGACCACCCGTGCGGGATGGTGGGCGGCGCCTGGAGTCGATTGGGGATCACCGCACTGCAGTTGACTCCTCGCCTCTCCCTGGAGAGTCGGCGTGGGGGCCCGCGCCGCCGTGCGCGTCCCCCGTGAACGACCGTTCAGCGGAGGTGCTGGCGGGTGTCTGGCGAGGGTTGTCCCCCGGGGCTGCCCGAGCGAGCACCCGCCGCGCCTCGCGGCACCGCCGCACCTGTCCCGTATCAGACCGCGCGCCCGTCTTGTGCCCCTCCGATCAGACCTCGCAGGCTACGGTTCTCGGCATGCGTAGGAGGCATGGCGGCGTGCTGCCCCGGGATCCGCCACGGCGGTCCCCCGGGGCTGGACCCGAAGCCGCGGGAGTGGGCTGCCCCACCCCGCGTGCCCAAGGCCCGGCTTCTGTGGGCGGATGGACGATGTCCTCCCCGTCACCCAGTCGCTACAGGGGGCAACCACGCGCCGCCGACGCCGCCATGGCGGACGCGGCGCGGCGAGATCCTCCTCCTGGGGAGTCCCCCCCCGGCACTGCGCCGCGGGGGGCCGCCCAGGTTAACACTAGAGAGGGGAAGCGGAACGCCTGCGCGGCGCTCCCGGGCCCAGGCCCGGGCGCGCCCGCCGGCGCCAGACAACTGAACATCTCTCCGGCGCCCCCGACAGGGCGCCGGCAGGCCGTCCCCGGCGCACGACAGTTATCTGGTTGATTCTGCCAGTAGTCATATGCTTGTCTCAAAGATTAAGCCATGCAAGTCTAAGTATAAGCATTTATACAGCGAAACTGCGAACGGCTCATTATATAAGTTATCGTTTATTTGATAGCACCTTACTACTTGGGTAACCGTGGTAATTCTAGAGCTAATACATGCTGAAAATCCCGACTTCGGAAGGGATGTGTTTATTAGATTCAAAGCCAACGCCCCCCGGGGCTCACTGGTGATTCATGATAACCTCTCGAATCGCACGGCCTTGCGCCGGCGATGGTTCATTCAAATTTCTTCCCTATCAACTTTCGATGTTTGGGTAGTGGCCAAACATGGTTGCAACGGGTAACGGAGGGTTAGGGCTCGACCCCGGAGAAGGAGCCTGAGAAACGGCTACTACATCCAAGGAAGGCAGCAGGCGCGCAAATTACCCAATCCCGACACGGGGAGGTAGTGACAATAAATACCGATATAGGGCTCTTTTGGGTCTTATAATTGGAATGAGTACAATTTAAATCCCTTAACGAGGAACAATTGGAGGGCAAGTCTGGTGCCAGCAGCCGCGGTAATTCCAGCTCCAATAGCGTATATTAAAGTTGTTGTGGTTAAAAAGCCCGTAGTTGAACCTTGGGCCTGGCTGGCCGGTCCGCCTCACCGCGTGCACTGGTCCGGCCGGGCCTTTCCCCCCGCGGAACCCCATGCCCTTCGCTGGGCGTGGCGGGGAAACGGGACGTTTACTTTGAAAAAATTAGAGTGCTCCAGGCAGGCCTATGCTCGAATACATTAGCATGGAATAATGAAATAGGACGCGCGGTTCTATTTTGTTGGTTTCTAGGACCGCCGTAATGATTGATAGGGACAGTCGGGGGCGTCAGTATTCAACCGTCAGAGGTGAAATTCTTGGACCGGTTGAAGACTAACTACTGCGAAAGCATTCGCCAAGGATGTTTTCATTAATCAGGGACGAAAGCTAGGGGATCGAAGACGATCAGATACCGTGGGCCTGCCCGACCTTCGGGCGGCATGGTGTGGTACCTTCACGAGGTTGGCCTGAATGAGAAAGCCCCGTTAGTAGCCGACAGGTGAGGGAGCAACTCAACAGAATCCACACCCACGTTATGGGCAAGGGCCCAAACGTGGTCCTGGGGACGGACGAAGAAAAACTCCCCCGCTGACGAGCGCTTACATTTTTTCACAAGTGACAATCCCTGAAATCACTCAAATCTCAAAGAAGGGCGGGCCAAGGAGCGAAGGCACGAAAAACTAAAAGATGCTCAACACCTGGCAAGTGTATAACAAGCCGCCCTCAGGGACTGAGTCCCACCATCAGACATTGCATAGAGCCACGACTGAACCAGAATCTCCTCCGAGCGCACTTCAAACTCTATACATCTGAAAAAAGCATTTCGCCGGTTGAAGGACTATCCTTACCGTCTACAGCAGTGGATCCGACCCGCGGAGCAAAACGGGCACCCATCTTTTTCAACTCCTCACAAGCTTTTTTCACCTTTTTTCACTTTTTACGTTCAATTTTTTCTTTTGCAAGGTACGTGGCACCAATCTAGCATTAGAACAACCTTCGTTGCACGAGAGAGGGGGACAGGAGGAACCCCAGAGGGGAAGAAAAGACCCAAATACTCCCTAAGATGACAACCAACACATCTGAACTGAAAGATGAGAGGAGGTGTCTGAATCAGGGACGAAATATTGGAGAGGTCACAAACAAAAACATTATAGCGTTCAACCCTGCTGACTCCTATATAGAATGGCGAAGAACAGAAAGCATAGGCAGGAACGACCTGCAACCCCGGATGGCGACCACGTTAATCCTGCAGACCTCAGGGATGATACCCCGAAGAAGTCCAAGGGGGAACGACACAAAATTCACAGGAGCTTAGCTCAGAAGTCCTCCGAGAAGAAGGACGCAGAAAAGCACCCTCCACCGAAGAACCCGCCTGCGAAAAAAGAGAAAGACAGTAAGAAGGGGGGTAAAACCCCCGCAAAGAAACCTTCCGGAAAGAAGGTGACTGTCACGTCGATCTCAACGGCAGACAAAAAAGCTCTGGCCTCCTCAGGCAGAGCTCTCTTCCTTTCAGTGCCAAAAGAGGTCCAGCCCAGGTCGAAGTCTCAAATTTCCGCATTAAAAGCCTGCGTCACAAAGAGCCGAGCGGCAAAAGGTTTCGAGTTGTTTATGCCGAGTGGGAGTTCCTACCTGGCAGTCGTATACAGCTCAACAGACACTCGAGACGCCGCGATGGAGGTTTTGAAGAAGGAAAAGATCACGGTCAAGGGCAAAAATTGGACCTTGGTGGCAGCCCCATTTGGTGAACCGCAGACCACAGACGAGCCTCAATCTTGGTTGATACCAGTGGGACCTTTCACGCAGCCTGAGGAGCTTGCGAAGGCCCTGGTAGCAATGTTCAAGGAGAGAAACGAACTCCATCCAGGCTTCGAGCTAAGGAGGTTGATATTAGGCGGTGCCTCGTCAACATTCGTCGTGAGTACCCTTAAAGTTTTTTGGGAGATGGCCACTAAATAACAGTATAATAGGTCGTGTGGGAGGGAAGAGTCACGTTTGCCAAACACATCAGCATTGACGGCACGAGACTCATTTCATGCGAACCTAGGAACCATTGCTTGCTTTGTGGGGAAAAACATAGGATTAGCTCCTGTACACGTGGGGACACCGGCAATTCTCTTGGGGTAGTGGAGTGGCAAGAACCTGCAGACACTGTTCAGGAGACTGAGCAAGACAGGCCAGACACAGAGATGGGGGGCACAAAAGACCCCACCTCGTCGGAGGAAGAGGATGAGGAAGACGGCGAAGAAGAGGAAGAGGAGCAACCTCTGGAGAAGCCAAAGGGTAAAGGGAAGGCAGCCCAGAACGATGGGCGCCCCCTAACCCTGGAAGCTACAAACCAGCGCGCCTCGGAATCCGACACGGTAGAAATACCGTCTCGCCGATCGGAAAGTCCTACGACCCCGACAAAGCCTCCACCCCCCCAACAGCAGAAACGGGACGAGCCTGACCACGGATCACACAAAAGCTCGCGGGCTCACAAGCGGCAGAAAAGGAAATCGGGTCCAAAGGAGGTTCGGGGCAAGGATGAGGAGTAGGGCGTTTTTGTTTTTTCCTCAGTTTGCTTTTCCTGTATTTTCGTCAGTGCGATAGATAGTTAGATAGAATGCAATTCTTTCTCTCTTCCTTCTCATCTCTCTCTGGTGCTTCGAGGGTTGTCTCTCCTACCAAACTTTCAGACCTGACTAACAGTCTCTACAGCATGAAGCTACTTAGCATAAACGGAAAGGGCCTAAGCCGCCCAGAAAAGTTCGCTAAGTTATTGGCCTATCTAAGGGAGCACAGGGCGGACATAGCCCTTATTACAGAATCACACATCTCAAAGGATAAAGAAGTCCTATTTCAAACCCTCTTCCCACAAGTATCCATGATACACAATTGTCCTAATTCGGCATCAACAGGAGTTACAGTAGTAGTCCTGAATGGCCAAAAGATACAGGACGTTAAAACAGAATTCACGGACTGCGAGGGTAGGGCAATAGGCATATCCTTCACTGCAGAAACCTCCTCCATACGGCTACTGGGGGTATACGCCCCCAATAAGCCAAGGGACGCCGGAATTTTCTTCCAAATGCTGAGGGAAAAGACTGCCGAATGGAAACCACACCTACTACTAGGGGATTTCAATCTAGTAGAGGCAGCAGAGGACAGAAATCCCCATAGAAAGGACAAACCTAGTGTGGTCTCCACCCTCAAGGCACTGCTGGACCAAGGACTTCTAGTGGATGGATGGCGAGAATTCAACCAGTCCAGATTAGCCTACACATATTGGGGAGACAATGCCCTAGTATCGGCAAGCCGGATAGACAGAATATACGCTGCCAGGCACATACTTGACAAGACCTCTAATTGGGAAATAACGTATAAACCGAGCTTCACCGACCATGCGGGAATAAGTGTAAACTACTCCCCAATTGGCGTGGTAGAACAAGGTCCTCCAAGAGCCACACTCAACCCTCCACTCCTCTCGAGTGAAGCAATGGGTAAGGCGATTGAAGAATACCTAGCGAAAAACCTCCCCCAAGCAATGATGGGAATAATGGAACAAAAAGATGGCACGTTTCGACTCCTAGAGGATCCAGCTACCCACCAAGACACCCTAGAAACCTTTCTATCAGGTCTAACGGAAATAGGCCTAGAAACCCAAAAGAGGATCTTCAAGAAAAGAGATAACAAGATTAAGAGGGCTAGAAGGAGGGCAGCAAAAATGGATGAACACAAAAGGAACAAGAAATCGGCCAAGATAGCTAGGCTAGAACGTGCCAAGCTAGCGGTTCTAGAAGAACAGAAGGAAGACGATAATTCTTATTATCTGAGAGCTGAATGGGCGAGGGCGGGGATATCCAATAGCCGAAGCTTCTGGAAAAGAGGCCAGGCAAAACTACAAGACAGAGCTATACCGGGCCTATACAATAGTAATCAACAGGTGAAAAGGTCCACGAAGAAAATGCTCAAAATAGCGAGATCCTTCTATAAGGACCTCTATACCCCTGACCAATCGGAAGAAGAGGCTCAGGAAAGATTACTGCAAGAACTAGGCAAGGGGAACTTTGAAGGCACAGACGGCCCTGTGAACCTCTCAGAAGTCCGCTCAGCAGTCAAAGATTGGAAACCTAGAACCTCCCCAGGCCCGGACGGAACACCCTATGAACTTTTCAAAATTTACGGAGAAAAGGATTATTCAGGAACAACCCTGATCAAACTCCTTACAGCGTGGACAACGCTAATGCTAGAATATGACACTTATAAAGTAGCCATGACTCCGACTACAGCAAAAGGCATAATTTCTATCTTGCATAAAAAGGACGACCCATATTCACTGAAGAATTATAGGCCCCTTTGCCTGATGAATGCCCTAGCTAAACTACTGACCGGAATAATTGCGAAGAGATTAGCTATCCCCTTCCTAGGGGTGATAGGCCCACACCAATCAGGGTTTATGAAAGGCAGGTCGTTATACGACAACATCAAATTGGTTCAAACAGCCATTGACACAGCCAATCTAAGGAAAACTCCACTGTACATCGCTTTTCTGGACCAAGAAAAAGCCTACGATAAGGTAGACCATGGATATCTCTGGAAGGTCCTCCGGAAGATTGGAATGCCAAAAGGCCTTAGAAAATGTATACAAAAATACTACGAAAATGCGACCAGTGCAGTCATGGTGAATCGATTTGAGGCCCGGGCCTTCCACCTTAAGGGAGGAGTCAGGCAAGGCTGTCCCCTCTCTCCCCTCCTATACAATATTGCAATTGAACCCTTAGCAAGGCTCATCATAAAAGATTCGAGAATCAAAGGTCTAGTGGATACCAACAACCAACACCATAAAGTCTCCATGTACGCTGACGATACGGCCATAATAATGACGTCACTCTCAGAGTGGAGACAGGTCCTAAGGCACTATCGAATATATGCTAGAGCGACAGGGGCGGCATTAAACATAGGAAAAAGCCGTATCGTTGCGGTGGTCCCAGAGGAAACAACGTTACCAGACGAATACCTAGGAGTGAAAATACTTAAAAACACTACCTTCCCTTATCTCGGTATACCAGTAGGCTTAAATTTTGACAGCGAGGCATTTTGGGACAAGATGGAAAGGAAGATGAAGGCTAGAATCAAAAACTGGGGGAACTACCATATGGGTAGATGGCAAAGGGTTCAGGTAGCCAATACAACATTAACTAGCCTTTTGTGGTACGCCCTAAGATCCCTCCCTATCAGTGCGGCTAGACTTCAATCCCTCCAAAACACAGTCCTACGCTTTATCTGGAGAAAAACAGATGAAGAAAGATGCCAGGGACCGATAAAGAATATTGACGCCTTCCAACACGTGAAGATGGGAGGATTGGGTCTCCAGCACATAAGCACAAAGAGAGACGCCCTAGTCCTAACATGGATAGATCACCTAGAGACAGGGTATAGAACAGGGAAATACCCTAGCTGGTATCACTTTGCACTAGAACTCTTCAAAGGCTCTGCCCCGGCATCCTATAAAGAAGACCTAGTCAGGCCATGGTTCCAAAAATGGTACCGTTCTATAACCTTCCCCCCATCGATACAACACTTTTGGACAACTTGGGCGCCCTATAGGGCTAAACAACCTCCCCCCCAGTCCAAATCTGCCCTTCTACAAACAAACTTTTGGTTCCACCCGGAACTTTATAACCAAAGAGCCGGGGCCATCAAATGGCACTCCAAGTGTTGGAGGGATATGAGCAAGTCGGGAATACAAACAGTGGGTCATTTAATAAGCTTGCAACAATCGGAAAAACCTAAATCCTGGAAGGCGGCAGCCGAAAGGATACAGAAAGAATTCCCGGCAAGCTGGAAAGGCCTCCTTAGTCACCTAGAGAGCCCAGAAGAGGACACTCAGGAAGACCTATATATAGGCCTCAAGAATGAAACCCCAATAGGCAGTACTACCCAAGCCAAATATGACTCGCTCCTAGCGGTCCTCTTTGCTACAACCAAAGGGGGCTGTACGAACTTGGGAAGCTATTTAACAACTCTATCTCAGAGGCAAGGTGAGGATAACACCAAACTGGCATGGAAGAAAATCTGGAGGCTCCCGAAAGCCTGTACAGAAGATTACCCGCTATTTCAAGACCTTTACTGGGCACTTTTAGTTGGCCGATTACGGACAGGGGAATACTGGATGACAGGCGGAGGTTTATGCCCCACATGTAGAACACCAATGATAGGAGAACACCTATTTTGGGATTGTAGAATAGCAAAAGAAGTTTGGAAAGAAGTGGAGAGGATCTGGAATATGATTTCTCCGATCCCTTACCCACACCCAACCTCCTGGTTATCATTTCTACTAAGTGGGGAGATACAGACTGAAAAGGACGCTATAGATCCGGGGTTTTCACTACGGAGGCGAGTTCTCTTTGCCATTGGGATCTGGAGTATTTGGAGACATCGGTGTGCGTGGTCTTTTGAAGAAATAGATTCCTACACGGCCCAGGCCTCTCTCTCTAGGCTTAGAACGTTAATCCTTGAGAGAATCCTGGGAGACCGCCAAAGGGGCCTAAGGGGTGGACAGGCATCCGATTCCTGGGCAACTTACGCTAAACTATGGGGAGCAGAGGAAGGAGAGCTTAAACTCCCGCTCTGGACGCTCTACTTAGGCAAAGCTACCTGAGGTTAGACCTATGCTCGGCAAATCCTCATAGACCTCTCCCAGGTAGCTCTCCACCGTTAACGACCTCACTTTAGACAGGGATCTAAATAAATAGTCTAAAGCGCACACGTATATTAACCTCTCTTACCTTCCCTACGTTTAAGTATAAGGTAAAATCCCCACCTTGGGAAAAGGCATCCAGAAGGAGAAAGGGATACTAGTGGGCGCACTAGGAAGTTTAAGTCTTGTCTACGCCACGCCGGCGGTCCTGCCTAACTCCGAAGAAAATATAACGACTCAAGACGATCAGATACCGTCGTAGTCTTAGCCATAAACTATGCCGACTAGGGATCGGGCGATGTTATTCTTTGACTCGCTCGGCACCTTACGAGAAATCAAAGTGCTTGGGCTCCA
>PDHP01000377.1:0-12455 GCA_003339455.1 Ophiocordyceps camponoti-leonardi (nom. inval.)
CTCTCTCTCTCTCTCTCTCTCTCTCTCTCTCTCTCTCTCTCTCTCTCTCTCTCTCTCTCTCTCTCTCTCTCTCTCTCTCTCTCTCTCTCTCTCTCTCTCTCTCTCTCTCTCTCGTCAATCGTCATAGTACCTATCCGTATGAGTCACGCAACTGGCAAGATCGTCGACGATGCTTTACGACGATTGTAAAGCTCATGAACTGTATTGTGACTACGGATACGGATAACGACAACCGGGGTATAATACGTGTATGTACATATGCATACGGATAGTATCTGTATTCTATGCACAAAAGAGGTGGGTGGGTGTCATGGACCCATGGTACTAGGTAGCACTGAGATTCCATCAGAGAGATTACAGCGAATCGACGAGACACGCCATCCATCGATCGGCTGGTATCCGCTTGTTTCGGTAGGGCTGAGATGAGACGCGGCAGGGAGCCATTCGCTACGACAACGTGGGCGGCGGGATTGTCTGTATGTACCTATATATACACGAATACCGGGGAAGATGTCGGGAAAAGCCGGGTCATTCCGATCACAGATGCGGATTTCCGTAGGAGAGGTGTTTGATCCAACAGTCGATACTATCGTCATACAGTGGATGGAGGAGAGAGATGGGTGGGTGTTGTAAATGGAGCCTGAAGCAGACCCATTATTAGTGGCCGTACCTGGTATCCGTACTTTACCCCATAATCCCCATCATACTACGGATATCCGTATCCGCGACTATCATCGGCTTCCCGTTAGTTCCCGCTTCTAGAAAGAAAAGAGTGGAGAGCCGGACGGGATCCGCTGCCCCCACCCGTTTTTCCTCGGCCATCGATAATCAAAACCTTATGCTACCTACCAACGTCAAGATGAACGACAACCGTCATCCGAAGAGTCTATGCATCTGTGAAAAGACTCTTGTCCAAGAAACATGGAAATAAGATGAAAAAAAATATCTTGTAATACATTGGGTTCATCTGATAATCTCATTCTCTCCCAAAGAACACGTCAGTCACGCCGCCCCTTATGAGACATACATACCTATATGTATGTATGTACGTACAGCTGACGAGCAACACGTGAAGCAAAGCGATGAAAGAGAAAGAAAGAGAGAAAAATTCCCTTGATTTTTCTCTTCAAGATTGTAAAAGGAATACTTCGGCGCAAACTGGTATCCCGGACACTGAAAGAGAAGAGGTGCGGTGCGTGCGACTTCTGCAAGGGCCTGGTGTAAAGTGCGACGCTACTTCATTCTTCGTCTCTCTTCCCTCTCCCTCACCCTCTCTCTCTCTCTCTCTCTCTCTCTCTCTCTCTTCCTCTGTATGTGTGTGTGTGTGTATGTCTCCTGTTGTGAACGCCCACCAGTGAGATGTGGTAGATGCGCGCGCGAGAAAAAAACACACCACTTGTCCAACAATGCGTTTCTTTTTCCTTTAATTTTTCTCTCAGTCTTCTTGTCTCTCTTTCATTACGGCGCCATGTGTAGACGCAAATCATCGCACTGCATTGCAGCCTACCGTCCACTCATCAACTTGCGGCCAGTAAATCTTTTTTGGCTTGCAGGCTGCAGAAGCGGCCTTACCTTGAATACACCACCACCTTTTTGCTTTTCCTCCTTCCGCCCCCCTCAACCCCCTTGAGGCTCTGCTCTTAGTCTACGTCTCCCATCTCCTCCTATCGCCTTGTTTTGTCTCTCTTCGGGAAACGGAGAAAGGAGAAGAGGGAAGGCAAAAAAAAAAAAAAGGAAATTCGCATGGGGAAATGCAAAACGCCCCGTTCTTCTTCGGCAAATTTCATCGCTCTTCTGCTGCTACGGATTAGTCTTTTACGCTATCCATGACCCTTTCGTGTGTAGGTTTCGACGTCCGTATAACGAGTGAGACGTGATTTTCTTCTTCGATTTCTCTCGCCTCACTTGTCAAGAAAAAAAAAAAAAGTCTCATGCACATCATCGTCATCGTCATCGTCATCCTCATGACAGGAGTTCGACACTAAAAGTGCGAAGAAGAAAGGGAAACCATGACCATGTGGCCGGTCCAGGAACAGAGGTCGAGATGCGAACGCTTTCGCTCGCCTTACTATCTGGCTGGACGGGAGCATCAAAACCAGGGGTTTGAGAAAGGGGAGGGGGCATGAAAGGGGGTGGTGGTGGATGGGGGCCAAATGATCAACTGACGTACTCTTTTTTTCTATACCCTTTTTTCGGGCTCGGGCTCTGATGCAGGAGGCTTGCGCCTTGCCTTGGCTACACCGACGATGGACGGTCAAGTCTGTACTTGGTGATCCATCTCTTTGAGCCTCCTCCTCTGAGAAGAAGCGGGTGATGTTGACCGGGTCAGCGAACTCTGACGTGGCAGTTGTAACATCAGAAGGCCTCGTCTGCAGTCTGCAGCATGGGGGGAAAAAAAGGTGGTCCGGGCTCATCCAGTTACGAGAAGAAACGACGAATGGGAGTCGAAAGTCACGAGAGACAAGATGAGAGAAGAAGAACGATAGAAGAAAAAAGGAAATAAAAAAAAAAGGAAGAAAGCAAACAACTGTTTTTTTTTTCCCTACCGAAGACCCCCCCGTTTTGAATCTCCATCGCCAATCGCCTACCCCGAGCCTTTGAATACGGCCATTAACGAAACTAATGGTAGCCTGCCTGCATAGGTACGGATATAGGTAGGTATCATTCATAGAGGTCGACAGTTTCAAACAGCCTCCAAGCTACCTAGTGTCACCTCCATCATCCATGTCTTACTCGCAGGTAATAGTCGGTACCTGCCCGGGCATGCATGTATTGTAGGTGTTATGCTGGCTATCAGTTTCCCCAACTTTTTTTTGCCTGTCTGGATGTATCCGTATGCAATTCTTTCTCATCCCTGTCCCGCCAGAATGAAATGGCGGAGAGATAAACTGGAAAATAGGAGGCAGAGATGGGCAGTGACGTGGTGAACGCCCGTTTCATCTTCCCCCCGTTTGCCCGGCTTGATGGCGAGCCGACACCTGTGTGTTGCTGAGAGTCTGCTGCTTCACCTGTTCCCCATCTCCTACTGTACCTGAAAAGCGACCGATTTGAAGGGGCGGCGCGTCCCGGCCTGTATGTCTGGAAGAGGAGGGAGGGGGGGGGGTTTCCCCTCTTCGGCTGGGCTTGAATGATTTGATGCAAGCGATAGATGAAAATGAACCATCATTCGAGATGAGCTCTTGAATTAAAACGCTTCTAGTACTAGAGAACGCCTCTTCTATCTATCCGTCTGATCTGTAGATTTCCCTTTCCCGTTATCCCGTGCGGCGCAGAACCAAGATCACTTTGCCCTCCCCTCCCAGAAACGGTGTTCAACAAACCACAAACGCACCCCCCCCCCCCCCCCCCTCATCCCCTGCCCTGGTACTCCCCCCCTTCTCCAACTCGTCCTGTCTCTCTCTCCCCCCCATCCCTCATCAAAGACACAGGCGGACAAGTAAAAAAAAAAAAAAGGAACATGCACGATTCCGAAGCCCCCGAAAAACCGTTTTTCTTTTCCCTTCTGCGCCGCTGGTGAAACAACGAGCCATCACTTCCTCCATAGGCGGCAAAGGCCATATTCGTTGGGGCCTAGGAGGCATCGTGGAGCAGGCCGTCGCTCGATAGATGCGATGAGACTCTGCGCATGGCAAGCGCGGCATTGGGGATGTCCCTGGGCGTTGGGGGGGACAGCGCCGGGAGCGTTGCCGTCATTCAACCATCGGTGGACTCGGTCTGCGGCGGCCCGGTCCATGGTCTGGTTGTGGCGGGAGGAGGAGAAGGAAGAGGAGGAGGAGGAAGACGTGTTGGAGGAGGCGGGGAGGTTGAAGCGGGCGGAGAAGCTGAATGGTTCAATCAGTTGACTGACTCTTAGGCCGAAAAAGACGATAGAAGAAGGTCAGGTCTGTCTGTCCAAGGTTTTATTCGTACCGTCTGGACGCGGCGCCGACTTTAACCTCGATCGACCACTTCGAGCCCCCGGTCATGTCAAGGACAGGATGGGGTTCAGTTCTGATTCTGAGATTTGAGAGCAAGCCGGAAGTGAAGCTTGGAAGAGAGGAGGAAAAGAAGAAGAGGAGGAGGGAGAAGGGGGCTGTGGGAGGGTTGATAAGGAGGCTTGGTTGAGGTAGGTAGGTAGGTGGTAAGGTGGGTTGAGGCGGTGCTCAACAGAGTGAAAGAGAGGAAGGAAATCGAAGAGAGGGGAGGGGGGAAAAGAGAAGTGCTAAGGATGGACTACAGAGAAAGAAAAGCGAAGAGGAATTGCGAGCGGGTAAGGCAGCTCTTTTTATGCATGGAGGAAAAAGGCAGATAGATAAAAATAACAACCACTTTATTGTAGTAAATGCACACGGCATATTTAAATACTATCTACCTCTCTATATTTATTCTTCTCTGAGGGCCGGAGTATTTCTACAGCCTGTAAGGAATACTAGGAATACATACGTACGGATTACAGTCATGGTATAGAGTATTCTCGGCTCACCCTCCGATCTTGTTCCTTGTACCTACCTATGCTATCCGTACAAGCGGCATCATACCCATGCGAGGCCACCAGCGGTGACGACACCGCTGATCGCAGGCCTTGGGTAGCAGCAGAGAATATCCGTAGAGAGGGAGAGAGAGAAAAAAAAAAGTCGTGGCCACCGACTTGATCTAAACCTAACCCCCCCCCCCCTCCTCCTCCACGCCCCGAAACTGGATACACGGATCACTCAGTCGGGGGAAGGAGGAAAAAAGAGAGAGAGGATGCCAGTCCACCGTTACACGACTACTAGCAACGAAGAGAGATGTGCCAGGGGGTGTCAGAGAGAGGGGGGGGGGGGGGGGAGTGAGTATGGAGGCTTGCATCTTGCATGTACGTATAGACAAGGAGAAAGGGAGAAAAGGAAAAAAGAGGCGTAGAGTACTCCGTATACGTAGGTAGGCAAAGAAGAGGAAGAAAAAAAAACAGCAGCTTTTGCCTCGAGGGTTCGCCCACACTACACACCCCTCCCCTGGTTTCTCGGTCGCCTTAAAGCCCCTTGGCCTATTTCTTTTTGGTTGGCTGTTCGGGCTGCAAGTTCCTGTCGGTCGTCCCCCCCATTTTTTCCCTTTCGTTTGTCGTTTTTGCATGTAGGAGGGAGTTTGTAAGTGGCAGAAAGGAGAGGAGCAACATTTACAAAAATGGGTTCGGAGAAGCATAGCCGTGAGATCGAGAAGGAGGAGCGAGATTGGGTCCTGGGTTTAGGCTCGTTTCCTAAAGAATATTCCTTGTCCTCTCATTCTTTTTTCCCTTCTGATTCTTACTATCCGTACGGTATGTCGTGATTTGCCTTTGCTTACCTACCGGACGCAGGTACGCAAGCTCTACCGTGATTTGAGGGATAGGGGGGATAAATGAGAGGAGCAGGATGGTCGATGGGTACCTACCTACCTAGGTGGGATCTGCACACTATCCACTGATGCCAGACATTACCGACGGGTGGACGAAAAAAAGAAGAAGCCAGTAGCCCTACCTTAGGGCCAGCGAGTCAAAGCCGGACGAACCCCTGCTCTGGGTTTAGCTGCACCTCGCTAGAATGCTTCTACCTCCCGACGATAGGTGGATCGCTGATTTGATTTGGGTGGCTAGCTGTCGTGCGACGGGCCGTGCCTTTTTACTTATGCACCGGGCTTAGAGAGAGAGAGAGAGAAAAAAAGAAGGGGAAGAAGAAGATATGGCGCGAGCACTCTTCTTTTTTTATGCCGCTATTTAGAACTCGAGATGGGCCGTCGATTTAAAGTGACCGGTGGAACCCCCCCCCCCCCCTTTTTTTTTTGGGTCTCTGTTGCATCCAAGGAAGTGAAGGAAGGGAATCGACAAGCGAAAATCTTTACCCCACATCTTAGCACCGGCTTTATCATCCCTAGTAATACTCCGTACATACATTGTGTAAAACATCAAGGCCGTCCCCTTACCGGGCCCATGCTTCCTTGTGACGCCATCTACATACATACATATATACATATGTCTTTGCATCCCCCGCATTCGCATCATTCAGCTTAGCATGGCATGGAAGTTGCGTAACGCCCGGGGGGGGCGGGGAGCCAGGGGGATAGTTGATCCCATCTTTGGTTAGTATTGTACGGATAGGAACATGGCGGTTCATTGCCTTTGTAGCATTTCGTCTTTGCTTGCATGGTCCGAGTAGATTATTGCAATATGTGAACATGGGATAACAAGACGATGCCTTCGGTAGAACCTGATGCGGGTAAGCATAGTAGGATGGATAAAATGAGATGACGACGACTTGAACGTCGTTGTCACGATGAATCGCCTTAGACAGAGTATACATACCATCCATGAACAACGAGGGCTTTCAGGCTAAATGAAGCTTGTCATCGTACTAGGAACTGAACAATTGAGAGCGAGTTACGAAGAATGAAACTGAACGAGAAAAAAACGAGGATATTGGTTGTCCAATTATCTGTTCTTGCGGGTGAGTCAATAAAGACACAGATCTCCGTACAAAGACACGAATTAATCCATTTCTTTTCCTCCTACACACTGAAAGCATTACACCAACTCGTTAGAGCTATAGTAAAAGAAAAAAGAATTAAACCTGAACAAGGGAAAACTGCGTGTTATAAAAGTGTTCGTATCATGCATCGTGACATGACTCACTCACTCACTCACTCAAGACGTATGTATGTATGTGCAAATAGACCTCATATGACGTACGGTTAGTCACACTCATTCCCTCCCATCGTCCATCGCCGCCTCAGCAGCAGCAAACCCCCTCCCGCGCTCCACCCCTCCCTCACCGCCCGCAGAGCCCACTAAGCCGTTTTTTGCCTTCTGCCCTAGGTATCTAGGTACCTTCCAAACCAGCCTTGGCTTGGGAGCGTTGCTGGCTGCCGGTCGTCGATTTTCCTTCCCATCAAGCCCCCGAGCCCCGGCACAGCTGAAGAGTTGTGCAGCACGACGCGTCTCGCGCGCCAACAGATCTGCTTTGCCCGGCGTCGTCACTCTTCTCCTCCGATCCGAGACATCCCTGCTTGCTCCCGGCGCGTTTGCGGACCGACTGAAAAGTCGCATGCAACCTCGCCGACGGAATCGCGCTTTTTCTTTCCCACGCGGAGGAGCTAGTCGACCTGACCACACAGAGCTAAGGCGCGAGAGCCCTCCGCATCTTCCTACCAATCATCGTCATCGTCGTCATCATCACCACCATCTCCGATATGGCTGCTTCTGCTTCTGTTGCTGCTGCTGCTGCTGCTGCTGCTGGTGACGTGACGTGGAATGGGGAGGAGGATCCTGCAGCCGATGATACCCAGCCTCAGCCGACCCAAGTCCAACCATATGGGCTCCAAACCGATACAACCGTCGCCGACGAAGAAGACGACGCCGACGATGGAGCCGACTACGATCCCGAGTCCGTCGCGCTCGACGTTACCCCTCAAGTGCCAGATACGACCGCTACTCCCGCCTCACTACCGGCGCCGCCGCCATCCAAACCCAAAACATCCGGAGGCTTTCTCGTCGAAGTCAGCGATGACGACGACGAAGACGACAACGACGACGACGACGCCGATGTTGACGACGGCGATGACGATAACGATGCACCGTCAGCAGGAGCGCCGCAGATCCAAATCAAGCCTGCTGCCGCTACTAGCGGGCTCTCCCCGGCCCCTCAGGCCGACGCCTCATCGGTCGCCCCTCAGATTGTCCCAAAGCTCGACGCCGTGACCCTTCTCGAGTCGCGCATCAAGGATGACCCGCGCGGAGACATGGATGCATGGCTTAGCCTCATGACCGAGCACAAACGCCGAAATAGACTACAGGAACTGCGCAACGTCTATCTTCGCTTCCTCGATGTCTTCCCGCAAGCAGTGAGATGGCCTTCCTAGCTGCGCGCTTAAGTTTTGTCTCTCAAATTCTCTGACACTTTGCAGGCCGATATATGGGTAGAGTGGATCGAGATGGAGCTTGATCTCGATAACTTCGTTGATGCTGAAAAATTGTTCGGCCTCAGCCTCGTGACCGTCCTCGACGTCAAGCTCTGGACCCTCTACCTGAATTACATTCGACGTCGCAACGACCTGACCAACGACCCGTCCGGCAGCGCGAGGCGTACGGTGGCCCAGTCGTACGACTTCGTCATCGACAACATCGGCGTCGATAGGGACTCTGGAAATATCTGGCAAGACTACATTGCCTTCATCAAGAGCGCCCCCGGACAGGTCGGCGGTACGGGCTGGCAGGATCAGCAAAAGATGGACCAACTTCGGAAAGCGTACCAGCGCGCCATCAACGTCCCCATGCTCACGGTCAATACCATGTGGAGGGAATACGACCAGTTTGAGATGGGCCTAAACAAGGTGACGGTAAGTGGCATCGCCATCTCATCCATCGTCTGCCTGTCTAGACGACTGACAGGGGACTTGTAGGGCCGAAAATTCATTCAAGAGAAATCGCCAGGGTACATGTCGGCCAAGAGCGCCAACATAGCCCTTGACAACATGGCACGCACTCTGAAGCGCAACAACCTGCCTCGGTTACCTCCGGCACCCGGGTTCGAAGGCGACGAAGAGTTTCGAATCCAGGTCGAGCTCTGGAAAAGGTGGGTCGCTTGGGAAAAGGATGACCCGCTGGTGCTCAAAGACGACGAGCCGCAAGCCTACAAGCAGAGAGTCGTCTATTGCTACAAGCAGGCGCTGATGGCCTTGCGCTTCTGGCCGGAGATGTGGGTCGACGCGGCCACCTGGTGCCTCGACAACGACGTCCGAGACGCCGAAAACAAGTCGGTCGGGATGGAACTCCTCCTGCAGGGTATCGCGGCGAACCCGGAGAGCGTCCTGCTGGCCTTTAAGCACGCCGATCACGTCGAGGCGCACTACCCGGAGAAGGAGGGCGACAAGTCAGAGTACGCCAAGGCGGTTCGGCAGCCGTACGACACGGTGCTGGAGACGCTCTACAAGATGGGCGACAAGCTCAAGGAGCGGGAGAAGCTCGAGGTGAGCGCGGTCAAGGCGGCCGCCGCACTGGACCCGTCAATGCAGGAATCGATCGAGCCGATCGACGACGACTACGACGACGACTACGATGACGACGGCGAGGAGGAGAGAGAAAGGAAGAAGAAGGCCAGGAAGTCGCCGACGGAAGAACGCATCGACGCGATCCAGACCGCGCACGCTGTCGAGTCGCAGCTCCTGTCGAGGACACTGTCGTACGTCTGGATCGCCCTCGCGCGCGCCATGCGCCGCATCCAGGGCAAGGGTAGCCAGAGCGAGGGCGGCCTGCGCAAGGTCTTTACCGACGCTCGGCAGAAGGGACGGCTGACGAGCGACGTCTACGTTGCGGTGGCCTTGCTGGAGTCGGTGGTGTACAAGGATGCTGTCGGGTCCAAGATATTCGAACGCGGCGCGCGTCTGTTTCCCAACGACGAGAACTTTATGATTGAGTATATTAGATTTCTTCACTCCAAGGACGATACGACAAGTGAGCGCAGCCATCTGCCGTCCCCCCCCCCCTTTCCCAAGTCTCCTCGAACGCACGACCGAATGCTGACGGATGATAGATGCGCGTGTCGTCTTCGAGACGTGCGCCAACCGACTGGTGTCGAGGCCCGAGACGCGAGATAAGGCTCGGCCTCTATACGCCTACTTCCACAAGTACGAGTCGCAGTATGGCGAGCTCTCGCAGATATCGAAGCTCGAGCATCGGATGGCGGAGCTGTTCCCCGACGACGCCAAGCTCAGTCACTTCAAGTCTCGCTACTCGTCGGACAGGTTCGATCCGGTGGCGGCCCCCATCATCGTGTCGAAAGCGGTGCAAATGCGTCCGAAGCAGAGGTTGGAGCAGGCGGCGGCGGCATCCGGGCGAAACAGCATGGCGCCGCCGCGGCGAGAGCTGAGCCCTCCTCCGCGACCGCAATACGGCCGAGCGACGGCGTCTCCGAAGCGGCCGTACGGCGCCGCCGATGACGAGGAGGCGAACCCCCCCAAGAGGCTAGCCAGAGGAGTGTCGCCTCTCAAGGGGGCTGCGGGTCGCCGTCTCGACCAGCAGCGTCGGAACCAAGCATCGGCCCTCCACCGCGACATTACCTTTTTGCTGGGCATCCTCCCTCCATCGCACAGCTACGACGCGCCGAGGCTGCACGCGGCAGGCATGGTCTCCCTCCTCCGCGACACGCCGCTTCCGGACTACAGCACGTGGAGGGCCAAGACGGGCGGCCATTACCGGGCGCCGGTGGCGATGCACGGGCGGCAGACGTCGGGGGATCTGGGGGGTGGTGGAGGTGGAGGCGGCGGCGGCGGCGGCGGGAGGCCGTTGAGCCCGTACGGCGGCGGGCGACTGGCGTCGGCTGGAGGGTACCGCAGCTCGCCGTTACGGGCGGAGAGTGATGCGGGAGCAGCGTTTGCGGCAAACGCGTACGTCGGGGCGGAAGTCAACAATGCGGTGTGGCCAGGGCAGCAGTACGGCGGTTATCGGTATCTATGATGCCTGTCTTTACCTGTTTCTTTTTTCCCTCTTCCTTTGCCTTCTTCTTTCTTCCTCCCTTTCATCTTCATCGTCGTTTATCCTCATCCTCATCCTCATCCTTTCAAATCCTACTTAGGTATGAAGCAGTAGATAGTAGGTAGGTATCTATCAGATGATGGTTCACCGCCTGTTTGTCGACGGGGACGAGGTTAAACTACATCTGTATACACATATCTCTTCCGGTGAGGGCGGCGGAAGGATGGCTTTGGAGTCTGTAGTTGCGGATACGGAGACGGACAATGATTAAGAATTTCGGGGTTGGCGTTTGGGGGGGGGGGGGGGGGGGGGGGGGGGGGGGGGGGGGGGGGGGGGGGGGGGGGGGGGGGGGGGGGGGGGGGGGGGGGGTGGGGGGGGGGGGGGGGGGGGGGGGGGGGGGGGAGGGGGGGGGGGGGGGGGGGGGGGGGGGGGGGGGGGGGGGGGGGGGGGGATTGAGTATGACTGAGTATGACTGAGTGAGGGTTTGGTAAGGGGGAGAAGACGTGCAGGCTGCCGAGGTCCGTTTTCCTTTCTTTTTGTTACCTTGTAGATATCTACGGATACTCCGTACTCATCTACCGATTTATTCGTGTTGTGAGTCGGGGTTCGTGATCATGATGGTTGGGCGTGGATGTCGTGCAAGGGCCAGTAAGCGGTGGGCTATATCCATGATCCTGTATCCGGAGCCCTTTTACTCGTGATGTAGGAGATGGATTCTTCTTTGTTCTTCAAGTTTTGGATCACATGCTCTTCAGTTACGTCCGTAGCTGGGCCGGGTTGATTGGTTGGGGAGTTTGATGGGTGGCCCCGGGGGGACAAGGCCCCGTACAGCCGGGTGTTATTGCGATTGACCGTGGCTTGCTGACAGGTCGTGCCGGGAATGACGTTGGGGGGGGAGGAATATACCGTACGGATATGGATGCAGGGTGCAGACCGAGATGGAATAACCCGTGCGTATAGCGTGATATATGCAGGCATATGTACTACTGATAAATTGCCCGGACGAGTTTTGTAAAACTCACGATACTCCTCTTCCTGCTTCGCTATCTGTTATGAGATGGTGCATATGTATGTATACATAGAAAGAAGAGTGTTGGAAGAGGGAGGAAGAGAGAGAAGAAGCATAGCCGAAGAATGCCGAGTAGTAGAAAAGTTATGGGCCTATATTATATGTACATTCAACTTTACAACACCCGCGAGAAGGGAAAAAAAAAACCGCATCGTGAATTATGTACTAGTAGACAGGGGGAAAGCTTAGGAGCTACCTGCATGTCTAGAAGAAGCAAAAAGGAAAAAAAAACGATGGTGTTTCCTTGCTTAAATCCTTTCGCCGTTTGCAAAGGCCCGTGCCGGCCGATGACAGGTGCATGTACGGATATGTACATATGTAAGATGTTTAAAAGAGGATATTTTAACAAGGACTCGAGGAGGAATTATGTAGTAGTGGACTAGGTAGTGGTAGGGGGGGGGGGAAGATGCACGGTGCAGTTCGTGTCTACCAGCTGCCACTTGCCAACTGGCAGAGAGGAGGACTCGAGCAGTTGACAAGTACATACGGATAGAACAGACAAGAGGAGAGAGATGGAGAGATGATAGTAGACAGAGGGGGGTGGGGGATGAGGAGAGGAGGGGAAGAGAGAGAGAGAGAGAGAGAGAGAGAGAGAGAGAGAGAGAGAGAGAGAGAGAGAGAGAGAGAGAGAGAGAGAGAGAGAGAGAGAGAGAGAGAGAAGGCGGAATCCCCCCCACCTCCAAGAACCTAATGGAAATTTTTTTTTGTCTTTGCTCCTCTTTCTCTTTCTATCGTCTTCTTCTCTTTTGCCCTGTCTCTTGTCTTGTCTTTTCTTTCCCCGCCTTGCAAACGGGTCGATAGGGGTAACCCGTACGGATACGTTGATACCCCCCATCCGTGCAGGACCTGCGGCCCCCCCCCCCCCCCCCCCCCCCCCCCCCCCCCCCCCCCCCCCCCCCCCCCCCCCCCCCCCCCCCCCCCCCCCCC
>PDHP01000378.1:0-12395 GCA_003339455.1 Ophiocordyceps camponoti-leonardi (nom. inval.)
TATTATTATTATTATTATTATTATTATTATTATTATTATTATTATTATTATTATTATTATTATTATTATTATTATTATTATTATTATTATTATTATTATTATTATTATTATTATTTATTAAGGGACGGGCCCTAGTATAACTATATAGAGTGTTCGAAATAAGATTAATTAGTATATAGAAGGTAAGAAGGAGGAGGCTATCCGTATACGCTTTATAAGCGGTAATAAGTTATCCTATAGCTACTTATAACTAGTCCGGGTAAAGCCCGAATTATAATATACCCCCCTTTATACCCCGCTTTATACCTCCCCTATATACTAAATCGGGAAATTAGTATATAGGTATAACTTAAAAGGAAATAAATTAGCTTAGCCCTATATAGGGTATAAAACCCTATACGAAAGAAAAAATTTTATATTTTATACTCCTATATTATCCTTATTACCTCGTAGTATACCCGCCCTTATTATATCTTTAGCTATTAATACTCTAGTTTATAATATAGGTAAATACCTAATAGAAGGGGATTCTAACGATAAGAATAATACGGCGCCTAAAGAGGTAGTATATATATATACGCCTTATATTAATAACCTATATAACTCGGGGCGTATAGACTATTAGAAAGGTTATAGGTAGTCCTATTAAGCCTACTATATGCGGCGGAGGAGGTATTTCTAGGAAAGGCACCTTTTCGCTATAAATATTAGGCTTAGGCAGGCTATCTATAACCTTATTATTATAGCGAATACGGGTTAAGCTATCGTTAAAAAAGCCTATTATTATAATAAAAAAACGCTAGGCTATTAGGTCCGCTTAATAACCGTATTTATCTAGCGTATAGAGACCGTTTAATCTATACTAGCTACCGCTTATTTTACTCCTTACCTAGCCTAGAGTCTTTTTACCCCTAATACGCCTAAGTAGCCGGCTTTAAACGCGCTTATCCCCGCCTCCTCGGCGGCTTTATTTCCTCCTATACTAATTATACTATAGTATAATTCTAATAATACTATATAAATATACGTATAATAATAGTAATAATAGTAGGGCTAGCTTATTTAAGGCCTTAATACTTTTACCTAATATTACGAATAATTACTATAGTACTAGGAGGATAATACGCGTAAACTTATAGTATAAATAGCTTAAGAGTATTAGGCTTAGGAATAAAGTAATACGGTATTCCTTAGTTTTATATAGTAATTTATAGGTATTTTATCCCCCTCCCCTCCTTAATAGTCGGCTAGAATACTATTAGCGAGAATAATACCTAATAATACCCCTCTTAGCTATAGATACGTATCGCCCGAATTCTCGCTATTACCCGCCCCCGGATTACCTACGATATACCGCTATTACTCGCGTTAATTATTTTATAATACCCCCTCCTAGCCCCTACGATAACCTAGCTATCTTAATTAAAAAACGCGCTAAAAGGACGAGGAGGAAGAAAATAATAAATAACTAGCGCGATTAAAAAAAGGATATAAATGTGACGCGCTGTACATCTGATCACGGCGTACATCTAGTCACGCTGCACATCTTATCACGGCAGCGTACATTTGATCATAGCTTACCCCGCTTTACCCCTCTTCCTGTATCACGTGCCCACCACTACACAAAAGGGCCACGATCAATCTATAGCTTTTTCCTCTTTTCTTCTCTTTTCTCTTCAGCTTTAAGTCTTCGTTCATAGTGCCAAATATATCAAGTTACTAGCCGTATTACTACTCAAAGCTCAAAAACGACGCTAACGAGCGTCTTAGAACACGTATCTATACTCCTCACGTCCTCGTAGGGACGGAAAACCTTGCAACTCGACCACGACCACGACCCTTAACCACCTGAATATCGGAAGCCGAAGGATCAGTACCCCGACGTTCAGTACGATTGGCTTCGAAGGAGCCAGAAGCCAGCGAAACGCCTAGTATAGCTTCCTCATCGAAGTCTCCTAAGATAACGATGCCTATACTAGAGGACTTTCAGTCGCTCATGCAAATAGTGGCTCAGCAGACTCAGGCTATAAAGACCCAGACCGAAGAGATATCTCGGATACGAACCGAGATACAAGACCTTCAGAAGAACCGACTACTAGTCACCACCTTCACCCCGACAGGCAAGGCGGCCTAGCCGGAGTTCGCCCCCATCGCTCCCCTAGGGCAGGTTAGCTCGTACTATAATAAGCAAGAGAGGACCAAGATTAAGACCGTCGGCCCGTTTAGGGGAAAGAAGACCGAATTCAGTAGCTTCCTTAGCGACCTCCGATCGAAGATAAGGACTAATTAACCTTCCTTCCGGATAGAGGATAATCGGATGGATTTTCTCTTTCGCTCTCTCGAAGGCAAAGCCAAGCAGGCCCTCGAGATAAGGCGTAACTCCAATACCTGGCCTTTCTCTAGGCTAGCTAAAATAGTTTAGTATCTCGAATTAGCCTTTAGTAATCCGAACGAGTTTTTAGAAGCCAAGGAACGACTAAGCAAGCTTAAGTTCTCGGTCTATAGAAAATAGGATATATAACTCTTTATCGTAGAATTTAATCTTCTAGTAGCATAGACCCAGATCCCTAGCAAGATAATAAAGCAGGAGTTATGGGAATACCTGCCTACCGGACTCGACCTAAGCCTCTTCGAAAAAGCCAGGGACCCCCGGATCGACTACGAAGCTTTTTGCATTAGCGTTAAAGGTACCGTTTATTATAGGAAGAGGGAGACAACGGAAACAGCCTAGACTCCCCGCCCACGTCGCGATAATAAGCTAGTAAACGACCCAAAGAAGCCGGCTACCGCTAAGGGCAAAGGCCGAGCCTTAATACCCGATAAGAAGAAAGTTTATTAGGAAAACGGGACTTGTTTTATCTACGGGAAAAAGGAGTATTAAGCCAAAGACTATCCCGACAAACAGCGTATGGCTTAGGTCCCTCGACCCCCGACCCCTAGTATAGCTACTACCGACTCTAATAACTCGTCGGATTCGGGAAAAGCCTAGGACCATTAGAAGTCTCCATAATAGTCCCTAAGGTATTACGAATAGGGAAAGCAATAGAAGGTTCGTTTACTATCGATAGCTAAATACAAGTTAATAGTATTGCCCTCCGTACTTTTATACTATATAATACTAGAGTAGATTCCCGTCTCCTCGTTAGCCGCCGCTTTGCCCAACAGGCAGTCAAACGCCTAGGTATAGAGCTAGTCTTAGTAAAGCTAGTACCTCTCGTCGACTTCTAAGGACGCGAGGCCGGCTACGTTCGTAAATATCTAATCGCTACCCTCGTTATCGACGGCCGGTTATTTCCCCAAGAAACCTTCTAAGTTACCGATTATACGCAAGATATTTTCATCGGCTTATTCTAGATAGCGGAGAAAAACCTACTACTTGATTACGCCGCCCGCTAACTTATCTAGCCTAACGACCTACCGGCCCTCGCTAAATATTCACCCTCGATACTTCTCTCTCGATAAACTCCTAATCAATTAGTCGACCCTAAGATCTAAGCTAATACTAAACGTCGGAACCGATTAATTAATAAGGACGAGAAACGGTACTAAATACTCCGACGTTCCGAGGGGAATAGCAAGATCGTCTAGCCGATAGGACCCAAGAAGCCGAAGCTATCGCCCGACGCCGTCGTAGTTAACACTAAAGACCAAGCTATTCGAGAGTAGCTTATCCGATAGGTCTAGGAAGATCCTCGCCGCCGGCGGTAGGAGGAACTCACCCCTTTAATACCTACTAGACCCGTCCCTCTCGAAGACGATAACGATAACGTGGGTATACCTATAGCGAAGCTAAGCTCAGCCAGCCGTATATACTAAGGATAGAAGATTCCCTTCCTAAAGGGAGAAGACCCCGAGCACATTGCCTTTATCCGAAGTATAATCCTACTACTAATCGCCTACCTCGAGGGTTTCTTTAGCAAGAAGGAGGTATATACGTTAACTAGTCCCTATCCCAGCCATAATATTACCCTCGAGCTAGAGAAGCCTCTAAACCCGGCTAGTCCCCCGTCCTACTATATACCCGTTAAATACTTACCTCTAGAAAAAGAGATAGTAGACTACCTTCTAAAGATCGGATTTATTACCGCTAACGCTAGCCCCTATACCGCTTTAGTACTCTTCGCGCTAAAACCGTACTCGATAGCCAGGCGTTTCTATATCGACTATAGGTGGATAAATGATTATTTTAAGAGCCGTATCTCCCCCGCCCCTTCCTTAGAGGGTACTACCTTTAACTATCGCTTTACTAAACGGTTCTCCAAGATCGACGTTATTTAGGCCTTTTACCGACTCCGTCTAGACCTAGATTCCGAGTATTTAACCGCCTTTCGTACTCGTTTTAGTATATATCGTTAGAAGGTCCTACTATTTGGACTTAAGGTCGGACTAGCCTGGTTTTAGAACTTTATTAACGCCTAACTATACGACCTCCTCGACTAATATACTAGCGCGTATATAGATAACGTATTAATCTACTCGGACGATAACGAAGAAGAGGAATACTAGGTAGAATATAAAGAGGTTATCTAGTGCCTCTATTAAGCTAACCTCTAAGGGGATATAAAGAAATTACGGTTTAACGTTACGAAGGTCGATTATCTAGGAGTTATACTCTACGCTAGAGAAGGACTAAGCGTTAACCCCCGGAAAGTATAAGCTATCCAAGACTGGAAGTTCGAGGACCTATACGACCGTAAGGCTATCCGTTCTTTCGTCGGCCTATATAACTTTATCCGGATCTTCTACTACTACGCAAGCCAAGTAGTAGAGCCTCTAAATAGACTCTTAAAGAAGGACGTCGACTTCGTCTTAGGGCCCGAGTAACGTTAAGTATTCGAATAGATAAAGAAGCTTACGATAGAAGCGCCTATACTCGCCTTTTTCCGCCCTAAGTTGCCTACTAGGTTAGAGACCGACGCCTCTCGTAATACTACCGCTAGCGTCCTCTAGTAGTAGTAGACTAATTCGACCTAGAAGCTAACGGGGTTCTTCTTAAAGACTATAGTCCTAGCCGAACGAGCGTACCCGATTTAGGACCGAGAACTACTCGCCGTCGTATAGAGTCTTAAGTACTTCTATCTAGAGCTCCTTAGATAGAAATTCGACGTCGTTACGGATTACGAAGTACTGGTATACTTTGCTACTAAAAGAATACTCTTTACCCGATAGGTCCGCTAGTCTGATTTCCTCGCTTAGTTCGATATCCGTTTCCTCTATCGCCTAGGACGACTTAATATAGCCGCTAACGCCCTATCTCGAAAGACGGCCGAACTACCTACCGTTAAGGCTAGGGAAAAGGAAGAACGTACGCTCGCTATAATCCTACGAGAGAAGCTCGGCTTTAATCTACCCGAGACCCCCGTTACTATCGCGCTAGTCCGTACTACTAAGATATAAGCCCCTATAGGATTAGACTTAGTCTCCCTTATCCAGGAAGAGAACGTCGTACAAGGTCTCGGCTACTACGGGTCCTAGTTAATCGTGCCAGAATAAACGACCGACTAGAAATAGTTCCTTCGTACCGCCCTAATCCGTAAAGCTTATAAACCCGCTATCTTCGCCCACGGCGGGCAGAATAAGATAATTAAGGCACTCTAGCGAGACTACTACTAGCCTAGAATAAAGCAAGATATCCGCCGATATATTCGTAATTACCACGAGTACTAGAGGAATAAGATCCCCCGCGATAAAACGCCCGGCTTACTATACCCCTTGCCCGTACCGACCGCCGTTTAGGAGTACGTCGCCTACGACGGGAAAACGATACTAAGGGACCGCCTAGGCTACGACTACGTATAGACCTTCGTTTATAAACTTAGCCGTCTAATCGCTATACTGCCCGGAAAGAAGATAGATATAGTAGAGGTCCTCGCCGGCCGTTACTTTAGATAACTCTACCGCTTCTTCGGGTTGCCGGTAGTCTGGATTACTAATAACGTAGGCCTATTCGTCTTAGGTTTCTTAAAGGAGATTAATCGACTAATAGGCACTAAGCACTAATACGGTAGTACGCTATATCCGTAGACGTAGGGCAGCGTAGAAGTTACTAATTAGTATCTGAATTAAAGGTTATGCTTCTACGTTAATAAGCACCAAGACGACTAGAGCGACTTTTTACCGGCGCTCGACTTTATATATAACTCGTTATAGTACTCCTCTATTAATATAGCGCCTCTAATAGTAGCCCTCGGTAAGGATATACGTAACCCCTTAACGCTACTACCAGAACCTGCGTAGGCTACGACGACCGCTGTAATACAAGCGCAAAAGCTAGTAGCTAAAGCAAAAGAAGTACAATAATAAGCTTAGTAGGTAGCGACCGTAACGCAAAGTTAATAAAAGAAGTAAGTAGACAAGAAACGCCGACTAGTTGACTTTACCGTCGGCGATAGCGTCTTCCTATAGCGAAAAGGATTCAGTATAGTGGCTCCTACGACTCGGCTCGACGCATAGTAGTTAGGCCCGTTCAAGATTACGGAAGAGCGAGGCCATAGCTACGTTTTGGATCTGCCGGAGTCGTACAAAATAACCAACCTCTTCCATGCCGACCGCCTTAGGAAAGCAGTAAACGACCCCCTACTAGGCTAGATATAACCCGCCCCAGAGCCTAAGGAGATTAATAGCCTGCTAGAATAGGAAGTGCATTAAATCCTACGATCGCGAGTCACCGGATAAAGTAAGCGACTAGAATATTAGGTTGACTAGAGAGGCTATAATCCTAACGAAACTTAGTACCCGGCTCGGAATTTTAAATACGTACTAATAGCCATTAAATTATACTACGACCTACACCCTATAGCGCCAGGACTACCCGTTAATCTATAGTATTAGATCGAAGCTATAGCTATAGATTTAGACTACGACGACCGGGATAATAACGATAACGCTATCCACATAGGCGCTAAACCAAAGACGAGAAGGTATACTTAACCTTAATACGCATATTAAGGCCGTACGAGGGGGGTAGTATAACGCGCTATATATCTAATCACGGCGTATATCTAGTCACGCTGTATATCTTATTACGGTAGCGTATATTTAATTATAGCTTACCCCGCTTTACCCCTCTTCCTGTATTACGTGCCTACTACTACATAAAAGGGCTACGATTAATCTATAGCTTTTTCCTCTTTTCTTCTCTTTTCTCTTTAGCTTTGAGTCTTCGTTCATAGTGCCAAATACATTAAGTTGCTGGCCGTATTAATAAATATAAAGAATATAAGGGGAAGGGATTAGGATAATAATATTAATAGAGTAATTATAGGAATAAATATAAAGGGAACTTAAGATAGACTATTATAAATACGCGTATCCCCCTATTATAACTTATATCGTATTAAAGCTATATAGGTTAAGAAATTATTTAGCGGTTCTTAAATAAGTATAATATAACTAGTCTACTTTATAAGGATTAAGCGATATAATAGCTAGCCTATAGGTAGGCGACCCCTAGTATTTTTAGCCGTTAATATAGCCTTTACCTCCTACTCGTTTAAGGAGGGATCGGAGGAAAATAAATATAATACGGGATTAGGTCGAGAATCGGTAAAAGATTAAGAAGGAAATAGGTTATATATAGTATATTTAATAAGATTAATATAAAAGGTTAAATAAATACTAGGAAGTATATTTAAGGTAATAATTAAAGAGGTAAGGATAATAATAATATAATACTTAGTTTTAAAATAATTAAGTTTTTTTAAAAGGCGATTAGTTTATATATTACCTAGGTTTAGCTAAATAAAATCGCCGACTTAAAAGCGCTTAATAGGATATTAGGAGTTATTAAACGTATTCTAAACGTATTATTAAGTCTAGGTAATAATAGCCTAGGCAAACTAAATACTTTCGACTAATTAGAATATAAAAGTAATAGTACGATTAGTAGGCGAAGTAGAGGAAATATTAGAGTCGGTAATACGTAGAAAAAGGCTTATATTATAGCTATATAGGAGTATATTAGGACTAACCCCTATAATAAAAGAATTATAGTTATTTAAAGTAAGCTAGTAAGTAGGGAAATAAGTAACCTAATCGAACTACGTAAAGGAGATAATATTATAAAGGATAGCCTAAACCTTTTAATTAGTATACTTAGAACTATTATTAGTCTAGGGGTAGTATACGGTAAAAAGGAGTTAGTAAGTACCTATAAGCTAATAAAGGGTAGATTAAAAGTAATTAGTCTAATTAGAATTATAGTTAGAAATAAGGCTTTAAGGGAAACTATAGAACCGCTACTAATAAAAGAGGAATTAGGATACGTATTCGTTAGTATTTATAAATATTATAGCTTTAAGCTAAATATATTTAGAAAAGTAATCTATAATAACTATAAGAAAACGTAAAGAGGAAAGTATAACCATAGGAAGGTTTATTATAAAGTCTATAAAGATTATTTATTAAAAATAATTAATAATAGGTAATAGTTATAAAAGGCCCTAATAATAACGATAGTTAATATAATCCCTATAATAATAATAGTTCCGAATAAAACGTATAACGTTCGCGGATATCCCTTCCTAGTAGAAATCCCGCTAAAAAAGGAAGAATATAGTATTTTTACTAGGGTACCTAGTAAGAGGAGAGTTATAAGTATAGTAAATTAAAGTAATCGTTAAAGTTTCCTCTTTAAGTACTTAAAAACGCTTATAGTATTAAAGAAAGCTATACGCGGATAAGGTATAATCGGTAATCTATTTACGTATATAAGCCTTTAGAGGAAACCTATAAGCGCTAAACTAGACTACTATAAGGCGTATAGTATAAGTAGGATTAGTATATAAAGTATTAGACTAAAGGCTAGAAAGGAAAGTATTATTAAAAGGAAAGACTAGGGGTTCGGTAGGTAGAGCGGGAGACGGTATAAAAATAGGGGGTATAATAAAAGAAAATAGAGAAGTAGGGGATACGTATAAAGGGTATAAAGTAATAAACTCGCTAAGTATAGGTTATAAGATTTAGCTAAAGTAAGTAAAAGGACTAATATAATCCTAACTCTAGTAGGAGAGGGTATTAGGCTAATAAGCCTATAACCCGGGTTAATAACGTAGCTAATAATTAAATAACGAAAGAGTCTTAGCCTAATAGGCCTAATATTCGGATATATAATATAGTATAGTAAAATACTTAAGGGCCTTATAATCGGTTAAGATTATAAACGGCTTAGCTATACTATATAACTTAATAGACTAGCTTTATAAATAAAGGATAATAACTAAGAGCTTTTTATTATAAATAGTATAATTATATTCTATAGGCGAGAGCTTATACGAAAAGTATACGATAAGCTATAGGATAGTATCCCGGCTATACTAAGAAAAATAGTTACCTATAGCCTTACTAGAGTAATCGGTTTTAACGACCGTATAGCGGTTAGGATTCTACTAAGCGAGGATAGGATAGGAGATAAACGTAAGCTTAAACTATTTAAAAGTATATTAATAATTATTAGACTAAAAAAAGGGGATATCTTATCATATTAAGCGAACTAGGGGAGTAATAATATTAGTAAACCGGGGAATAAAATTATAGTAAAAGTTAATAAAGCTAAGAAAGCTATAAATACTATAAACGCGTATAAATACCTCCTAATCGCGGATTATAAAAATCTTCTCTAGGTTAGGATATATTTCGCGCTTAGCGTAAATAATAAATCCTAAGTATTTAACTTCGTAAATAGTAAAATCGTACTTCTTAAGGTCGAGATAAAGCCTAGCTATATAGAGTTAACCTAGTATAGTTCGAACTTTATACTAATAATCTACCTAAGAGCCTTCCGAATAGATTAGAATATTATTAAAGTATATAGTTATAAAATCGCTAAGTAAGGATCCTAGGGTAGTATTAATATAATATTAGAAAGTAGTAAGTACTCTTATAAGCCTAAAAGGATAAATAAGGTATTCGAATAGACTAAACCGAGTATAAAAAGTAGTAAAATACTCGTTATTAAGTATAATACGGATCTTATAAAAGGCTATATATATATTTAATTTAATAAACTAATAGGCTAAGGAAAAACTATAAAGTATCTCCTTAATAAGTAGAAGAGGATACTAATCCTATTAAGTAACCTTATTAAGAGTACGATAATCGATATAAAAGCGTTAACTATTACTAGGTTTTTTAGCTAAAAGGATAGGGGTAATAGCTAAAAATAAATTAGCTCGAATCTAACCCTTATTTATTAAGTTAATAATCTACTTATAAACCTTTAATAAATAATTATAAGGTATATTATAAAAAGGCCCCTAGGGGAGATTAAGACTAGAATTATTAGGATTAGGCTAAAAACGAATACGGTAGTTATAATTACCCCGGTAAGGAGGAAGTATATTAGCTTTATCCTTATTAAAGAGGTTCTAGAAGTCGGTAACTTCGGAAGGAAGTAAAGGACTAAACGTAATAAATAAGGATATACCCTAGGCGATTATAAAGGAGATATCCTATAAACTAATAACGAGAAATTAATAGCTAGAAGGTTACTTAGTTTCGCGCTAGAGTAAGGCGGTATATATAAAGCCTAGGATAGTAATTATCGGGTAAGAAGAGTAGCGTTACTTAGAGTACTTAATAATAAGGTTTCCGGTAGAATAAATAATAAGATAATACTAGCTAGTATATAGGGATATATTATAATATACGAATTATAGAATCCCTAGGATAAGGGACTAGGTAAGACTAGGAATAATATACGTAATAATAAGCGTATATTAATTATTAATATCGGTAATAAAACGAATAATATAATAAATAAAGGATAAGGCCTTAAATAATACTTAACGTTAATAGCTAATATAAATAGCCGTCCGAATAGAATACGCTCTTACGAGGGGAATATATTATAATTAGTAATATTATACTATTACTTTACTTATAATAGTATAATAGTTATAATTATTATCTACCTATATATCGATAAACTAGATAGAATTTATAAGGATAAAAAGGAATAAAGGAGTAGAATCTATATAACCTTCGATTTTACGAAACTTAAAAACTAGGTTATTTCTAGTAAAGGTAATATACTTACCTGCCCTTTATAGGAGACTTACTAAGGGGGCGGCTTATTTCCCTACTCGTTAATATTATCTAAAATACTATTAGGGGTTTAACTCTACGTAAAACGTACAAAGGTAAAAGGATAATTATACTATATAAGGAGGAGGTTATACGTATATAAGTAATAGCCTAAGCGGCTATATTGGAAATATATACTATTAGTATAATATTTCTCGATAATATTAGTATTAACCTATAATACGTATTAGCCGGAAAATAATCCTTATTAATAGGTATTAGATTAAGGAGGTATAATTAAGGCTTTATTAACCCTTATTATTAGGGTATTATTATCCGGGGCTAGAGCTAGCGGAGGGGGTAAATAATAATAAGTATCGATATAAAAGGACTCGATATTTATAGCGATTTCGCGAATACGCTAGACGGTAGCCTAGAAGTTATCGAAAAGTATACTACGACTAATATAATAATTATAAAGGTTAGGGGAGAACGAGTACTAAAGACGTAAGACCTTTACCTTATTATTTTACGCGGAGCCGCCTAAGAGGGCTAACTTAGCCTTAAAGCGGACTAAGAAATCCGAAAAAGGTTCCTTAGAATACTACTTAAGGTACTTAAGCTTAACTATAGTAGTTTAGCGGTAATAAGGGTCTAAAAATATAGTATTAAGGTAATTTAAAAAACGGTCGGGGTTATAAGCTATAGCTATACTATCCTTAAAATAAGGGGCTATTTTAGCCTAAATAAATAGTAAGAGGTTCTAGTAGATAAAAACCTACTAGTTATAATTATTACTAATAAAATCGCGGTTAGCTTATAACTTATAGGAGATTAAAGCGTATTATATAGGGAAGACGTTTTTATTTCTATTAAAAGGCGAGCTAGTAGGTAGTAGCTTACGGTAGCTAAACTAGAGCTCCTATAACTAGGCGTTCTACGTAGTTAGCGTCTACTACTAGGCTAGGATTATAGATTATAGCTCTATAATATAGGTATTTATATCCGGTATAAGCGGTATACCCCCTCCTTATTACGACGTAAAAGCCTTTATAGGGGTATTTATTAGCTAAAAAAAAGTTTAATACTAATTAAATATTAAGGGATAAGCCCCGGTATAACTATATAGAGCGTCCGAAATAAGATTAATTAGTATATAGAAGGTAAGAAGGAGGAGGCTATCCGCGTACGCCTTATAGGCGGTAATAAGTTATCCTATAGCTACCTATAGCTAGTCCGGGCAAAGCCCGAACTATAATATTATTATTATTATTATTATTATTATTATTATTATTATTATTATTATTATTATTATTATTATTATTATTATTATTATTATTATTATTATTATTATTATTATTATTATTATTATT
>PDHP01000379.1:0-12143 GCA_003339455.1 Ophiocordyceps camponoti-leonardi (nom. inval.)
CCCTCCCCCCCCCCCCCCCACCCAAACATTTTCCTTTCTCCTTCCTCTTTTTTTTTTTTTTTTTTTTCTCTCCCCCCCCCCCCCCCCCCCCCCCCCCCCCCCCCCCCCCCCCCCCCCCCCCCCCCCCCCCCCCCCCTCCTTCCCTTTCTTGACTTCTCTCGTCGGGGATCCTCTCCTTCCTCCTTCTTTACTTGCTCCTCTTCATCTCCTCCATGCCCTCACATTCTCCTCCTCTACCTCGACGAGACGACGAAGACGAAGACGACATCAACTACAAATCCTTCACATGGATCGCACAGACCGGCCGCTGACGAAACGTCTGCGGGCATCGCTAGCCTGCAACGGCTGTCGACAGACAAAGTCCAAGTGCGATGGCGCGCGACCCATTTGCGAGCGCTGCACGCGCAACGGAGCGAGCTGCGTCTATTCGCAAAGCGGGCAGGATAAGCGCATGCAGCGTCAGGATGAGAGGAGGTTCGTTTTCCCTTTCTTTTCCTTTCTTTTTTTCTTCTCGTGTTTCTTTTGTTCCCCTCCTTTCTTATGTCTGAGTAATTCCTTCTTCGGCTTCTGCATCTGCTTCTACATGTCTTCCATTCGCTGACGTTATCTTCACTGCTCAGAGCCAACTTGGCGCTCATGAGTAGGGTCAAGGAACTCGAAGCTAGACTCGCTGCCTTATCACCGTCATGCGACGAGGTCCATACCGACAAGGCCTCGGCTACCAATTCGGACGGTTCCGCTGACGCCATCGCCACGGGCCTTTTTGACCATCCGCCCGCCAACGACATTGGCTACTTTGGTGAGCCGACCTCGCCTCGTTCTCCTCCCCTTCTTTTCTTGGCTTACACCCGTTGCGCATAGGGTCGAGCTCCAACCACGCCTTCTTCGCTTCTCTCTCGACAAGCATAGAAAACGTCAGTCGTCGCGATGGTCTCGGTCAGGAACCCGCTCGCCACATGCCGCCGCCCGGCTCTCCCCTCACGCCGGCTCCCCCGCCGATGACGGACCGGCCCGGCGACGACTCCTTCCCCGAGCTCAAGGTGGCCGTCGCCTGGGTCATGCGCTTCTTTCACACCGTCGGCGCCGTACTGCTCTACCTCGACGAGTCCGACATCTTGGCGGAGATTGATGCCATCGGGCCTCGAGGGTGGCAGTCTCGGAGCCCGTCTACCCAGGCTTTGCTCAGCATCATCTTTGCGCACGCGCTGAATACGCTCGAGGAACGGTCGCCTGAGCCGTTTTATCGTCGAGCTTTGAGCTTGCTTGACGACAAGACCGTTCACAATCCGACTATCGGTGCGCGTACGTTTTTTTTCTTTGACCGACCCCCTTTTTTTCTACCGTGCTCATTATTTCCAGTGCAAGCATTACTCCTCACCTCGAGATTTCAGCAAAACACCCAAAGATCCATGGAGAGTTGGGCGCCGCATTACCTCGCCGTTAGGGTCTCGTATCAACTTGGCATCCACGCGCCAGCCTCTTATAAACACCTCAGCATCCACGATAAGGAGCTTCGCTCACGACTGTGGTTTGCCGTTGTGAATCAAGACAGGTGCGGTGCAACGGAAAGGGGACAAAAAAAAATAAACTCTGCGAGATATGCTTCTCTGACATTACGTGACAGAATCTTGACGGCCGGCCTGGCTCGCCCCTGTCTCATCCCCCTCCAACACGTTCAAGGGGAGATATCCGACTTCCTCGACGCCGCTCGGCCCAGCAAGAGCACGGAGATGAACTGCTCCGAGGAGAGCGTGGCTTACTTCCGCCGTACCATGTTAGTCCTTTCTCCAATTTCTTTCTCCGATATCTGCCGTGTGTTCCTGTGCTGACGATGTCAGATCGCTCCACCAGATTCTCGGCACAACCGTCGACTCCATCTACAGCTCGAACATCAACATGACCAGTCGGTTACCGCTGGGAGATCTCCTTGCCAAGACAATGGACCTGGTCTGGAAGCTGGACGAGTGGAGACAAAGCAAGGCGCCGGCCGAGGACTTCGTCGCCGCGGCCGACTTGGGCCAGTGGCCCGCGGAAGCCTTTCAGACGCAGCGATTCAGCATCCTTACCACTATCTTTTTCTACCGGGCCCAGATGTTGATACATGGGGGCTTGCTAATGAGGGTACTGGAGCGGGTCAGCGGCTCGCCTGACCAGGACGCGTCATCGGCCGCGGTCCACGACGCGTCGGTGTCTCTTCTGAGTAACTATCTACGGGATCTGCGGCGGTGGCTCAGCTTCGTCCAGAGTATCCTGAATCACGAGCGATCGTTTCTGACATGCAATGCCGTGTGGTGGACGAGTAACTACATGAGTGAGTGTTTTTTTCTTGGATGATGGACGGAATTGTGCTCACAAGTACGTGAAAACAAAAACAGTGCTCTCGACCTGCATACACGCATTTGCCTTCTGGCTGCTGGCGGACGAGATGCGATCGAGCTCGTTGGAGCTGGAGCAGTTCCTTGTTTCTGCCCTCGACACGCTGAAGCGGGTGGGCGGATCCAGCATCATGAGTCGCAAGGCCCACCGGTGCCTGGAGCGCTACCTGCATTGCCTCAAGAGCATCCGGGCCTCGGGAGCGGACTGCGCCTCGGTACACAGCAGTGTCGCGATGAGCGATCAGACGGACGGGGCCGCCGCCGCCGCAGCAGCAGCAGCAGCGGCCGCGGCGGCCGCCCTCCCGCCGATGCCGGTGGTGACGCCGCAGTGGAACGCCGGGGTGACTTCGGAGGTGTTTGCGGCGGCGGGAGGGCAGATGGATGTGTTTGGGGGGATGGGACAGGTTGATCTGCTGTATACCGGGTTTTTGGGCATGGAGCAGGCCATTAGCGACTATGATGCCGCCGGCTTCGTCTAGGGGGCTTTCCCTCTTCTTCTTCTTCTTCTTCTTTTTCATCCCTCTTTTCCTCCTGAGCCTTCCCTCCTTTCCTCCTATTGTCTCTTCTATCTTCTCCTTTTCCCCTTCTCTTCTTACGTCTTTCAGGTTACAGTCTTTGTCATGTTTGTCATTGGGTGATCGGCCTACGTCGCCGATCGACTGGGCATAAGGAAACGAAAAAAATTCATGGGGCAAAGGGAGGGCGGCGGCAGGGGATTTCGATGGGAGAGCATGATAGACGCGGAGGCGGGTTTCCACCGACCATGTACAGGTACAGTTGTAAGGACTATTCTGGGCAGCCAAGAAAATATGAAAGACAGTTTACAAACAATGTAACGTAGCGGAAGCCGAGTTCTTCGTTACCTGGTAGGTAGATACCCCCAGACTCGGGTTCGGATTTGTTTGACTCATGCCAAGGAAGCGGACGAGGTCGAGTCAAGTCGAGCGATTGGAGTGTCGTTTTATCAACTCACCGAGGTAGGAATTGCATCTATGTACATGGTATAGTAAATAAGGCAGCATGCTAGTGTGTATTGTATGGTACAAGTTGAGAAAGGAAAAGGAGACGGAGAGGGATAGAAAGGGAAAAGAAGGATGGGACGACTCTGGGGAGACGAGGGCATGTACCTATGTATGTACGGGGTATGCGTAGGGCTGAACCGATGTCTCTTTTGGATCTGCGGGATCAGACTGGTTTGGTATGTATGTATGTACATTTGTGTGTGAGTGAGTGAGTGTGTGGCTGGATGGGGCATTCGGCATTCGGGAGTCAGACTCGGAGGCGATATACACGACGCCTATATGTACCTAGGTATATATGGAGGTGTGTTTGATTCACAAGTCGTCGATGGTCTAGATTTTGCTCACGACTCTCATCGTACATATGTATGTATGTACATATATGTGTAGGTACCTGGGTGCTGAAGGGCGAAGGCAGGACTCAGGAGTAGGTAGCGGGAAGATGTTTGTTGAACGTAACGTGAGATGATGTGGTGACTGGTGAGGCGAGTGGTGAGTAATAAAAACCCGAGCTTTCGGCTGAGCGCCGACTCAAGGCAGCCGTTGAAGAGGGAGTGGGGAAAAGAGGAGGGGGGCAAAGGCGACGGAGACACAAGGGAAGAAAAGAAGAGAAGAGACGGGGAAAGAAAGCCTTGGCTGACTGACTCGTTATCGTATCGACCGGGAGGGGGGGGGGGGACTTTTTCTTTGGGGCGTAGCTGGATTGTTTGATGTCATGGCTGTTTTATGTGAGGAAGACGGATGAAGAGGTTGTTGTGTGTGTGTCTGTCAAATTTCGGAACAAGCTTATTCGCTCCTGGGGTTATCCCTGGTTTCTTTTACTTCTTGTCGTACATACACATATACATACACGTCTAGATGGATAAAGTTGAGTTGAGCTGGGTTGAACAGAATTAACAAGCTGAGTTGAGTTGAGCGTTTTTAAATCTTCGGTGGGGAGAACTACGAAAAGGAAACGAAGAATATGTAGAAAGAAGAGAGAGAGAAAGGAGAAAAGTGTCTTCTTGACCTTGTAGTAGAAGATGGGGGGGAGCTTCGTTCAGCCAAGGACGGAAAGCAAGTACTATGTAAGTAACCTATAAGTAAAAAGTCAAAGTAAGGTGATGATGAGCAAGATCGTATGTACAACTTTGCTTGGCGGAGAGAATTTCTAAGCCCCCTTGGTTCATGCTGCGCTGAAAGTTCGTATGTATATACGTATGTATGTATGTATGAAAATCCGGCTTTGGGTAGTATCGTACAGCTTATAGAAATGGTGAGTCGTTTCTCATGACTGCCTGTGAAGAAAGGAGGGATTGCAGTACGAGAATGACGAGAAATTTCAACATATGTATGTACATATGTATGTAGGCAGGCAAATCATCATACATATACACATATAAAACAAGGCACAGAAAGAAAGACTTCCTTTCTCTTCCCCGGACTTAAGATAAAAACAAAGAAGACAAAACAAAAGAAAAATCTCGGATATAAGAAACGATAGGGAACAGGGAAGACAGGGCGTGCCCGTGCTAGGTTTTTCAGCCTCTCTTCACCCCCGGAAGTCTAGAAGAAGCCGCGGTGGCTGTGAGATGTGACGATGACCTCCTCGTTGCAGCGAGTGTGGGGGAAGTCTGTACAAAGTCTGTACATATGTAGGAAGGGGAAAACATATGTAAAGTGAGTAATGATAACTGATGAAAGGTTATGGTCGGATGGTGATAGGCTGGAGTTAGTGACACTCATGGTGATGGGTGATACGGTTGATGGGGTGGTGATATGGGGTAAATTAATCACTCGTTTTATACTCTCTGCCCCCCTCCCTCTTCTCCCTCTAGGTATTTCTCTCCGTCTCTCTCTTCCCTATCCCTCCTTCGGTCGTCCCGTTACGGACGGGGTAGGAAAGAAGAAAGAAAACCGTGTTCCTTTTGCCTCTGCTTCTCTTTTTCTCCCCTCTTTCAGATATCATTTTCCTCTTCCTTCTTCTCTTTTTTTGAAAATCGATGATCTTCGTCATGATGTTGAAATTTTGTTGACGTGACTCGACTTCATACACACATACATACAGGTACGCACGACTTACACGTCGAGCTACAACCCCAACTACCTACCTACCTACTCGTCAGTCAGTCCATCAGCTGCCCTTCTTCTCTTCTACAGCGAAAGCAAAGTGGGGAGAGAAATCATGAGCCTGTCAGAGGCAGTAGGAGTAGGAGTAGGAGTGGGAGGAAGAGGAGGAGGAGGAGGAGGAAGCAAGACCGAAAAATCCGTCGTCAACGATAACGCTGCTAGTCCCCCCCCCCCCTTGCCACCCCTCCTTCTCTACCCCTTCTCTTCTCTTCCTCGCTAATACGATCCATGGGAAGCAAAGAGCGTGTCAAGCTGGTTGGCCGGCGAGCATCGTCAGTTTCTTCTCGACCGACATGGAACGTGGGACCTGGATCCGGTGCCGTGCATGGATCCCGCAGATCCCCTCAACTGGCCGACGATCAAGGTATATTCTCGTCGTCTCCTTGGTCTCGATACGCCCAAGGAAGGAAGAATTTGCAAATGAACTGAACCGTGAAATATAGAAAGCCGTCAACCTCGGTCTCGCCTCCTTCCACGCCATGATGTTCTCCTTCATGCCCGCCGCCATCCAATGCGCCTTCGTCGACATAGCCCAGGATCTACACGTATCCGTCCAGCAGGCGAGCTACCTGACCTCCCTCTTCATCGGCATCCTCGGCGTCTCCGCCCTCTTCTGGGCGCCCCTGGCTCACACCTTCGGCAGGCGACCCGTCTACCTCGTCTCCCTCGCCGGCTCGCTCCTCGGCAACGTCGGCTGCGGCCTGAGCGGGAGGTCGTACGGCGCCGTGGCTGTCTGTCGCGCCATCACCGCCTTCTTCGTCAGTCCTACCGGCGCCCTCGGCACCGCTGTCGTGTCCGAGGTCTTCTTTTATCGACATAGGGGGCGTTGTCTGGGCGTCTGGACCGTCATGACTACCGTTGGCATTCCCTTGGCGCCTGTGGTGTTTGGCTTTGTTGCTTTGAGGGTCGGATATCGATGGATATACTGGAGTCTGGCCATTGTGAGCTTCTTTCCTCCCTCTCTCCTCTCTCTTATCTTTCTGTATCTTCCCCCTTTATTCGTCTCTCCTCCTCATCTCTGACTCTCTCTCTCTCTTCCCTACAGACCAACTTTGTCCAGTTAATCCTTCACTACTTCTTCGGATCCGAGACGAGATATGAACCGACCCCTACCAGGACCATCATCACTTCCACTTCTTTCTCGTCCTCTTCCTCCTTTTCACCCTCAGCTTCTTCGCCGCACCCCTGGCCCCGACTGAAGAAGCTCCGACGAATCGACCCGAATCCGATCGGCTGGTACGACTTCGCCCGACCCTTGACCTTCGTGACCCGCTGGCGAGTCGCCATCGTCGCCGCCTCCTTCGCCGTCATCTTCCTATGGGGCAGCATCTTGCTCAACCTCGAGATCCCGCAGATCTTTCCCGCAAAGTTCGGCCTCAACCCGCAAGACGTCGGACTGCAGAACATGGCCATCATCGTCGGCACCCTCCTCGGCGAGCTCGTCGGCGGTTACGCCTCCGACAGGTGGATGGCGCTGGGTCGGCGGCGACGGCGGCAACGCGCGGCGGCGGAGGAGGCGGAGGAGGAGAAGAAGAAGAAGACCTCGTCGCCCGAATTCCGCCTCTGGCTCTCTCACGTCGGCTACGCCCTCACCATGGTCGGCTGCGCCGTCTTCTTCCTCCAGCTCGACAAGGCGTCGAACCGTTGGAATATCACGCCGCTTGTCGGAGTCGCCCTCGCTGCCATGGGCAACCAGATGGTGACGACCGTTCTCATGACCTATACCGTCGACTGCTACCCGGCCGATGCCACCGCCGTCGGGGCCTTCCTCAACTTTGTCCGTCTGACCTTTGGTTTTCTCGGCCCGTTCTGGTTCCCGCAGATGATCGAAAACCTCGGCTTCGCTCGCTGTATCGCCGTGCCGACTGTCATGATCTTTGTCGTCTCGGTGCTGCCGACCATGCTATTGCAGTACAAGGGCTCGCACTGGGCTCGGAAAGAGGAGGCAGGGGGTGAAGGGGAAGGGGGAGGAGGGGGAGAAGAAGGTGCTCGGTGAAGCTTCCATTATATATACACTGGGTGCTCTGTTTATTATCCTTGGCAGCACGGATGCAGACTCATATGATGATGATGATGCTTTATACGATAACGATGTCGTATGAACGATATCGTTTGTGTACAAGTAGGTAGGTATGCATGTATGTATGTATGCACGGACAGGGATAGTGATATCATGATATGGTGACGTTGCCATGACTTGCATCTCCCTACCACCACGTACTAGGGATAGTGATACGAGGACAAGGCAGCATCTCTTCCTCTCTCTTGTATCTTATTAAAACATACGGATACTTGCCTACCGATACTAAAAGTGACGCAAGTCCTGCATAAGCACATGAAATTCTCAGCATCTACAGATTGATAGATGGAGAGATAGATAGATATTTCAAAAGGAAAAAAGTCCCCTCTTCCCCTTCCTGACAGTCAGTCATCATTCTCACCATCATCTTCACAACCGTCTCCTCCTCCTCCTCCTCCGTCCCTCCCCCTTCCACCATGACAGACACCCCCAACGTTCATCCACAGCGCAGGCCAACACGCCGAATCTTGGCCCAAGTCTCCAAGTGGACAATCCTCTTCTTGCTAGCACTCGCCACTGTCCTCGCCCTGCCGCTCCTCGCCTACACCCGTCGCCAGCGACTACCCGGTGTCGTCGTCGTCGTCGCCGCCGCCGACCCCGCTCAAGATGACCCTAAGCAGCTCGCCGTCAAGCTGCATCCAGAGAACCACGTGAGACGTGAGCCGACGGTGCTGACTTTCAACTGGACCGTCACCCGAGGCTTGCGATCGCCGGATGGAGTCGAGAAGATGGTGTATCTGGTAAACGGTGCATGTTTTCCTGTCTCGAGATCTCAACCCTAACCCTACTAATTCCTTACTTAAAAAAAAATCAAAGACCGCTTCCCTGGACCGACCATCGAGGCCCGTTCAGGAGATCGTGTCTTCGTCTATGTCGTCAACGGTATTGCCTCCGAAGACGTGGCCATTCACTGGCACGGGCTGCGGTTGCAAGGCCACAACGACATGGACGGAGCCGTCGGCTTCACCCAGTGCGGCATCAAGCCAGGTCAGAGCTTCGTGTACGACTTCACCATCGGCCGCCAAGAGCACGGCACCTTCTGGTGGCACGGTCATGATCAGATGCAGAGGGGGGACGGCCTCTTCGGCGGTTTGGTCGTCCATCAACCCGGTACTGCTGTCGAGGATGAGGATCAATCTCTCTTGCTTATTGGCGACTGGTTTCATCGCTCGCAGACGGACGTGCTGCGATGGTACGCAGACTACGGTAGCCTGGGGAATGAGCCTGTGCCGGACTCTCTCCTCCTTAACGGCCGAGGCCGCTTCAACTGCTCCAAGGCCGTGCCGGCTCGGCCCGTCGTCTGCAGCCGAGGAGCGTCTCTTGACACGGTCTTTGCGCGCCGGCAGAAGACGAGAGTTAGGATCGTGAATGTCGGATCAGTTGCCGGCTTCAGCCTCGCCCTTGACGGAGCCGAGGTGCAGGCCGTCGCCGTGGACGCCGGCTGTGCCGTACGTGATCGGCCGGGTCGTTCTGTCGGGGTGCTGTATCCCGGCGAGAGGCTCGACGTGTTGCTTCGATGGACGGACGAGAGAGATCCGCGTTTGAACATCTATCTCGACGACGAGTGAGGCTTCAGTTTCGAGTTTGGAAGGGGTGGGAAGAGAGGATGAAGGCCAGTTGCGGGAAGTATGTGCAGGCTGACTCTCTCCCAGAAACTTCTCCGGCTTCCCCAATGAAGCCCTGACGCAGAACCAAAGCTTTCGAGCTCTGCCGTCACACCCCGATTCGCATCTTGTCGAACGACCACCCCCTTTGGTGCTCGGAGAACATCATCGAAACCTCTTTGACCTCGAGGCAATCCCGTCAACCGGCAGAATGCCAGCGAAAGCCGAGCAGACGATTCTCTTTTATATCAAGACGCAGAAGCTATCACGGTTCGCAAACAGGCCTATGGGATTCGTCAATCACACCACCTGGACGGCACAGACGCCGCCACTGCTCTCGCTCAATCGAAGCCTCTGGGATCATCACCAGATGGTCACGTTCGTGCCGTCGACAAGTCCTCGGACGACAGTTGACATCGTCATCAATAACCTGGACGACGGCTCACACCCTATCCACCTTCACGGCAACGCCTTTCACCTCCTCTCGTCGTACAGAGCAGACGAACGAGAGGGCTGGGGTAGTTACAATCCGTTTGCATCTCAAGGTCCGCCGGGGCCCGTCAACTTGAAGAATCCCGTGCTTAAGGATACCGTCGCCGTGCCTAGGAGGGGCCACGTCGTCCTCAGACTTGCGGCTGATAACCCTGGATTGTGGATGCTGCATTGTCATATGCTGGTCCACCTGGGGACGGGCATGGTGGCTGGCCTGCACGTGGGAGACGATTTCGACCATAGTGAAGTGAAATCGTTGGCTGCTCGGATGTGTATGAAATCGTCAGCATCGTGAAAGCAATCTCGTCAGAGTCGTAGCACAAGACAAGGAGAGCGAAAAAAAAGGGCAAAAGTTGTTACCATCAGCATTCTCGTGAGATGACCATTTTTCTTTGTTTCCCTCTGCACGATAAACTGTGCTATGAGCCCGCGAGTGATGTTTCCCCCCAACTCCACACGCATGATACCCCACGGTCGTCGTCACTCCGACGATCATCATGCCGTCTTCATTATCCTCTGTGGCGCGCCTGAAACGCCTCGCGGCTAAGACGAATGCGCTATCGATTCTCGTCAGCGAGCAAGATATCGCCAACAAGTGCAAATGTAGACTCACCTCATTCCTGTGCTTGTCGGTCAACGGCCAGTTCTCGTTGATAAATGTGGCCAAAGCCACGGCGGCGGCGACGGCGGCATCCGGCAACTGTTGCCCGACAACGATCAGCAAACCGTTGTTGTTCAAAGTAAAACCCACGCATCTCAGCATCACAGAAAGATGAGGAGAGGAGATACACACCGGCTGGCACTTGGTGCCTACCTTGGCGCAGGCATAGCAGCGGTAGGCACGGCTTGAAGCTTGCTCGAAGCATGCTCGCTGCGTGCCATCGATCAGGCGGCCAACGCAGGCGGCGCAAGGGACGGGGCGAGCCTTGTCCGCCTGCTTCACCACCCGACGCAAGGTGCGTGCAGGGGGGTTGGGGGACTCTGTCTTGATCGAGGGCTTGGTTTCTTCATGAGACATTTCGTAAACGCTGTCGATGTTGTTGGAGCTGAAGTTTGATGACGATGTTCAGTTAGTTGTGGCTGTGAAGCGTGACGCGTTCAAAGGGTAAAGAGGTGTGTTTCTTCTCTCCAAGGTGCCTTGGAGGTTGAGAAGATCTGGTCACGTGAGGTTCAGTCTGCTTGCTTTAACAGGTAGAAGAAGGACGTGAAGGACGTAGAGAGCATCAAGGACATGGAGATAATAGAGAGCTCTTAGGACGTTTTGGATCATCGTCACGTATGTAGGTATTTCCAAACAACCATCCAGCCCTGGCGAAAAGGAGAAGACAAGGGAGGATATTCAGACCTCTTCTTTCTTCGGCTCATACGAGTCACTCGTCTCACAGCCATGACTCGATATGGAACTGGCAGACGTCCATGTGTGTAAGGTTGGGCACGGTCACAGTCAGTCACGACGGTCGAGGTAGTTAGTATAGCAGGCGTCGGCGTTACCGGTCGACATTGCCTCTTAAGGATCTGCGCGATGGGTCTTGTAAGTATGCCGGGTCATGGCGTCATAATGTCGAGGCCGTTTGACAAGGTATTGCGGCGGCACGTACGACACTTCCGTACGGGCAGGTGCATCTTCGTTTGCGTTCTTCGTTTATTCTGAGTTGATGAATGGTGTGTATGAGAGAGGCCCTGCCGTTGAGGATGGGCTTCTCCCCTGTCGTGACGATATCAGGTTGATGTCATGAACATCGCCGACACGTGATAGTACGGTCGACGTTGTCGTGAGAGTTTCTTTGTACGTAGCGGGAAACGCATTTAACGGACGATATAATCACAATGGATTTTCGCGACAAATTTGGATGCAGGAGAGACGTTGTTGACGCAAATGTCCGAACAACGGTGGTTACTCCAAGATTAGCGCGAACGGGACTAGGAAGAACTATAGGCCAACGGGTATCACATACCACCGTGAAGAATCCATCCGCATAACAACTCGCACTAGGGGAGCCATCGACGTTACAATTGGCGAATGGGCAAGACATATGAGACTGGAGAGGGGGGAGTGGGACATGATAATAAGAATATCAAGAAGGCCGACATAATGAATGCCGACACTATAATATTAGTATATCGTGTCGAAGAGAACTGCGACTAGTTAGAGCTCCGAATTACGAAGGTAGAAGGATTTGTGGATTAAAGGAAGGTTTATAAGAGAAAGAAGAGGGAAGAGGAGAGGGGAAAAGGGGGGAAGAAAAAAGGGATCCGAATTACCTACCTATAGGGAGAGAAAAATACAGATATAGCCGACAAGACTCCGCCGCCAAGTCTTATTAAACTTCCGTAGACTAGGTATATACGATAGGGGCCGTGGATGCCCACCATAGGGGTCCTCGTATCGGGGTGAGTACCCACGGCAGGGTCGACGGCGACGCCGCCTCGTCCGTGGCGACCAAGTCCGCCGCGACCTACCCTA
>PDHP01000037.1:0-51940 GCA_003339455.1 Ophiocordyceps camponoti-leonardi (nom. inval.)
GCCTACGATATATACCTAAGACTTAAATAATATAATCTTATAGGATAAAGGATCTCCGCGGGATTAAGGATATCTCTCTAAAAGATAATATTTATCCCTCGAGAGATAATATTCTCTAAGAGATATTCTCCTCTTAACCTTAGTATCGCGATCCTATTGTATAGGAGTCGTAAGTAAGATATAGGTATTACGTAGGTATAATCCCTTATACCTAAGGTTAAGAGTCTTATGACTTTATTATATAAGGAAAGACTATAAAGTATCTCCTTAATAAGCGGAAGAGGATACTAGTCCTACTAAATAACCTTATTAAGTAATATATATTTATTAGAATATACGGAGGCTATAGGAGAATATATATATAAGCGTATAAAGGTATTAGGAAGGAAAGGGTTATATAATATAGTCGCCCTTAGTTATAGGGCTCGTAGCCGCCTATTAGGGCACGCTCTCCGTATATAGAGTACGGAGGAGAATTATAACTCTTATATTCTCTTAATCTAGCCCTAAATATACTATATAATAGTAATTCTACTTCGTTTATAACGATAACTTTACGATTATTTTAATCGGATAATTAGATAGGCTTTTTACTAGTCCTTATAATTAAATAGGTCTTATACTAGTCCTTATAATCGGATAAGCCTATAAGCTAGTCCTTATAAAGCTATATACGATAAATTATATAACCCCTTATATCGGTAGTATTATATTTTCTTAAGACCCGTAGAACTTTTACGACTCTATAAACTATTTATTATATTCCCCGCCTATCTAATTTACGGAGAACCTAGATAATATCTTAGGTTCTATAAGTATAATAGACTAATTAAGGAGACTCGGTAAAATAATAAGCCTTATTAAGATAAGATACGTTATAGCTAAGGATACTTCTATCCCTATAGGAAAGGGGAAGGGACTCGTATAGGATAAAGGGGAACCTACTTCTCGCGCTAGCTCTTATATAGGAGAGCCTAGTACTCGTATAAGGGAGCCTAGCTCGTATACTATAAAGAGGGCAAAAGATAATACTAAAGACGAAGGAGCCCTAGTTAGAATTATATTACTAGAGCCCGTAGGAAAAGCGTTAGGATCTTATCATAAGTCCGGATTTACCTTTAATAATATTAACGCTATAAAATTCGAGTATACGTACGAATACTTCTAGAATAACCCTAAATTTTACCTTATAGTCTACTAGTACTTATAATTCCGTAAAATACTTAATAATTAACCTATTATAAAGGTCCTAAATATTTTTATAACGTATAACTTAATCTAGATAGACTCCTACTATCGTAATATTTACCGGCTTAAGGTTATATATCCTAGCTCCTATACTAATATACTCCGTATTAAAACTATAAGGAAGGATTATTTAGATATAGTACTTATAATTTAATCTCGGATAATTAAGTATTTATACGTAGAAGTCTATAAGCCGGATAATATTTTAAGTATAATTATAATTCTATATAATTAGAGTAACTCTAAGGAAATTCTCCTTATAGATTATAAACCTTCTTAGACCCTATCCTAGTACCCTTTAGTACAACCTTCTATTAAGAAGTATATTACTATCGATAAGGGACCCGCTTATTTTACTATAAAAGCTACCGTTTCCCGATAAATACCGTAGAATAAACGCTATTAGTAGTTTATACCTTTTAATAGCTCCGACTCCGAATCTAAGTTAGATTTTACGGAGCCTAGGTATTATCAATAAGACTTTTTAGTAGATTTAACTATTAATAAAGCCTCCGAAAAAGCTATTAGTAAGAGGCTTAAAAAGGATAATATTAGTACTTTTTATCCGGATTTCCCTAATCCTAATAGGATAGGTATTATTATTAATAAAGATAGAAAAGTTACCTTTATTAATATTAACCTCTTCTATAAACGCCTTTATATCTACGAATTAGATAATACCTATACTTTTTACCCGTTTTACCTTTTATTTCTTATAAGCGTTATACTTATATAGTATATAGCCGAGCTAAACTTCGAATAGCGTTAAAAGCTTACCTTTAGTATTTTATATTACTTTATAAGGTATTTTTAAAAGCGATTCTATTGCTTAATTATATAGGTTTAATAAGAACTTTATAGCGCTAAATATACTATCGATATATAGGTTAATAAAACGATATTTTTAACTTATTAGCTATAGTATAAGGTTTTTCTTACCTAGTAATTCTATATTATAACTAATAAGGCGATTCTCGAGATTATTTTTCCTCTTATTACTATTAAGATTACTAAGGAACTCGAGCCTCCGAAGAATTATATAGTCCTAATCTACTAGATTCGAAATATCGAGTCCTATAAAGAATATATTAATAAATACCTTAAGTAGTATTTTAAATTCGATAAAATACTTACCGCTAAATCCCTATAGGATAATTATAAGACTAATAGTAATCGTGGGGACTAATAACCCTTTTCGGGGGGGGAGAAGCGTAAAGAAAAATATAATAATAACCGAGGATATTACTATAATAATAACTAAGGATATTATTATAATAATCGAGGAGGGCGTTATAATTATAGGAATTAAAACGTATATAACTACGATAATTCCTAGTACTATAATAATAATTCCTATCGCTATAGCCGTATTAACTATATTAAAGAGAAGAAAAAGAAAAAAGTATACTTCGAGAATAAGTACTAAGTCGACGAATCTAGCGCTAGCGAAGATAAGGACGAGTTATCCGTTTTATCTACTTTATCCGAGGAGAATACCCCCGAAGAAAATACGGGATACGCTTTCCTTATTAAGGCCTAAAAAAGTAACCCTTAAAAAGCCTACTAATATAGTAAATATAGTCGATAATTCCTTATTATTACCGCCCTAGATAAGTATATTACTATAAAGGATTATATTAGCCCGAAGAGAATCCATTAGGAGACTAAGTATAGCCCTAAGGCCTATAAATACTCCTATTATTACCGCGAGTTTCCTTCGGGAAACAGCCTATATAAGTACTTATAGAATTTAACTAAGGTAGGCTAGTTTATTTATCGAAAGTAGGCTAAGGTAAAAGCCCTAGAGACTACTAATTCTAAGGTAATTTACGTTCTTAAGCTAATAAAGGCTAGGACTAATACGTAAGGAATTAATTCCTACTTATACCTCCGTATTAAGGTATAGGCTATACTTAATAAACCTAGCTTCGAAGTTTATCCTAATATAGGCTATAGGAATCCGCTTATTAACCGTAAATTTATTCTAAACTTTAAGTATAAGGTTAAGGAAAGGAAGCCTATACCGATTAGAGGAATCTTAGGAAAGCCTCTTATTTATATAACTTAGGCTACCTTCTCCTTCCTATCCTACGGGTTTAAATCGGATGGATTACTCGTAGGATTCTCTAGGTTTACCGCCTTAGGATAGGTTATTAATAACCTAAGCACTAGAGCTTTATTAGGTAATATTTTCCTCTAGCCTTATTAGGGAAATATCGATTATAGGATTATAATAATTCGTTTTAGTACCCTAGCTAACTTTAAAATCCTATTCTCTATAAATAAGCCTTAGGTTAATATTATAAAGAAGGTATAATATTAAAGGAAGGTAATAATCCTAGTAAATAGTATAATTATAATCCTTACTAAATAGAAAGAAGTTCCGTCTAAAAGGTTTTTCTCCTTTTATAGTATTCTACCTAGTATTCTATATACTATTATCGATTCGAAGACTCTATAGGTAATTACTATTTATAATTAATCGGATAAGCTACTTATTCTCGATCGGAAGGTTAAGTTAGAATACCTAGAGGAGTAGAAGGACTCGGGCTTCCTTATTATCGAGTCTATTCTAGTAGGACTTACCCTTTTCTATAATATATAATTAGGCCCTATACTCTCGATAGAGAATAGTATCGTATTAGGAGTTAATATTAACCTAATACTTCTTAGCGCTTAGAATAAAGGTATTACTAATAGTAGGTTTACCGAATCCTTCGTTACTAAGACTCCTTTAATACTATACTCTAACCCCTTACTAATACTACTCTTTAATACTATCTTCGCCTATACGTAAGGTTAGGAGCCTATAATTACCCCTATAGAATTCGCGTTAATCGAGGAGGTCCTAACTAAAGAACTCGTATATACCCTCCTATTCGTATAAAAGCCTATAAACCTACTAGAAGTCCTTAGTAGTCTTAGGAATTATATATATAATAAAAACCCCTTAGTTATATAGGGTTTTTTACGTATTATTAAGCGCTATTATTATTTTTAGGAGGATACTAGTAATACTTACCTCGAACCCGGAGAAGAACTCTTAGTACTATTCGCTCTAGATTAGTATAGGTAGAAGGTTATATAATAGCCCTACCTATAGGGTATTAAAGATTATAACCTAATCGATAAAATATACGATTATTTATACTATTAGGGCTAACTAGAGTAGGTTAAAGGGCTAACCCCCTTTACTTCCCCGGTTTTCGTCGTTTAGAGAATAGTTAATAAGTAGTCGAAAGGCCGTATTATTATAAACCTACGTAGTATTAATAAGGTTATAATTCCCGACTCTTATCTATTATTATTATAAGAGGATATTATATATATTATCTAAAGTAGCCGTTTTATTATTATTATCGACGCTTCGTAATTCTTTTATTAATTTAGGGTCTATAAAGAATATTAGGAATACTTTATAATTATAAGTTATTATAGCCTTAAAAAGTTTATTATAATACTTATAGGCTTTTATAATAGCCTAGTATTTACTTAGAGATATATAGACTATAAGTTATACTATTACCGCTTATTTTATTATACCTTTATCGATAATATTATAATATTCTTATAGATTATAAAAGATTATTAGAAGTACTTAGTTATCGCCTTTAGCCTTTTCGATAGTCTTAATATTATAATAAATCCGAAAAAGTCGTAGATTAATTACCCTTCCGTATAATTACTCGGTTATTATATCGATAGACTTAGTATAAACTCTTTAGCCGAGAGAATTATAGTATTTACCTTACTTTAATTCTTTATAACTCTATAAGATTTTAAGAGCTATATTAGTATAACTAGCTTTTTAAGATTTATAATTCTATATTATAGCTAGGTTATCGCGCCCCTATAGGCTTAGAAGGTTATTTTCCTATACTATAAATATAATATTAGTAAAGTAATAATAGGGGAGCTATAGAAAAGAAAGGCCTTTACGTATTCCGCTTTATTTAAGCTGACTCCGTAGGAACTTAATACCTTCCGTACTATTTAAGCGGATATTACCTCCTATTATATACTTTACTATATAGACCTAGATTATCGTTTATTCTATTAACTCGATAACTCTCTATAGTAAGGCTTTATAGCTATATTCTACTATCTTCGCGATAATAAGTAATAGCTAGGTAATCCTATTCCGGTTAAATCTATAGAGCTTATTTACTTTCTTTCCTATAAATTAACTTCTACCGAATAATCCTATAGACCCTCTAAGCTTAAAGTCGGCTATCTCGTTTAAGTAGTTAAAAAGATATAGGTTATAGTATAATCGAATATACTCCTTTTAATTATCCTAATAGATTATTCTATTATAAAATAAATCTATAAGAAGCGTACCCTTAATACCGCTAATACCGATTATACTAACCGCTATCTTATTATTACTAATATTTATCTTTTATAGTATAATCTATAAATCTACTACCTACCCGGGGAAAAGAACTTTATCCCTAATACTTTAAGTCGATTAATTACTCCTAAGACTAATACTCTTTTTAAACGCTAGGATCCCGAATATTAAATACTTAATTATACCTTTTTTATCTCCGAAGCGGTTATAAACCCTACCCTTAAAAAAGCGTTTATCGCCGGCTATTAAGCGGATACGTACTTCTCGAAGGTTATCGAAATATTATAAAACTATAAGGATATAATAGCTTCTTTTTATACCCCTTAAATCGCGAAGGCTAAAAGGTAGGGTATTCCCTTTTTTTTATAGGATAGTCTATTATATTATCGGACTTTAATAGGATATAAGCGTTTATATATACCGTATTATAAGGCTAATAAGATTATTATAATAGTATACGATTAGCGGAATTACTTTAGAAAGGTTTATATACTCCGAGACCTTAAAGCGTATATAATCTAGAATATAATAAAGCGCGTAAAAAAATATATTACCGCCTATAAAGCCTATTACTTTAGGTAAATAGACTAATAGCCTATTACCGGGATTTATACGCTAATTAGAGCCCCTAGAATCTCTATAAAAAGTATTATAATAAACTTTATTATTAACCTTCCCCTAATAAATTCTATAGATTCTCCTTAGGCTATAAAAGGCTTTAATATATTTAATTTCCTTTTAATAGTTATATACCTCTTTAGTAAAAGAATATTATTAATTCCCGGCTATTCGACGTATAATACTATAGATTAGGGATAAACGCTAGGTAAGTAGCTTCTTCTTTATAACTAGGGTATACTATTAGTTATTATTAACGATCGTAATTATAAGTTTAATTCGGACGTATAATATAAGCTTTAGGAGGTATTTAGAACTAAAATTACTATAACTATAGCGTATTATCCGTAGGCTAATAGTTTATCCGAGTACTATAATTAGACTATTAAGATTACCCTCTATTTATCGTATATTAAAAAGCTAATAATTAATTAGAAGTTATTAATACCCGTTTTATAATAGAACCTAAATTCTATATATAATTTAGGAACTAAGATAATAGCTTATACCTATTTATTCGGGTATCCGCTATATACGCCTATAGAGTCCGCTAATAATACTTCGGCGGATAATATTCCGTACTTATAGGAGGCTATTCGCCGTTAAGCGGACTTTATAATAAACCTAGTTATAATAAGGGCTAAACGGTAGTATAACGTAAAATACTAGCTAATTTTTCTAGAGCTTAGGTAAAAGGTCTACCTTAGGCTTTATAAAGGATATTATACGCTTAGATAACCCTCTAGGAAATAATTATAATAGTATAAGGGTTTATATATTATTAAACGGATAGTTAACCCCTTAGCTATAGAGCTTGATTTACCTATATACGCCCGAATTTACCTAGTAATTTCTATCGAATACCTTCGACCCGCTTATAAGGGGTACTTTAAAAACGAGGAGCCTAGGGCTATAAAGGCCGTATAAGATCTACCGGAAGCTATAGGTAAGTAAAACGTATACTATAAAATTAATTATATTATACGCGTTAAAGACTAATAATTCGGAAGAGAAGGGCTTTACTAATAGTATTTAGTCCGCTAAAAAGATTAGGGAGCTAATAATAATTAATAGGTTAATACTACTATTATTTTATAGGGAGTAATTAACGCTTTTAAGGCGCGGTAAACCCCTACTATATACTAATCCCTCTATAATTAACGGGTAGAATAACCGCTTTTTCTCCTTATATTCCTTCCTTTTTTTTTCTTTATTTTTCCTTTTTATTATTTTTCCTAGATCGGGAGTAAATTAATAAACGAGTATAGAGGATTACTATAAGTAGTAATCTTCGAGGTATAGTACTATAATATATATTCGTTAGAATATACGGAGGCCGTAGGAGAATATACGTACGAGCGTATAAAGGTATTAGGAAGGAAAGGGTTATATAATATAATCGCCCTTAGTTATAGGGCTCGTAGCCGCCTATTAGGGTACGCTCTCCGTATACAGAGTATAGAGGAGAATTATAACTCTTATATTCTCTTAATCTAGCCCTAAGTATACTATTAAGAGTACGATAATCGATATAGAAGCGCTAATTACCGCTGGGTTTCTTAGCTAAGAGGATAAGGGCGGTAGCCGAAAATAAACTAGCCCGAATCTAACCCTTATTTATTAAGTTAATAATCTACTTATAAACCTCTAATAAATAGTTATAAGGTATATTATAAAAAGGCCCCTAGAGGAGATTAGGATTAGAATTATTAGGATTAGGCTAAAAACGAATATAGTAATTATAATTACCCTAGTAAGGAGGAAGCGTATTAGTTTTATCCTTATCGAAGAGGTTTTAGAAGTTAGCGACCTTAGAAGAAAGTAAGGGATTAGACGTAATAAACGAGGATATACCCTAGGCGATTATAGAGGAGATATCCTATAAACTAGTAGCGAGAAATTAATAACTAGAAGGTTACTTAGTTTTATACCGGAGTAAGGCGGTATACGTAAAGCCTAGGATAATAACTATCGGGTAAGAAGAGTAATACTACTCGGAGTACTTAACGACGAGGTCTTTAGTAGAATAAATAATAAGATAACGCTAGCTAGTATATAGGGATATATTATAATACGTAAACTATAGAATCCCTAGGATAAGGGACTAGGTAAGACTAGGAATAATATATACGATAATAAGCGTACGCTAATTATTAATATTAGCGATAAAACGAATAATATAATAGATAAGGGATAAGGCCTTAAATAATACTTAATATTAACGGCTAATATAAATAGCTATCTAAATAAAATACGCTTTTACGAGGGGAATATATTATAATTAATAATATTATACTATTGTTTTACTTATAATAGTTAATACACATTCGTCTAAATATACGGAGGCCGTAGGAGAATGTGCGTATAAGCGTATAGAGGCATCGGAAAGGGAAGGATTATATAATATAATCGCCCTTAGTTATAGGGCTTATAGCCGCCTATTAGGGTACGCTCTCCGTATATAGAGTACGGAGGAGAATTATTACTCTTATAATATCTTAATCTAGCCCTAAGTATACTAAATAATAGTAATTCTACTTCGCTTATAGCGATAACTTTACGATTATTCTAATCGGATAATTAGATAGGCTTCTTATTAGTCCTTATAATTAGATAGGCCTCGCGCTAATCCTTATAATCGGATAGGCCTATAAGCTAGTCCTTATAAATTATAAATTATACGACCTTCTATAATAGTAGTATTATATTCTTTTAAGACCTATAGTACTTTTATAACGCTATAGACTACTTATTATATTCCCCGCCTATTTAATTTACGGAGAACCTAGATAATATCTTAGGTTCTATAGGTATAATAGACTAATTAAGGAGACTCGGTAAGATAATAAGCCTCGCTAAGATAAGATATATTATAGCTAAGGACGCCTCCGCCCCCGTAGGAAAGGGGAAGGGACTCGTACGGAAGGAAGGGGAGCCTAGCTCTCGAATAAGCTCTCGTATAGGCGAGCCTAGTACTAGTACAGGGGAGCCTAGCTCTTATACTATAAATAAGGCAGACTCTAACCCGGAAGACGATAACGCCGCTATTAGGGAAATATCCCCGGAGCCTATAGGAAATAAGGGGTATCGAAGGTTCGTATTCGTTACCGTTAATAACCTAGCGGAGTATACTAAGGAGTTATATTAAGGTATTTAGATAGATAATAAGTTCCGATTTATAATTATATAGGCCTTATACTTCCGTAAGTTTCTTACTAAATAACCTACTATAACTACTCTAGACTTATTTATAAACTATAATTTAGATCGTATAAACGCCTATTATATAGCTATTTATTATCTCGAGCGTACTTATCCTAGAATATATTATAAAATACTCCGGTATAAAAGTATAAGGGATAAGTACCTTAATATAATAGGGATTATTCGAGCCTATCTTAAGAGGTATTATACGGATAATATCCTCGAGCCTAAGGTCTTTTTATACGACTTCTTCGTACTTATCGACGAGGGAGAGTTAGAGGAATTATATTCTACTAATTATAAGCCCTTACGAACGCTCTCGTAATAAGCTTTAGTCTAGCCCTCTATCGAAAAATATATTATTATTAATAAGGGACCCGCTCGTTTTACTACGGAAGCTACTATCTCCCGATAGATACTATAGGGCAGACGCTATTAGTAGTCTATACCTCTTAATAGCTCCGACTCCGAATCTAAGTTAGATTTTACGGAGCCCGGATATTATCGATAAGACTTTTTAGCGGACCTAACCGTCGATAAGGCCTCCAAAGAAGCTATTAGTAAAAGGCTTAAAAAAAATAATATTAGTACTTTTTACCCGGATTTTCTAGATCCTAATAGTATAGGAATTATTATTAATAAGGATAGAAAAGTTACTTTTACGGATATTAACCTCTTTTACGAATACCTTCGCGTTTATAAATTAAATAACGCCTATACTTTTTACCTATTCTACCTCTTATTTCTTATAGGCGCTACTCTTATATAGTATATAGCCGAGCTAAACTTCGAATAGTATTAAAAGCTTACCTCTAATACCTTATATTACTTTATAAGGCGTTTTTAGAAACGATTCCGCCGCCCGATTATATAGGTTTAATAAGAATTTTATAGTATAAAATATACTATCGATATATAGGTTAATAAGACAATATCTTTAACTTACTAGCTATAGTATAAGGTTTCTCTCGCCTAATAACTCTATATTATAACTAATAAGGCGATCCTCGAGATTATTTTTCCTCTTATCGTAGTCGAGATCGCTAAAGAACTCGAGCTTCTAAAGAATCGTATAGTCCTAATCTACTAGATCCGAGATATTAAATCCTATAAAGAATATATTAATAAGTACTTTAAATAGTATTTTAAGTTCGATAAAATACTTACTACTAAATCCCTACGGGATAACTATAAATCCGGTAATAATCGCGGGGATTAATAACCCTTTTCGGGGGGGGAGAAGCGCAAAGAAAAATATAATAACGACCGAGGATATTACTATAATAATAACTAAGGATATTATTAAAGAAGGCGTTATAATTATAGGAATTAAAATATATATAACCGCGATAATTCCTATCGTTATAGCGATAATTCCTATCGTTATAACCGCATTAACCGTATTAAAGAGAAAAAAAAGAAGAAAATATACTTTAAGAATAAGTACTAAGTCGACGAATCTAACGCTAGCGAAGGTAAGGACGAGTTATCCGCTTTATCCGCTTTATTCGAGGAGGATACCCCCGAAGAAAACGCGGGATACGCTTTCCTCGTTAAGGCCCGAGAAAGTAACCCTTAAGGAGCCTACTAATACGGTAAATATAGCTAACGATTTCCTATTATTACTACCCTAAATAAGTATATTACTATAAAGGATTACGTTAACCTAAAGAGAATCTATTAAAAGACTAAGTAAGGTCCTAAAGCCTACGAGTACTCTTATTATTACTACGAGTTCCCTTTAGGAAATAGTCTATATAAATACCTATAAGACTTAACTAAAGTAGGTAGGCTTATCTATCGAAAATAGGCTAGGGTAAAGGCCTTAAAAACCGTAGATTCTAAAGTAATTTACGTCCCTAAGCTAATAAGGGTAATAACTAATACTTAAGGAATTAATTTATACTTATACCTCCGTATTAAAGTATAGGCTATACCTAATAAACCTAGTTTTAAAGTTTACCCTAATATAGGTTATAAGAATCCGCTTATTAACCGTAAATTTATTTAGAACTTCGAGTATAAGTTTAAGGAAAAGAAGCCTATATCGATTAGAGGAATCTTAGGAGAGCCTCTTATTTATACGACTTAGGCTACCTTCTCTTTCCTATCCCGCGGGTTTAAATTGGACGGATCGCCTATAGGATTTTCTAGGTTTACCGCTTTAAGATAGATTATCGATAACCTAAGCGCCGGAGCTTTACTAGGTAATACCTTCCTCTAGCCTTATTAAGGGAATATCGACTATAGGATTATAATAATTCGTTTTAGTACCCTAGCCGACTTTAAAATCCTATTCTTTATAGATAAACCTCGGGTCGATATTATAAGGAAGGTATAATATCGAGCGAAGGTAATAATCCTAGTAAATAGTATAATTATAATCCTAGCTAAATAGAAGGAAATTCTATCCGGAAGGTCCTTCTCTTTCTATAGTATTTTACCTAGTATTCTATATACTATCGTCGATTCGAAGACTCTATAGGTAGTTACCGCTTATAATTAGTCGGATAAGCTACTTATTCTCGATCGAAAGGTTAAGTTAGGATACCTAGAGGAATAAAGGGACTCGGGCTTCCTCGCTATCGAGTCTATTCCGGTAAGACTTACCCTTCTCTATAATATATAATCGGGCCCTATACTCTTAATAGAGAATAGTATTATATTAGGAGTCGACGTTTACCTAATACTTTTTAGCGTTTAGAATAAAGGTATTTCTAGTAGTAGGCTTACCGAATCCTTTATCGTTAAGACTCCTTTAACGCTATACTCTAACCCCTTACTAATACTACTTTCTAACGCTATCTTCGCCTATACGTAAGGTTAGGAGTCTATAATCGCTTCTATAGAATTCGCGCTAATTAAAAAGGTCCCGACTAAAGAACTCGTATATAGCCTCCTGCTCGTATAAAAGCCTATAAACCTACCGGAGGTCCTTAGTAGTCTTAGGAGCTATATATATAATAAAGACCCCTTAATCGTATAGGGTTTTCTACGTATTATTAAGCGCTATTACCATCTTTAGGAGGATACTAGTAATACCTACCTTGAACCCGAAGAGGAACTCTTAGTACTATTCGCTCTAGATTAGTATAGGTAGAAGGTTATATAATAATCCTACCTATAGGGTATTAAAGATTATAACCTAATCGATAAAATATATAATCGTTTATACTATTAGGGCTAACTAGAGTAGGTTAAAAGGCTAACCCCCTTTACTTCCCTAGTCTTTATTATTTAGAGAATAGTTAATAGGTAGCTAAAAGGCTATATTATTATAAACCTACGTAGTATTAATAAGGTTATAATCCCCGACTCTTATCCTCTACTATTATAGGAGGATATTATATACGCTATCCAAGGTAGTTATTTTATTATTATTATTAACGCCTTATAATTCTTTTATTAGTTTTAAGTCTATAAGGAATATTAGGAATACTTTACGATTACGAGTTATTATAGCCTCGAAAAATTTACTATAGTACCTATAGGCTTCTATAATAGCCTATTATTCGCCTAGAGGTATATAGACTATAAATTACGCTATTACCGCTTATTTTATTATACCTTTATCGACGATATTATAATATTCTCGCGGACTATAAAAGATTACTAGAAATACTTAGCTACCGCCTTCGGCCTTTTTAATAGTCTTAATATTATAATAAACCCGAAAAAGTCGTAGATAAGTTACCCTTCCGTATAGTTACTCGGTTATCGTATCGATAGACTTAGTATAAGCTCTTTATCCGAAAGAATTATAGTATTCGCCTTACTTTAGTTCCCTATAATTCTATAAAATCTAGAGAGCTATATTAGTATAATTAGCTTTTTAAGATTTATAATTCTATACTACGGTTAGGTTATTATACCCCTATAGGCCTAGAAGGTTACTTTTCTACGCTATAGACGTAATATTAGTAAAATAGTAATAGGGGAGCTATAGAAAAAAAAGGCCTTCGTATATTCCGCTTTATTTAAGCTAACTCTATAGGAACTTAACGCCTTTCGCGCTATTTAAGCGGATATCGCCTCCTACCGTATACTTCGCTATATAAACCTAGATTATTATTTATTCTATTAACTCGATAGCTCTTTATAATAAGGCTTTATAATTACGTTCTATTATCTTCGTAATAATAAGTAATAGCTAAATAATCCTATTCCGGTTAAATTTATAAAGCCTATTTACTTTTTTTCCTATAAATTAACCTTTACCGAATAATCCTATAGACCCTCCGAGCTCGAAGTCGGCTATCTCGTTTAGGTAATTAAAAAAATACGGGTTATAGTATAATCGAATATACTCCTTTTAGTTATCCTAATAGATTATTCTACTACGAAGTAAATCTATAAAAAGTATACCCTTAGTACTATTAGTACCGACCGCGCTAACCGCCGTCTTATTATCGCTAGTATTTATCTCTTATAATATAATTTATAGATCTACTACCTACCTAGGGAAAAGAACTTTATCCTTAATACCTTAAGTCGATTAACTATACCTAAGACTAATACTCTTCTCGAACGCTAGGATTCCGAATATTAAATATTTAACTATACCTTCCTTATCTCCGAAGCGGTTATAGACCCCGCCCTTAAAAAAGCGTTTATCGCCGGCTACTAGGCGGATACGTACTTTTTAAAGGTTATTAAAATACTATAAAGCTATAAGGATATAATAGCTTCTTTTTATACCCCCTAAATCGCGAAGGCTAAAAAATAGGGTATTCCCTTTTTCTTATAGGATAATCTATTATATTATTAGACTTCGATAGGATACGAGTATTTATATATACTATACTATAAGGCTAATAAGATTATTATAGTAGTATACGATTAGCGGAATTACTTCGGAGAGGTCCGTATACTCTAAGACCTTAAAGTATATATAATCTAGAATATAACGAAGTATATAAAAAAATATATTACCGCCTATAAAGCCTACTACCTTAGGTAAATAAACTAATAGCCTACTACTAGGATCTATATACTAATTAGAGCCCCTAGAATCCCTATAAAAAGTATTATAATAGACTTTATTATTAACCTTCCTCTAACGGATTCTATAAATTCTCCCTAGGCTATAAAAGGCTTCGATACGTTTAACTTCCTTTTAATAGTTATATACTTCTCTAGTAAAAGAATATTATTAATTCCTAGTTACTCGACGTATAACGCTATAGATTAGGGGTAAATACTAGGTAGGTAGCTTCTTCTTTATAATTAGGGTATACTATTAGTTATTATTAATAACCGCGATTATAAATTTAATTCGGACGTATAGTATAAGCTCTAGGAGGTATTCGGAACTAAGATTACTATAACTATAGCGTATTATCTATAAGCTAATAGCCTATCCGAGTACTATAATTAGATTATTAAGACTACCCTTCGCTTATCGTATATTAAAGAGCTAATAGTCGATTAGAAGTTATTAATACCCGCCTTATAATAGAACCTAAATTCTACGTATAATTTAGGGACTAAAATAACGGCTTACGCCTATTTATTCGGGTATCTACTACGTATACCTACGGAGTCCGCTAATAATACCTCGGTAGATAATATCCTATACCTATAGGAGGCTATTCGCCGCTAAGCGGACTTCGTAATAAACCTAGCGGCGATAAGGGCTAAACGGTAGTATAACGTAAAATACTAGCTAATTCTTCTAAAGCCTAGGTAGAAGGTCTACCTTAGGCTTTATAAAGGATATTATACGCTTAAACGACCCTCTAAGAAATAATCGCGGTAGTATAAGGGTCTATATATTATTAAACGGATAATTAACCCCTTAACTATAGAACTCGATTTACCCGTATACGCCCGTATTTACCCGGTAATATTTATCGAATACCTTCGACCCGCTTATAAGGGGTACTTCGAAAACGAGGAGCCTAGGGCTATAAAGGCCGTATAAGATCTACCGGAAGCCATAGGTAAGAGAAACGTATACTATAAGATTAATTATATTATACGTATTAGGGATTAATAAGTCGGAAGGGGAAAGCCTCGCCGGTAGTATTTAATCTAATAGAAAGGTTAAGGAGCCGATAACGATTAATAGGTTAATACTACCGCTATTTTATAAGGGGTAATCGACGCCTTTAAAGCGTAGTAGGCCTTTACTATACGACGATCTCTCCGTAATTAGCGAGCAAAGTAATCGGGATAATCTTCTTCCTATATATTCTTTCCTTCCCTTTATTTTCTCTTCTTATTCGTTTTCCTTATATATTATAATAGGCTAAGTAGGATTACTATAGGTAATAATCTTTAAGGCGCGGTACTATAATATATATTCGTCTAAATATACGGAGGCTATAGGAGAATATGCGTATAAGCGTATAAAGGCATCGGAAAAGGAAGGATTATATAATATAATCGCCCTTAGTTATAGGGCTTATAGCCGCCTATTAGGGCATGCTCTCTATATACAGAGTACGGAGGAGAATTATTACTCTTATAATATCTTAATCTAGCCCTAAGTATACTAATAGTATAATAATTATAGCTATTATCCGCCTACGCGTTAATAAACTAAATAGAATTTATAAGAATAGGAAGGAGTAGAGGAGTAGAATCTATATAACCTTCGATTTTACGAAACTTAGAAGCTAGGTTATTTCTAGTAAAGGCGATACGCTTATTTACTCCCTATAGGAGACTTATTAAGGGGGTAGTTTATTTCCCTACTCGCTAATATTATTCGAAACGCTATTAGGGGTTTAACTCTACGTAGAACGTATAAAGGTAGAGGAATAGCTATACTATATAGGGAGGAGGTTATACGTATATAAGTAATAGCCTAAGCGGTTATATCGGAGATATACGCTATTAGTATAATATTTTTTAATAACGTTAGCGCTAACCTATAATACGCGCTAGCTAGAAAACGATCCCTACTAATAGGTATTAGATCGAGGAGGTATAGTCGAGGTCTTATTAACCCCCGTTATTAGGGTATTATTATCCGGGGCTAGAGTTAGCGGAGGGGGTAGATAATAATAAGTATTAATATAAAAGGATTTAATATTTATAGCGATTTTATAAATACGCTAAACGGCGGCCTAGAAGTTATCGAAAGGTATACTATAACTAATATAATAGTTACGAAGGTTAGGGGAGAGCGAGTACTAAAGATATAAAACCTTTACCTTATTATTCTACGCGGAGCCGCCTAAAAGGGCTAATTTAGCCTTAAAGCGGACTAAGAAATCCGAGAAGGGTTTTTTAGAATACTATTTAAAGTACTCGAGCTTAACTATAGCGGTTTAGCGGTAATAAGGGTCTAGAAATATAGTACTAAGGTAATATAGAAAGCGGTCGGGGTTATAAGCTATAGCCGTACTATCCTTAAAATAAGGGGCTATCTTAGCCTAAATAAATAATAAGAGGTTCTAGTAGATAAAAACCTACTAGTTATAATTATTACTAATAAAGTCGTAGTCGGCTTATAACTTATAGAAGATTAGGGCGCGCTATATAAGGAAGACGTTTTTATTTTTATTAAAAGGCGAGCTAGTAGGTAGCGGCTTATAGCGGCTAAGCTAGAACTCCTATAACTAGGCGTTCTATATAGCTAGTATTTACTACTAGGCTAGGATTATAGACTATAACTCTATAATACGGGTATTTATATCCGGTATAAGCGGTATACCCCCTCTTTATTATAACGTAAAGGCCTTTATAGGGGTATTTATTAGCTAAAAGAAAGTTTAATACTAATTAAATATTAAAGGACGGGCCCTAGTACGATTATATAGAGCGTCCGAAATAAGATTAATTAGTATATAGAAGGTAAGAAGGAGGAGGCTATCCGCGCGCGCTTTATAGGCGGTAATAAGTTATCCTATAGTATCCTATAGCTAGTCCGGGTAAAGCCCGAACTATAATAAGGGTAACGTATTCTAGGTCTTCGCCTATTAGGAAAGGAATCTTCTAACCTCTATAGGTAATATTTTCTAGGCTTAGGCGGGTAATCCCTATTATAAAGGGGTTAGGGCTATTATCGTTATTTTTAAGGGGGATTAGGGTAGTCGGTATTAATAGCTTTAGCTCCTCCTAACGTTTTCTATAGGGGTCGGCTTAGAGGGTTATAATTAACTTTGCCTAGAGTAGTAAGTCGTCTAGTATAATAATATTAGGATTAGTCGGGTTATTAGGTTAAAGTACTATAGTCTTTTTCTTTAGGGGATTAGTCGGGAAGGTAATATTAAAATTAGTCTAGGAATATTATAGGATTTTATACTAGCGCTTATCCTCCTTTAAAAGCTTATTTCGGTATTTAGTATTAGCTTATATAATAGGGTCGATTTATCGGCTCCCTTAAGGCAGGCCCTATAAAATAATAAATAGGGAGTATTTAGCGAGGGCTAGTAGGTTATTAGGCTATATAAGCTTATAGGTAAAATAGTCGAGAAGGAGGTATTTTTTAGTTATTTAGTAAAGTCCGATAAAAATATCCTAGTTATAGTCGATAACCTAGAACGTCTCCCGAGGAAATAAGCAGCTATTAATTATAAGGGTTATTATAAGGTATTAACGTATAATACTAGCTTTATAGCCTTAGAAGTTAATAAAAGGGATTAGGCGGGTAAAAACGAGTTTAGCGCTAAGGCTTTTTATAGCCTTCTTAGTAAATTAGCAGGATACGAGGAGGCGGGTATTTACTCTAGTATTATAAAGAGTAGAGGCTTAGAGCCTAATACTATTAATCTAAATTATACTATTAATAGTAAAGGACTTCCCTAAACTTTCCTTTTTAAATAATACCTTTAAGACTATTATAAAGACTTTTAATAGCCTTAGTCTTTTCCTATCTCCTCGTTATCGGAGTTCTCTTATTTATTTACGGGTAGCGTACTTAATCGCTAAAAGCCTATAATTTTCGGTTAGTCTAGGTAATCCTTAGCCTAATAACCCTTTTTACTATATATAAAATAAGTACTATTATCCTAGTAAACTTTCTTTTTAGCCTTAAAAAGGGCCTAGCCCTTCCTCTTCGAGTTAATAGGATACTTTTCTTTCTTATTAATAGCTAAGGAATTACTATAGGGCGTTTAGGTCGAGGGTTAAGAGTACTACTAGCGATAGAAGACTATATTTTTAATAGCTTTATAGTATTCCTTATAAAAAATCCGAGTATTTTTAGATAATTATAAAAGCCTAGGGTTAAGATTAATTAATAAATACTTTAGGAGGATATACTTTAACTAGTTTATCGGAGTATAAGCCTTTATTATAATATTATCGAATTCTATAATAAATTAAGAAATATCCTATTTACCCGTAAAAGAATAATAAAGCCTTTAAAAATAATCGACTAATTCTTAAAATTTATTTAGGTTCCTAAAGGTTAATTCTAAACTCTATATTATTTCTACTAAGTAGGAGTAAGAATACTCCTTAGACTTATAGCGGGTTTTTAGTATTTTCTACGCCTTACCCTTTAGGCTCTAAAATAAGAATAATATCCGATTTTTTTCGTTATAAAATATTAAGCGATTAGTCTATATTTTATTTTTAAGCTTAACGAGGAAGGTATTAAACTCGCTCTTTTTCCCTATAAAGGTCCTAATATCCTTATAATAGGATTTAGCCTTTTTTAAGTATTCTAGGTTAGGGTTATTAATAATCGTAAAGTCTTTTTATACTACTTTACTAGTAAGTACGAAGTTTAAAGTAAAAGGCCCCCTAAACGCGGTAAAGGCTACCCTTAAAGAATAGTCGGAATCGGCGGTTATATAGTTTTACTAAGCCTTTTCTACTTTAAGGGCTATTATTTTTATAAATAATACCTAGATATCTAGCTAGGCTAAGGAGGAGGAAGCTATTTTTATAGGATCTTAGTTAGGGTTTTCTATTAAGGGTAAGGGGATTTAGGCTAGGTTTAGGTTTAATTACTCTAGTCCTTTTAAGGCGGATAAAGGGTTTTAATTTAATTCTTTTACCGAGGATTCCTACTAGGGAGTTTTTAAAGTAAGTCTAGTAGAATAATAGACTTCTCTATCGGTTATAGGGTTTAATTCTTAGTCTTATATAGTATTTTCTATTTTTATAAAATATAAAAGAGAATACGTATTTATTAAATACTTATTAATAAGGAAAATAAGCTTAAAATAGTATAATAGCTAAATAATAAGTAAATATATTAAGGTACTCTATACGAAGATTCTAAGCTAAAAAAGAAAAGAAGGAAAAGAGGAAATAGAAGAGGGAATCCCGCTACCTTTATACGCGGGTAGCGAGGTCTAGATTATATAATAAGGACTCGGGGCAGGTTTCTCCGAGGTCCGCGTACGGGGTCGATAGCTGCCTCGGCAGCTGCTAAGGTAGTTAGCGCGTAATAGTAGGTTCCTTCCTATAGCCCGAATACTACCCTTATCTCTATTAACTCGGCTATAATTAGCTAATCTATAGGAAAAGGGGGTAATAACGATTACTTCTAGGGATTTCCTTTTCCTAGGAAATAGCGGGTAACCGTAGGTTCCTCCCTATAGCCCTAATACCTACCCTTATCCACCCTCTTATCTACCCTTATCCACCCTCTCCTCTACTAACCCGGCTATAATTAGTCAAAATCAGCCTTAGGAATTATATCCGCCGGGAGGGGCCGATAAATATTCACGTAGGATAGTGTAAAGTGAGGTATCCGTAGTTCGTTGGGTTGCACCCGCTATCGGCTGGTGTGAGGTTCATCGTCCCTTCCTTCCCCTTCTTTCCTTCCTTCCTTCCTTCCTTTCCTGCTTCGATCTTTCCTTCTTCTTCTTCTTTTCTTTTCTTCTTCTCCTCTTTTATCCTTTCTCCTCTTTTTTTCCTCTTCCCTTACCCGTGTCCTCAAATCTTCCTTGTTGTCGTTCTTCTTCTCTTCTTCGGCCGGTGAGAAGGAAGGGAAGGGAAGCAGCGTCATCATCAATATCCCCAATCACATCGTTATATGCATCATCATTATAATCTATCGACAATCCTCGTTCTTCCCTCGACGAGATCAGCTTGGGGAACCTGATGACTATTCCCGGGACCCAAATCTCGAAAGAAAACAACAAAAATTATGAGAGTCTTGGACATCTCCAGCCCACGATGAATAACAAGAGCTTCAACAAGGAAAGCAAGACGGAGACGGTGTCCGAACCGGTTTCACAACCCGTCGCATACCGAACCTACAGCCGGAGATGGTTCGGCCTCGTTCAACTCTCTCTCATGAACGTGGTCGTCTCACTAGATGTTGGCAATCCTCATCCCTTTGCTCCTTTTTCCTCTCGGACGAAAAGAAGATGATGGCTGGGCTAATCACCCGCTGATGGGACACAAAAAAAAGTGGCTCACCTACGCCCCCGTATCAGAAGCATCAAGCCAATACTTCAACGTAAGTTTGACGACGATAAACTGGCTCAGCACCGTCTTCTTCCTAGCCTTCGTCCTCGTCTCCCCGCTCGCCATCTTCGCCCTCCACCGGGGACCGAAGCTGGCCATCGTCATCGCCGCCCTCCTCATCCTCGTCGGGAACTGGGTCCGGTACGCGGGTTCGTCCCGTCCTCAGCGGGGGAGTATCGTCTCCGCTCTTGTCGGTCAGCTCATCGTCGGTTTCGCTCAGCCTTTCATCTTGGCCGCTCCCACTCGTTACTCCGATCTATGGTTTACCCATCGTGGTCGTGTTGCTGCTACCGCCATGCCTAGCTTGGCTAATCCTTTGGGTGGCGCTCTCGCTCAGCTCGTCATCTCGATGTTGGTGAAGAAGGCTGCTGACGTCTCGGGCCTGGTGCTCTACGTCTCCATCATCGTGCGTGCAAACCTACTCCCACTGATATATACCAAACATACACCTTTTCAACAACAAACCCCCTCTTCTCCTGTACGCCCCATCCCTGACAGAGAGATATATCCGTATGCACATCCACATAGTCTACCGTCTGCTGCCTCCCTGCCTTCTTCTTGCCTTCCAGGCCGCCGACCCCTGTCGGTCCATCGGCCGAGACCCCCAAGCTCGGCTTCCGTCAGTCCCTCTACGTCATCCGTCACTCGCCCGAGCTCTGGCTGGTCTTCATCCCCTTCGCCGTCAACGTCGGCTTCTTCAACTCCTTTTCCTCCCTACTGAACCAGATCATGATCCCGTATGGCTACAGCAACGATGACGCCGGAATCGGCGGCGCCATCCTCATCTTCGTCGGTCTCGTCGTCGCCGCCATCACCGCGCCGCTCATAGACCGCACCAAGGCCTTCGTCAGAACCCTCAAGATGCTGCTGCCCATCATCGCCCTCTGCTACCTCGTCTTCATCTGGATGCCGGAGACGCGCAGCCTCGTCGGTCCGTACATCATCCTCGCCGTTCTCGGGGCCGCCAGCTTCGCCTCTCTCCCCGTCGCCCTCGAGTTCCTCACAGAAGTCAGTCACCCCCTGAGCCCCGAGGTTACGTCTACCATCGCCTGGGCTGCCGGTCAACTCTTCGGCGCCGTCTTCGTTCTCGTCAGCGGCGCTCTCGCCGAAGGCCCAAATGCCAAACCGCCCGGCAATCTCAAGAGGGCCCTCATCTTCGAGGGCGTCATCGCCGCCGCTACCTGCCCGCTGCCGCTATTTCTCGGCTTATTTGGCCGCAAGGACAAGGTCGCTCTGAGGCGTGTCGGCTCGCGTACGGACAGTCCGGCATAGCATCAATATTTGTGCAGTTGTTGGTGCCTCCTCAGGGTCATGACGACGACACTTGACGGGAGACACGCTTCCCGATCAATGGTGGCGTCCTGAGCATCCACCACCTGTCAACTTCCCTTCCTCGCAGCCTCTTCCCTGTTCAGCAAGTCATCCCACTGGCTCCTCAGCTCCTCCATCTCCCTCCAACAAGCGGCGCCCAGCTCCTCAAAGCGGATGATGTCCTCGGCCGTCGTGTCGACCGAGCCGTACTTGCGGCCCACTGATCTGTGCAAGACGCCACGAGCAACGTCGGCAGCTCGCGCGGCCTCATCTTCGGGTCTGCCCTGCCAGCCCCAGCCCTCTACTTCGGTCATCTTGACGTCGACCCGGCCTTCGCGGTCGGCGCTGCTGCCCCATTTGACGTACTCGGCACCCTGGTCGTCGAGTGCCGACTGATCCTGCAGAGCAACCCAGACGGCTGCCTTGGCTCCGGAGCGGCCGTCGCAGGTGTGCCAAGGGGATCCCAGCCAGCGGGTGAGGACCATGACGAACTCGTAGGCCCAAAAGAGAAACCAAGGGAGGGGAAAGAGGGTGCTGGCGACAATCCCTGGGTGAGTGAGGTACACTCTAGGTCGGATGACAGGCGCCTCTTTTTCCGACGAAGGGGGAAGGCTGAGCCAGCGCGAGCTGTACGGTCGGGCAGCGGGCAGCGAGCATGTAAGGGCCAGCAGATCAGTGAGCCGCTTGGCCGACTCGTAGGCGGCGACATGGCTGAGGCCCTGCACGTCGTCGATGGAAAAGACGCTGCTGACGGCCTCGAGGCTCGAAGACCAGATGATGCGCCCTGGGGCGAGGGACGATGACGCGGGCCGGCTCAGGAGCGGGAGGAGTTGATGGCCCAACATGTAGTGGCCAAAGACACAGCTGGTAAAGATTTCGCCGAGAAGCGGCTTGTCGGGCTGCCGTCATCCGTATCTGTGTTAGCAGCTCTTCTCTGAGAGTAGAGAAAAAAAGAAGAGGAGGAAGACGGTAGAGAAAAGTCCTGCTCACGTAGCTGTATTCCTGCTGATCGTTGAGGATGCTCGTCGGCAAAGCCTTCTTAAAGTCAGGCCAGGTAACCGACTGAATCAACCCCTTTGACAACAACGACCACGCCGCCATGACAAAGTCGCACCCGACCCATCCGCCATAAGCAGCGTTGAAGACGACAGCATCCAGCCGCGGCACCCTCACGTCCCGAAGCTCGTCATCCCCCGCCTCCCCATCCGGGTTCCCAACCGACCCTTCAACAAGATCCCTCGCGAAAGCGCGCACCCTCCGCAGATCGCAAAGGTCAAGCACCAAGCTCAGGACGTGGACCCTTGCCCCCGCAAGCCTCTCCTCCGCGTACGCCCTCAGCGCCCGGACGGTAGCCCTGCTCTTTTCCCGCGATCGCGTCGTCGCGATGAGAACCAGGTGCGCCGTCCGAGACCTCGTCGACAGGAACTCGTCCGTTAGTCGCTGTGCTGTGCCGAGGCCTACGCCGCTGGGTCTTGGTCATTAGCTTTTTCTTTCTTTCTTTCTTTCTTTTTTCTCTGAGATTTTCTTTGAATTCTCTCTCCTTTTTGATGTCTGCAATTTGGGCGTGTTTTTTTTTCGGGGGGCCTCACCTGTTCGCCCCGGTGATCAGGACAAAGAGCTGCTCGTGCGCTGGCACCGACTCCCACGGTGCAGGCGAGCCTCCCCCACGCTGCGCCTTTGTCTTTCTGGGAACGCCGCCGCTCATTTGGGCTGGTGTAGAGCCAATGAGATGAGGAGTCGCAACGCCTTCTTCGTTCTTCGAAGCAACAAGATTCTTCGGATTAGTGACGCACAGAGGATTACAGCTAAAAATTACCGGCAAGGTAGGTCACCGTAAGGGTCACGTGAGTGTGTTCTTCACCAGCTCGACACTCACACAGGTAAGACCTGAGCTTTTCACCACTTTGGCACCTACCAGACCTACCCTACATACATCCGCCCTGCACTCCGCGATACGCGTTCCTCCTCAAGCCAACTTACAACACAAATACACGCCATATTTTCCCCTTCCAATTGCTCTCGCTCTGGTCCTTTTCTACTCCCTAGCCTTGTCTAGAGCCTCCCGTACCGCTGCCAATATCAGGTCCTTGGCCTTTTCTACCCCGCTCTGGCTGCCGACGATCTCAATGGCCTCGTTCTTGGCTTGGTCCCACGGCACTTGTATCCTGCAGCCGCTCTGTTGACGGATCGCGCTGACTTTGGACCCGCTCGGTCCGATGACGTGACGATATGTCTTCGGATCAGGCAGTACCAGGTAGCCCGTCCAGTCGTTCTTCCGCGCCTGTTCGAGCGCCTTTTGGATCACCTCCTTGGCCTTGGCCGTATTCTCCGCCGTGCCCCTCAGCACCCAGGCTATGTCGCCTTCCTCGCCCGACGCCGTCTGGACCACCTTCCATGAGTGAGCGTCGGCTGCGCTGTCGGCATCATCCGTGATGAGCGGCAGTGCTCCCTTGTCGGTCCGCGTTGACGAGTCGGCCTTGGCCGGCACCTTCTGGCCGCCGTGGTCAACCGTCACCTGGTGGTTGTTTCGCAGCTGGCGGAAAATTTGGCCGTTGTTAGAAACGGCGTGATGAAGGCTGCGCGGCACCTGCATCGTCTCGCCTTGCTGCTGCTTGACGATGCCCAAGATATGCTCCTTGGCCTTGGCCACGTTCTCTGGTCGACCCGCCACCTTTACGCCCGTCCTACCATCTCCCTGTCGCGGAACGTCGATGGACACGCCGAATGTCGTTTCCATCTGGCGCTTGATGTCGCCGCCGCGCCCGATCAGGGCCCGGTGATGGTCGATTGGCACATCCACCGACTCCGTCACCTGGCTCTCCTTCTCAGCAACCATGCTCCGGATCTGCTCCATGATCTTCTGCACCACCTCCGTCCGGCCCTCCACCTTGATCGTGTTGCCGTCGACATCCTGTTTCGGGAATTGGATGGTCCGCGCCAGACTGCGCCGATCGTCCGAACCGCCAGCAGCCACCACAATGTTCCTGAGGTTGGAGCCTGCGCTCTCGTTAGAAAAGCCGACGACGATCCGCTCTTGTCATTGGTTTTTCACTCACCGCCGGGGCCTATGAGGGCCTTGTGAAACTTTTTGTCCACATCAATCGTTTCCACTATGGTGTCATCGAAGATGGCACGCTTTTCCTCCAGAACCTTGCGGGCCTTGGCGACTTGAGACGCGGTTCCCTTGATGAGGATCTCGGCAATCTCCGCGTCGCGATCTGCCGGCACGTCGATCCTGGCACCGGTTGCCTGTCGCAGCTCGTCCAAGGCAGCGCCTCCCTGGCCGATGAGGGAGCCGACCTGCTTCTGCTGAATGGCCACCGTCGCCGTCACGGAGTGCTCCTCGAGGTATTTGTGAAGCGAGAAGATCTCGTCCCTGGCCTCGTCGGCGCCCTTCTTGGGACCTCGGATGATGACCTCGTCCGGCGCCTGTTGCCTGCGCGGCTTCCCAGCCTCGCTCGCTGCGTCGGCGTTCGACTGGTCGTCGGCCACGTTTTTGGCCGATCGCGGGAAGAAGATGAGGACCTTGTACCTGGTTTGCAGCCGGTTGATCTGACTACCCTGCGATCCGATGAGCTCTCTATGGTACTTGGGGTCGATTTTCAGCACATGAGTCGTCTCATCCGCCAAGGTTCGCCCCAGGTTCTGGATATGGGAGCGCGCTGCCTCAGCCTTGGCTCGCGGGCCCTTGAGTTCGACTTTACCATCCTGCACCTGGATCTCAACATCGAAGCGGTCACGGAGCTCCCTGATGTTGCTGCCGCCCTTGCCGATAAGATGGTTCGCGTATTTTTGAGGGAAGTCAAAGGTGAGCGTGAAGCCGCGTTCCTTTTCGTCAGCCTTTTCTTGCTCCACGAAGGCCTCGGCCTTGCTGGCCAAGGACTCTACCGCTGATTGGGGGCCTCGAAGCGTGACGATGGTCCCGACCTTTGTCACTCGTATGGGGATCTGATCCGCAGTTCGTTTTTCTTGTTCCTTCTTGATGAACCTTCGAAGCCTTTCGTGGAACTTGGGCGGCACGTCCAGAGATGCACTGGAGAGAGCCTCCTGCTTGGCGATGAGATCAAGGATGTGCTTCTGCGCGTCGGCCAAACCCTGCTGGAACGCACGAATCTCTGCATCAGACGGTTTGGAGCGGGGAACCTGATACGGACCGTCGGCGGGATCAGGACCTTCGAAAACCAGGAGCACAGGGGCGCCTGGCTCGGACGCTTCGGGTACGACGACCTGGACACCAAAGTCCCTCTTGACCCGGGGCATGATGTCGTTGCGCAGGTGCTGATGGAAAAAGGGGTCGATGGAAACGACCTGCATGCGCGAAGGGGGGTGGCTGTTGATGATACCGGTAATTTCAGACTGCGCCCGGATGGCATTTTTCCCCTCGCGAGAGTACAACTCCCACGGCAAGGCACCCGCTGGCGAGAAGGGCGTGTTGATGTGCGTATTGTAAAGCTGCTCGATGCGATCAATTTCCCTGCGATGCCGCAGGTACCGAGTGACGTAGCCTGCGTGGGCAGCAGCGCCACCCGGAGCGTTGCGATGGAACCTGGCGATATCCATGTTAGACATTTGCATCCCCATGGCGAGATCCATGGCCCTGTCGAGAGCAGCCGGCACGCGATCGGCGGGCCCAACGACGGTTACCATGTCCTCTTCCTCCTCGGCAGGTAGCATGATTGCGCATCCAGTTTCGACGAAGAAATCCTCAGGTTGTATGCCTCGAGAGCCGACAATGAACTGATGCCGGCCCCTTTGGATGGACAGCTGCTCTACCTCGAGCAGCTCGCGGAGCTCGGCTGCGCGACGCTCGATCTCGGCGCGGACGCGCTGAACGGCGGCCCGGTCGCCGGCGAGCTGAATATGGTCGTCTTCAGCTCCGGCAGGGGTAAAAACAGGTCGTTGGCCAGGGCCGGGTGTCACCGGCGGCGTGGCACGGGCGAGGGCGACATAGGGAGGTACGCGGATCTGCACGTCGTTGCTGTCCTCCAGCGTCTGAACCAAGGAATTTCCGGGCCCGGCGATGAAGGGATAAAAGGCTACCGGAATATCCCGAACCTTTGTCTGCATGTTGGCTGACCTTTCACCAGCAATCCTGAGAATCTCGTCTCTGGCAGATGCTGCAGAGAGGGCATTTCCCTCAACGATGACGTCGATCGTGGCGTCGTCATCGTCATCGTCGTCAGGAGCACGACTTTCCTCGGCCTTGGGCAGCTGGACTTTGGCTCCAGTCTTGTCTTGGAGAGCGCGAATGGTTGAGCCACCTTTGCCGATGATGTGAGCCCGTGCGCTGTAAGGAACAGGGACCTTGATGGAGGTCTGCGATGTCGTTAGCCATGTCCCCACTTTCGACGGATAATGACAGTGTCAGGCATACCCTGGTGCCAATCTGCTGAACCAGATCTTTGAGTGCCTGTTGAGCAACTTCCTGAGGCCCGGTAGCATCGAACCGAAGACGACCATTGGAAGCTGTCGCCATGGTGACGTTGGCGCGAGACTTGCGGTTGATATCCTTGAGAATATCCTGGATCGGACGTTTGAGCTGGCCGCGGGGCATGACGAATTGCGGCTCGAGGGTGACGGACTCGACGTTACGACCTGGGATGAACATGGCTGGTGCGGCGGCATTGGAAGGGGTTGCGGCACGCGAAGCGGGAGTCGAAGATCGCGAGACCCCGTTGGAAGCGGCGGCATTGGGCGCGCCGTTAGCACTGCTTTTGGCGCCCCAGACAGGTGTCACACTGGCACTTTTGCCTTTGGAGGCTCCAAGCTCGGGGAAGACTTCGTGCGACTGAGTATCGAGGGGTGCCTTGGATTTGGAGTTTTCCTTTTGCTGGACAACAGCCTTGACCGGGGCCCGTGGATGAGAGGCTTCGCCCGCCGCCCTCGCAGGTGCATCTTCGTCGGGAACGTCCTCGACAGTGACGTGGTGGGGTGCCTCGACATGTTTCTGTAGCAACTTTTGAGCAGCGGATTCCTCGCCACCGTTGGCGACGTCAATGGCAGATGCAGTCATGTTTGAAGCAGTAGAATTCGATGGACACAGAGCAGTTCGAGCCGACAAGCGTGAAAGTAATTGGAACTGCGAAGGACGTGTGAGCGCGCCGCCAGAGATGCAAGCGCCAAAACCTGACTTACTCTAGGTGAGGAACAGAATGACTCTTCCAAGCGGTCAAAGAGGGTTTCCTGCAGGTAGGATATTCCCCTCCCCCTTCTCTGGACGGGCAAGCGATGGAACGACTTGTTTAGGGGTCGGCAGTACCTAGAACATGATGCTTGAAATGATGATTACCGGAAACCAATAGAATATACCAGGAGAAGCGGCGGACACCAGAGAAGAAGGCGGCGACGAAGGCGTAGGGGCGAGGCAGTGATGAAGCGATGCTCTGCGGAGATGAGGGTGAGGTGGAAGATTCCCGCTCACAGTTGATGGACGGTGGCTTTTCTGACGAAGCAGGGGTCTGTGGAGGGGCAGAGAAGGAAGGTAGCAGATACCTGTAAATTAAGGGCCGGCCTGCAAGAATCAGGTTACGCGGGAGGGCTTCTGTAAGTAATGAGGACTTGACATGACTTGGCCGGAGCGGCGAACTTGTGAGCGCTGTGCGCGAGTCACGAGAAAAGTCATGTGAACTATCATGCCCTTGATGGGTTCGCCGCTCTCTAGACTCTCCCTACCTATGTACGATCGTGGTAGAGAACGGGATGGGCCGGCTGGCTGCCGCGGCTGTGTAGACGACAGTACGGATACACGGATACTATTTACTAACATTGTAGTAAGTCCAATTTACTTTTTCCTCTAACCTCCCCCTCTCCGTCTTCGCACCTGCAGCAATGGCTTGGGATGGATTCGATGAGCCGGGGACGAACGCGGTGGCGCAAAGACGATGAAATGAAGTGGGAAAAGATGGGATGACAAGATTCACGTCCAATCCCATAGCGATATTGCCGACGCAAAGGTAACACTTAGAGACTTCACTATTCAGTATCCGTATCCAGACCCGGGAGGAAACTCAGGAAAGCGGATGACTTTGCCTGTGATCCGGGGCCAAGCATCGGTGGGTGAAACGGTGGAAGAGCTGTTTCAGACGCCTGACAGGACTCATCGCCCTCTTATTATTGCGCGCGACACATGGGAGAGGCTTGTGGTACGACGTTCATTTTGATGGACGACTCGTGAGGCTCGACTGCAGCAGCCGATTCGTTCTGGGGTAAATGAGAAGGTGTGAGTTCATTCCGCTCCTACGCGCGTCGACGGCTTGTCCTACGTTGCTCCTGTTCGTCAACTTGGGACGACGACGGCGTTAAGCGAGGATAGTCCAGAAGTCAGGCTGATTGCAGTGGCAGGCCCTGCAGGGCGTCAACAAGGATTCATTGATTGTTCCGAGTGCACAGTGCGGGACTCTTTCCTTCTGGCGCTCCATGGGGGGGGGGGGGGGGGGGGGGGGCGTGTGGCTCTGTGGAGCAGCGAAAATCTCAGCCAGCGGTCTCCATTGTTCCTGTTTCGGGGAACCAACGACGGCACTCATCACTGGTGTTGTTGGGTACGGAATGCCAAGTTGCTGCCGCTTCATGCCCGCGCGGCTCCAATGCGGGCGCGTGCAAACAATCGGAGAGGTGGAGCCGTGCGATGGATATCCGTACTGTAAGCCTGAGCAGGCATATCCTAGTCGGGTGCCATGGTTGTAGGGTGTTGTGCGGATCAGCGCCTGGAGGGAGCTGCAGTACATAAATTCTATGTACACAGTTCGCACACCCAGGGGAAATTTTGCGCCCTCTGTTGGCCCAGCGCCTCGTAGCCTCGTAGCCTCAGTCGCACTCGTAGGTGCCTGCCTACTGCCTTATAGTAGTCTAGTTCCTCTGAGTGTGCCCACGATTACACGGCCTGCGTCCTCTAGAGGAAACAAAAGAACAAAGAAAGGCCCAGGGGTCCAGCGATGGCCAGCTGTTTCCCCGATCCTCCGGCCAAAGGTGGCCTTCACAGTGCATATAGATACTAGTATCCGTATCCGTAGTCAGCAGCCAAGTGTCGACGAATGACGTCCTTGCAAGTTTGGCCGAGATGATGGCAAATTGGAGACGGTAAGAAAACACCTTGGATTTTGTGCAGACAGTGGGCGAGGGCAGTGTGGTTCACGAGATAGCACGCACTGTATTCCGGAGAGCAGGTATCTCTGTAGTACCTACCTCGCTGTACCCGTACTAGCGCTCCCCCGCAGGCATGGGGACTGGGGGGGACGGGATGCACCGCCTGCCAGGTCCTTTGTTTACAGGTACGGGCCGTCGGCAGGTACTCGGTACGAAGAAGTCCTCCAATCCTAAAATCTGTAGCATCAACTTGCACAGCGAAGCAGCAACAAATTGTCCATCCTCTTTGTCTCTCTCTCTCTCTCTCTCATCTCTCCCTCTCTATCTCTTTCTACCGCTCTTTTTCCTCTCTCTCTATCTGTCACTCGCCCGAGCGCCAACACACACACACACACACACACACGCACGCACACTTCTGCTCTCTCTGCTTTCTTTTCTGCGCAGCTTCACCCTGGCGGCAGAGAATCCCTGCTGTCATCCTATATTCGGATCGAAACCCTCACCCCCCCCCCCCCCCCGGCAACGCGCACCCCCCCTCCCCTCCAAATCCCCCCCATCCCACATCCCATCCCTACTACCTACTATTCTCGACAACAGACAGCATCGAACTCCCAAGACGCCCGCTGCGACGGTGAGAAGACGAGCGCTCTCTCCTGCAAATGTACGCGTGCATGTACATACAGGGACGGTACCTCGCATATTCCTGCCTGTGCATTGCGGCGAGCTTCCACTGAAAGAGCTCCTATCGACACCTGGGTACTGGGCAGGTACCTACGGCCCGCGTTTGCCAGCAGAGCAGGCCCCCGTTCTCTTTTGTTGTGCCCGCAAATGTGTACTTCCAGGCATGTACCTCGCTACCCTCTTCTACCATGCAACAATGCGTATTGACGGAGACCGCAGGACCGCTTTTCCTTCGTTACACACCCTCGCTCCGAGACCTTTTTTAGGCAAGGGTGGCCAGTAGGTAGGTAGGCGGGTATCATGGACGGCCAGAGCTTGCCCTCCAACGGCCTTTCTCAACGTCGCAAACTCGTCAAGAAAGCGCCCGTGGCCCGCGATCATCACCGCTCGTCGTCTCTCGAAAGCCAGCGCAGCTCGCAGAGCCTCGGCCTGGGCTCTGCCGTGTGCATCTCGCCCTCCAACACGTCCCACGCCAGTTCGCTCGCACAGTGGCCGTCGAATGCCCAGCGAAGAGGAGAATACGTCGCCGTCGGCGCCCCCCCCGCGCTCGTCAGCCACGAGGCATCCGACGATCTCCTCGGCGCGCCCTTTGACGGCGCCGCCATCTTGAGCCACATCGACGCCTACCGTCTCGAGAGCCCGCGATCCTCTGTCTCTGCTGCCGAGCCCAAGCTACCCGACCCGACACCCGCGGTCGACGCCGTCATGGATCTGCCTGCCGCAGAGAGAATGCACATCACGAGAATGCCCACCGACAGCCACATTTCGAGCCCAAAGCGCTTCTCGGATGAGAGCAAGGACCCGAAACCGGGCATTTTGCGCAAAAAATCGGGCCTCTCCGCCATCGTCAACAGTCTGGTCGGCTCCCAGAAGAAGCCCGTCATATCAGCGCCGGAAAATCCCGTTCACCTGACACACGTCGGATACGACAGCGCCACTGGCCAGTTCACCGTAAGCCCATCAACGGCGCTGTCGAACCGAGATGACGCTGACCATCCTCCGCACCTTAGGGCCTGCCTAAAGAATGGCAGAGACTGATCAACGAGAGCGGCATTCCGGAGAAGGAGAGACGGGAAAATCCGCAGACCATGGTCGAAATCCTGCAATTCTACAAAGAAACTACAGAACGACCTCCCGAAGATCAGATTCTAGAAAAGTTCCATCACGCCGCCTCCCCAGAACTGCGCCAGCTCGGCTCTCCTACGCTGACCCAGCCGGCTCCGGCCATGTACCCTACCAACTACATGGGTATGTCCATCCCACCACCCTTGCCGCCCATGCCGCTTGTGCTTACCCTCGATGTCCTCGATACAGGAAGCTTTGAGAACCCACGCCCGCCTCCTCCCGTCCCGACAACACGGATCAAGGGGCCTGTGCAGGGCAGGGAGATGACACCGAGCAGACCAGCACCGAAAGCTCCCGTCGGGCTGAGCAACAAGTCTCCTCCGCCGACAACGTACACGGCCAAGGACTCGGGCATCGGCATGTCACATCAACCGGACGATTACTCGGCTCTCTTCGGCCAGGCCAAGGCCACGGTGCCCATGCTACCGGAAGAGCATCGGTCGCGGTCCAACTCGCGTGTCAACGGACAGCCCCTCTACAGCCCGCCGACGCCTCAACCGAGCCAGGTCGCGCAGGCGACCGCCTATCAGCAGCAGCTGTTGCAGCAACAGCAGGAGCAGGCGCTGGCACAGGCTCAGGCGGCCATGTCGGGACACATCGGCCGGGCACCGAGCAAGAGACAAGGTCCCCAGCAGGCGGAGCAGTACCCGCCTCCCAGCTACGGGCGGACGCACGAGGCAAACGCCCCCCGCCAGGCCGCCGCCGGCGCCGGCGTCCCGGCGAGGCCGAGGAACCGAACTCGGCACAGCAACGGCATCGACGTTGTCGCTTCGCTCAAGCGCATATGCACCGATGGCGACCCTCGCGACGTGTTCCGAGGCTTCACCAAAATCGGACAGGGCGCGTCAGGCGGCGTCTTTACGGGCTACGAGAGGGGCACCAACCGGCTGGTCGCCATCAAGCAAATGAATCTTGAGCAGCAGCCGAAAAAGGACCTCATCATCAACGAGATCCTGGTGATGAAGGACAGCTCGCACCCCAACATTGTCAACTTCATCGACAGCTACCTATGCGGCGGAGAGCTCTGGGTGGTGATGGAGTTTATGGAGGGAGGCAGCCTCACGGACGTGGTGACGTTCAACATCATGACTGAGGGCCAGATCGCGTCCGTCTGCCGGGAGACGCTCAAGGGCCTGCAGCACCTGCACTCCAAGGGCGTCATTCACCGCGACATCAAATCGGACAACATTCTGCTGTCTAACGAGGGCAGCATCAAACTTAGTGAGTTTCCTGTGTTCTTCTTCGTTTTTCTATCCTTCGCCCGCGGCTCGCTGACGCCCCCATGCAGCCGACTTTGGGTTCTGCGCCACCATCAACGAGTCACAGAACAAGCGGACGACGATGGTAGGCACGCCTTACTGGATGGCACCGGAGGTTGTCACTAGGAAGGAATACGGCCGTAAGGTCGACATCTGGTCTCTAGGCATCATGGCCATTGAGATGATCGAGGGCGAGCCGCCGTATCTGACGGAGTCGCCGCTGCGCGCTCTCTGGCTGATTGCCACCAACGGAACGCCGCAAATCAAGAACGACGTCGAACTCTCTCTCGTCTTCCGAGACTTTCTCTATTTCGCGCTCAAGGTGGACCCAGAGAAGCGGGCCAGCGCGCACGACCTGCTCAGGGTGAGGCGCGCCTCCACCAACAGATTGGACGACGGCGGTACTGACGCGTGGCACAGCATGACTTTATGAAACAGTGCGTCGACCTGGCACAGCTGTCGCCCCTGGTTCGCGCCGCGCGGGAGCAGCGAGCGCAGGAAAGGGCCCGTAAGCAGTGACAGCCGGTGTAGATGCCGCCCAGGGAAGGGGAAAAGGGGGGCCAGGCGGGCAAAGGGTTGGGGGGGGGGGGGGAGAAGGGGAAGAGTGGACGTCGACGCTCTCCCCTGGTGAAGCGAGCTCTTGTGCAGGGGAAGCTCAGAGAAAAGGAATGAAGAAAGAAAAAAACGAGAACGCCACCTCAGGAGAGCCACTCTTGAGAAACGTGGACGCAAGCTCACAGGCCCTGCAGCATAAGAGTTGCAGGGAGAAAAATCCAAATTCAGCAATGATTCATGAGAATAAATGAGGACAAGATTTGCTGCGGGTGGGTTTCATGGCTGGCGATTCGAAGATATGGCACGCAACCGTCAACTGTTTCTGCTTGTTTCCAGATTCCTGAGCGGCACGAAACTTACCAGGCTTGCCTGCTGACGAGGAGGGGACTCCATACGGGGAGAGAAAAAAAAACGCTCACACAAACACACACACAGAAACACACACACACATACACAACCGGCAAACTAGAAGTTCTCTCTCAAGACAAGAAGAAGAGGGAGAGAAGGAGAAGAAGGAGAAGACTCTTTGTGATGCTTGAGGGAGCGTGATTCTAGACATCGAATCTCTACGTCCCAGCCGGTTTCTTTCAGCAAGGGCCGAGATCAAGGACGGACTGGAAGATGCCACTTGTGCGGACATGGGGGGTGAGGACGAAATGGGGAACAAAGTGTTGGAAGCTACATGTTTCTCTTCAGAACCACAAGAAGACATCTATTTGATGGAGCTGATACTTGAAATTTCATACCGACAATGATATCAAGCGTCTGTATCTATGAATCTATTCCGAAGTCCACGGCTGCTCCACCCCCAGCGATGCGCCCCTTTTTCTCGTCGAAACTGCGTTTCCCCTTTCCCTTTGCATTTTCCAAACGAGTCATACAGTGAGAGAGAGAGAGAGAGAGAGAGAAAAAGAAGAGGCAGATCGGTAGGGAACAGGGGAAGAAAAGAGATGAAGAAGTGAGATAAAGAAGCAAAGAAACAGGACATGGAGAGCCGCACAAAGAATCCTCCTTTCCAACTCCGGAACGCCAAGTGAGATCTTCTTTATTTTCTTCTGCTTCTTTTCCCCCCTTACTCCCCTCTCCCCCTCAAAACGTGTGGGAGGTTACTACCAGCAGGAATAACCGCCGTCGATGAGAAGATTACTGCCGGTCATGAAGGCAGAGGCGTCGGAGGCGAGGTAGACGCATAGGCCGTTGAGCTCGTGAACTCCTCCCAGCCGGTTCTGAGGCGTGAGGCTTGTCCAGACCTTCTTCTGGGCCTCGAGGGCGGCGACGCGGTTGAGGGCCGTGTCCATGTAACCGGGAGAGATGCAGTTGACGCGAATCTTGTGCTTGGCCCACTCGGCGGCGATGGACTTGCCGAACTGGATGACGCCGGCTTTGGAGGCGTTGTAGCAGCTCTGCTCCTGCGGGTAGTTGACGATGGAGCCGGACATGGAGGCCACCAGGATGATGGACCCGGGCTTCTCGGCCGCGATCATGTGCCTGGCGACCGAGGTGGACATGAGGAAGGTGCCGGTGAGGTTGATGTCGATCAGTCGGCGGAACATTTGGGGGTCGTACATCTCCGCCTTGATGTTGGAGTCGGCGATGCCGGCGGCGTTGACGAGGACGTCCGGAACGCCCCAGCGGTCGACGACGTCGCTGACGGCCACGTCTATGGCCTCGGCCTGACGGACGTCGACGGTGCAGTAGGCGACCGGGACGCCCGACTGGCTGTGAAGTTCGGCCGCTGCCTGCTCCCCGAGCTGGGCGTTTGCGTCGAAGATGACGACGGCCTTGGCACCGGCCTCGGCGCAGGCCCTCGCCATCTGGTTCCCCAGTCCGCGGGCGCCGCCGGTGACGACGACCGTCTTACCGAACAGGCTCAGCGACTTCATCGTCGGCGGCAGGGCGGCGTGGACCGACGCCTTGAGCGGCTGCACCGGAGGATGGGATTCGGACCCGGCGTTGCTCGGCGTCGGCGGCGCCGCGTGCGAGTCACCGTTTTCGCCGCCGTAGAACTTGACGCCTGCGGTTCTGGCGGCCGTGTTCGTCAGGTGGCGCCTGGTGGTGGCGACGAAGACGGGAGAAGGCCGAGCCAAGGCGGCGAGCCGAACGGCGTTGCGGGCCGCGAAGAACATGGTGGAGAGAGAGATAGGGGGATGGTTTCTGGAGGAGAAAAGGGGTATGAGAGAGTTGTGTATCTTGTGTCGTTGGGGAAGGAGAAGTTTTTCGTTGGTTGTGGCGAAAGGACGATAAACGACTTTATATAGACTGAAGGACAAGAAGAGCTCTCGATTGGTTCAAGCAATCACAACCAAAGATAGCTTATATGCCAGCAGCTTTTTAGAACAAGGACGGTCGATCGGAGACGTCTTGGCGATGGTGTCCCGAAACGTCGACCTTGTCCGGGCCCCGCCACACCTTGTTTCGGCCGCGATAAGGGGATAGGGGGGGGGGGGGGGGGGGGGGGGGGGGGGGGGGGGGGGGGGGGGGGGGGGGGGGGGGAGAAAGAAAGCCGGGATATTATTTATGGCGTCTTTTTTTTTTCGGTTCTTCTTCCTTTTTCACCAGTTTAGATGGTAAAGAAGAGCGGAAGGAGGATCGAGAAGAAAAAAAAAAGTCGTGAAAAAGGGGGGGGGGGGATGGCTTGCTGAAGAGCGAGGAGGTGAATAGAAGGAAACTTGGTGATCTAGTGAGTGAAGGACTGGATTAGAAAAGAGAGGACGAAAGTTGAGAACTGAAAGGAAGCTGGTAATGAGAGACGATTAGAAGTTGAAAAAGAAGAAGAAGAAGAAGAAGAAGTTAGAATGAATGTAAGTGAGAGACTGAGTTGGACGTAAAGACAGAGAGAGAAGAGAAGAGAAGAAGAACAGCTCTAGAAAGGAAGAGAGAAAAAAAAAGCCGGGGTAAGAAGACAAGTAAAAAAGACTCACGAACATACAAAAAAAAAAGGGACTACGGAACAGGGCCCCCCGGCCAACGGGGAGTAACACACCTTCTTCCTCGATCGCCGGCACGGCTTTTTTTTCCCCCATCTATTGGAGGAATTTTTTTTTTTCGACTTTTGCTGTCTTGAAGCGGAATGCTGTCCTGACGAGAGTGGATGGATCGGGAATAGGTACTAGTGTCGTATCTTGTTCGTTGTTTTGTTATTTCCTGTTGATTCTATTGCGTTGAAGTTCAAGTTGAAATCGTGTTGTGTTGATGCTATACAAATTCGAAGCATCGTATATATACCATTCACCTCGTGTGCTGCTTGGTTTTTCCACATCAGCTATTCCGTCCCTCTCTCTTCTTCGTGTATGGATCGAAGGGGGTTTCTCACTTGTTCGTTCTTCGTCTATTGTTCCTTGTTCTTGAACTGGCCTTGCACCTCGGCAACGAGAGCTAACCCCCCCCCCCCCCCCCCCCCCCCCTTTTTGACTTATATTCCCCTTCACCAACTCCTTTCCGAATGGGGATATGGAAAAAGGGTCTTATCCGCTGCCATATCGTCGAGTTCCTCATTGGTCTGCGACTTTGTGTGAAAAGGGGGGCAAAGCTGTAAGCAATAGAGACGGGGAGAAGGGAAAAAAAAAACGCTGTCTCACTTGCTTTTCGCACTACGGACTCGGTTGCATGCGTGGTAACAAAGGTCTTTTCCTTTCTCGATGCTGCAGACACAAGTGGTAATAGTAACAGCAGCAGTAGTAGTAGTAAGCTTACTTTAGTTCTCGTCGGAAGAAGAGGTCGCTCATGGTTATGTCGTCCCCGCATATGACCGTCTAGAGAGCAGATATCCGTAGAGATTGCTCATAACACCATCCCTCACCCCCTCCCTCCCTCCCTCCCTCCCTAAACGCCGCCGCCTCTGCAAGTCAGAATCCCTCTTTCCTACACTCCGGTCAACAAACAGCTCCATTTCAGTCGCTGCCGTCAGCCTCTTCGCCAATCAAGTCTAGCAACGAGGCCATGTAGGGAGCCTGTTATCGTGTCAGTCAAAACCTGCCGCTCACCTTGACCACAGAAACCTGGGAAAGGAAACAAAATAACAATCGGCAGAGAGGGAGAGAGAGAGAGAGAGAGAGATGGAAAGACAGAAAAAGGGAAAAAAAAAAGACACTGAAATGGAATCGAAACCTCCACGTACCAAAGCCCGGTTCTCGGCCAAGATCTCAAACAGCCGCGGCAGTACCGGCCGGAACAGCCTCTCGTTCCACCCGCCGCGCTCATCCGTCTTCTTGACGAGCTCCTCCTCGGCATCCGTCTTGACCACGTTCCGAGCAATGTTACGCAGCACGAGGACGGCGCTCAGCGGGATCCCCGCCGCCTGGGGCGGTGCGTTGGGGTTCCGCTCGTCCCGCATCGTCATCGTCTCCTCGGCCGCCACCGTCATCGTCTTGGCCGCAATCACCCACGGCTTCGGCGCCCGCTTCGCCTGCGAATCCTGGCTCGGCAGCAGCGCCAGGATGTGCGTGTTGATGTGCCGTACGCAGTCCCTCAGCCGCATAGGCGTCGGCTTCTCGTACTTGAAGCACTCTCCCCATGTGCATCGGAACTCGTGCTCCTCGTTGTCGTATTGGCCCGACTCGTTTCGCTGCCGGCCGAGGTGCGCCGATAGAATGTGCTCCGCCATCTGCTCCGGTCTGAGGTAAAACTGGCCGCACTTCTCGTTCTTCCTATCCGCGTTGGTCGCCCACAGGCATCGTCCATACTCGGCGCCCTCGAAGCTGAGCGGCCGCGCCCGGGCCCGGATGCCGTGTATGATAAACTTTTGCTGCGCCTCCCCCGGCTCCCTCAGCACCTGCGCGTTCGAGTTCTTGTACACCGACGTGCTGCTCCGTATGAAGTCGGCCGGTGTGATCATGACCTTGCCGGCCTCCTTGAGCGGCCCAGCAAAAGCCGACTGGTAAGCTTGCCACGCCGCCAGCTGCGTCACAAACGAGCCGTTGTCCTCGTCGAAGAAGCACTTGACCCAGCGGTGCACTCGATCCGGCTCCTCTAGCTTCACCATCACCTGCAACAGGTCCTCCGGCATCGGCGCGATCTCGTCGCGCGACGGGAGTCTCCGCTCCGGCATCAAGACGAGCTCCCTCTGCAGCTTCCGCACCCCGTGCGCCAGCAGACGCACCAGGTGTTCTACTAGGTTCTCCGGCTTCGTCGACCGCACCAGGCGGTCCATGTTCGCCACCACGGCTGTGTACTGGTAGAGGAAGTCGAGGCAGGCGTCGATCAGCTCGTCGTCGTTGAGCAGTAGCCAGTCAGCGATCCGCTGGAGCGCCTCCATCGTCACGTCCGCCAGCGTGTTGGTCGTCTCTAGGTTCATCGAGATGCGGGCCAGAGCACGCAGCGCGGTCAAGATGGTCCCGCGGTCTTCCGATTCGAGTTGCGAAAGCAAAGTCTTGTACAGGGGGTCGGTAGCCTCGAGCACCATGTAGGGCGTCACCTGCTCGGCAATGTCCAGCGCCAGGTGTTTCATCTCGGTGAGTGAGTCTTTGGCTGGCAAATGCAAGATGATGCAGAGCAAGTCCTTGAGAGGAGGAAAATCGGACATATTGATGGCGTTGTCCAGCAAAGTCACCATGTTGCGTATGGTCAAGGCCGCCTCAGTGACGAGGACGAGCTCATCGGCGTACCTTTCCGTCTGCAGCGCTTCCGTCACGTCTCTCTCCATCAAGCCCTGGATTCGCTCCAGGATGTCGGCGGTCCCGTTGTTGCCGTCGAGAATGCCGACGTCAGCAGTCGGATCGGGGTAAAGATCCCAGGAGACGACCCAATTGACGTGGTAATGGAGCCGGCCGACCTGGAGCGCCTTGTCGACGAGGCCCTCGGCAAGCCCAGGAAAAGCGTCGAATCTGTACTTGTCACCGCGCTCAAAAGAAATCTTGACCAAATGGTTCAGAGCAAAGGCCTGCTCTGCGGGGAGACCACTGCGGAGGGCCATGAGGCAGCGCGTGTAAATGTTCGGCCCGTCGAAGCCGGCTAAAAGGGGGGGGGGGGAAGCGCTCTTGTCAGCCGGCACGACTGCTCGCTCTCACGGACGGGGCCTTTATGCACTCACTACCGGGTAACATAGGCTGGCGGCTTGCGGGATCGACGGGTGGCAACCGTTGCAGCGGACGAGGTCTCGGGAACTCGCCGGGAGCATTGGCAGGGGTGGCGACTGGGCGCAGTTGCAGTGGCCTCATGTTCCTAGGCTGATATGAAAGCACCACTTGAGAGGTGTTTTCCGCGATGGGCGGATGGTGGACAATAGACGGGCCATGTCTACTCTGCGGGTGAACGGCCTCGGCCGGCATCGGCTGCAGACTGACTGGATTTGCAGAGACCGGCGGCTGGGTTGCGGCCGGCGCGACTGGGGCCGGGGCCGGGGCCGGGACCGGAGCCGAGGTCGGAGTCGCCGTGACCGCCTGGGCCGGCTGGTGGTTAGTAGCTTGCCTCGGCAGCCGACTCGAGCCCGTGTCGGGCTGAAAGATGACTCGCTGTGGCGGGGCCTCGCGAAGGCCGCGTGAAGCGCGCGAGCTCGATGTCGGGTTTTCGACGGTAGGGCGCTCACGCGTGGGAGTTCCGTCGTCTCCCGAAGCGGCAGAGTCGGTAGCATTGACGTCGCGCTTCCCTCGAAAGTTATCGCGCGTACGCGTCAAGAGGTTGGCGCCCTTGGCAGTCACGTCCTCGAGGATATCCTTGGGCGGCGGCTCCTTGCCGTGTATAGTGCTGATCTCAAAAGCGGCCAAATTCTTATAAAACTTTTCCTTAAGAGAGAAGGCGGTCGAAGCCTCGTTGTTGGAGTGAATACCCAGCTCAGCGGCCATGCGGCGCCAGGCTAGCTTCTCCTCCGATATCTTATCATAGCCACCGTTTGCGACGATGTGATTGAAGACTTTGAACAGGTCGAGGTGTATGACACCCACACGAGGCTCCGGGTCGAGTGTGGTGCCTCGTTTCGCGTGATAGTTGCGGAGCTTGGTCATGAATTCTTCATATTCGGGAGTGCGGTCGATGGTATGCATCTGCACCTCCTGCGGTGAGGCTGTCATCTTCTCGGCCGACCGCCAGCAGGCGGCGGCAGCCTCGACGTCGCGCCCTAAGTCGGCGACGTAAACCTAGTATGTATGGTGAGGGAGCCTCGTCGGGGACGAACGCGTCATATGACAGGGCAATGGAGCAGATAGGGAGAAGAAGCCAGAGAGTTCAGCTGTAGGAATAGCTTGTAAGCACCTACCCATGCGCCTAGGCAAGTAGTGAGGTAGGTAGGCAGAGGCTGGAGACGATCGATCACAAACCGCGCCGACAGCTGCAAGGCTCGTCAAGGATTAAAGATGCAGGGTTGGCCCACTAGCCGCTTACTACGTACTATGTGTGTACATACATACGACTTAGGTAAGGCTTGAAGCACGTGATGCTGCCTATCAAGTATCAACCAGCAAGAGCCGCCCTCACATCGCGACTTCACGGAGCCTCAAAAGGTGGCAATCAGCAACGCCCATGAGATCCAAGCTTCTCTGCCTCTGAGAGGAGATTCTTCTCTGTCGCAGAAAATGTCGCGTCCGCCTACACCCGTATCTTCGTGTCCCCTCAGCAAGCTGCAAGTCCGAGCCGGGACTGAAACCAGCGTTTACGAGGCCACCCAATTCGCCGGCGACATGAGCTTGACGCTGGACGGACAGCGCTCCTTGTCAACTGGACGAGATTGTTTAATGCTCGTCGTTCACTGCGCCCGCCGAAACATGGTGTGTGCGGGCTGCACTGACATCGGCCGCGGCTCCGGCTGATACACCCCCCTCTCCGTAGCTGTCCATCAGACTGTCTGATCTTTTGCTGCATCACCACGGTGCTACAGACTCGGTCGGTGCCGACAGGAGCGACCGTCAGTTAATCATCAGGGTCCCCTCACAGCAGCACGAGGTCAGGGCCGCTTTTGAGCATGCCAGGGACTTCAGCCTCTCCCTTTGTATGCTCAGCAAGTCTGGCTTCACCATCAGGGATGAAACGCCTACGAGCGTCTCTCTCGACTCATCTCAAACCAGCATTGACTTGGCGCCTCGCCTTTCATCTATCACGCCCCTTCCCTATGGCCCTGAACCCCAAAAGCCATGGACACTAGCAACTTTGCTCGACTGCGCAAGCGTACCTTCACAAACTCCTGCTGAATTGATGCAAAATATGCCCTCCTCGTCGTCTTCTTCCCCTGTCCTGAATACTTCCCCTCGGCAAAGCATGTCCAGCTCAGTACTAAACCCTTATAACTTATTTGCGAAAAATCAAAGTGGTAATCTCTATCGACCGAGAGTCGCGTCCCCGCTTAGGAACTCTTTTCTCCCGAACGAACAAGGTTATGAGCCTGGTTGCGTGGCGACGCCTGTGCGAGGGAGCGGAAATTCAATTCGATCCGCATCCTCAACCAAAACCAGGAAATATGACGATCCGGCCTTGTTCTCGGCCTCAAGCAGTGCTCGCAGCGCCACAGGGTCTGCCATTGGCGACTTGGCAACACCTGGCGCCGTCGAGGAACAGACTCTGGTGGCCCAAAGCTTCCGGGACCTCATGCCCCAACGACGTCACCTACCGTTTGCTCCAGGAAGGCAAGCTGATGTGAGCCCAGACAACGACAAAGCGGAGCGGGTCGGTCAAAGGGATAGAGACGGCTGTCGGCTGTCCTCGACGCCCAGTATCAGTAGCTCCTCACATGCGCCAGTAGAGAGTAGACAAGGGCGCCAAGGAGGCCAAAACGATGTCGGCCCAGTTCGCGACCCAGACGGCTCTCGCCAGGGTCTCGCCAACTCAGAAGATCAGGGCAGCTCGACCCATTGTGGCACTGGACTGTCTCGAGAAACATACGCTTCTCTGCTGTTGCCCAGGACGTCCGATCATGTGCAGCATACGGTGGTTCTCGCCGACTCGCTGATGCTTCGGCAGCTCAGCAACTTGACAGCCGGCATCTTCGAGCAGTACCAGGCTGATGTCTTGAGGGGGTGTGACGAGGCTCTCTGCGCCCAATTTTACTTGGAACGTCTGCAGAGTCACCGACGCGACTTTTGGCTCGCCCAACTCGTGGGTGTCGACTCACACGTCTAGTCCTCGCCCCATCTTCGATTGTGACTGCTCATCAGACCAGGAGAAACGACTTTCTTGTCAATATCACACGAGTACGGAACAAGGACATCTGCCCACTTCGTATGGGGTGGAGGCGTGCGGAGCATGGCGCCAGGTGGCTTGTTGCATCGACCTCGTCCCATACTAATTCCGTGCAACGACAATGTGTCTGAACTTGTTATTTATCGTCCCGGCTCCCACGCCAGGCCAGGCCTTTTCGTGATCGAGAATCTTGCTCGTCAAGCGTGTGAACCACCGTTGCTGCCAAGAGGAGCGGAACACTAACAGACGACCGATTCTTCACGGTTGGGAAGATGTTGGCAGTTTCGAGCACCTTCAACTGTGAAGATTTGGTTCTCCCGTCAAACCCCCATGTCTCCACCTGTCCCTCGACGGCGTGGTTCATGAAAGCAATACGACTGCGGCGAGTATGCCAAGGCCAGCGCTTCATCCCATATCCAACACCAGAGCCCCCCCACGACTGAACTGACTGATGATGACGCGGCGGTACGGCGAGCATATCGATGGACGGGTTTGACTTTCTACGCGAGATAATCGCACCAACGGTGTATGTACGGCCGGCGATTTACCTCTTGTAGGTTAAAGTTCTGCCCCCCCCCTGCGGTCGAGACGGCGCCAAGAGGAAGCACTGCGGAGAGGGGAAGCACCTGACCATGAGCTCCAATGGGGTTGAAAAGTTCCGACTAAGCTAAACGTCCACGTGGATTGCGAGAGGCACAACGCCCCCGAAAGTTGCTCCGCGCAAAGTGCCGACGGTTGAAAAGGGGGGAGGGGGAACAAGGGGGAAGGGGGGCGTGTTTCCGGTTTCTGCACACATGCCAACCTACATACATACATAGGTATGTGTGTATCTACACGCACCCCCCTAGCAGCCTGTTTTCCTCGAGTCTCAGCAAAGCGTGCGGAGTGGGCTCCGATGACCCTATCGCATAAGCCTCCGTGTAACTCCATACTGACCTAGGAGACATCGTCAGCTTTATTTCAAGCGTTTCGGTTATGAATCTGTTTCTTTCGTTCTCTGAAAGGCCCATCTCCCCGCAAGACCCCGCAAGACGACGGGCCGAGAAAGGAACGGTAGTAGCAGTGGCAAGGAGGGCCGAGAGCCTATGCCAGTGAGCTTGTCGGCCAACTTCTCGTCCACAGGCGAAGCGAAATCACGTTGGATAATTTCATACATCTTTGGATCCGGCAAGGATGGCTTTTCCCGACATCGTATAATGACGTTGGACTCGTCGAGCAAGGGCCAGCTTTTGGCAAGCACCTGAATATCTATGGCTTTCCGGTCCTCGTCGACAGCCAGCCAGCAACAACGGATCTCGGGGCACGAAACGACATCGGAGCCGAAATCGGAGAGAACAACGAGATCGGCAGGGAGACAAATAGAAACTATGGAAGAAACAGATTTCACGGTTCTTTCCAACTGCAGACTGACTTGATGCTTTGCGACAGGTCCAAGGAAGGCAGATTGCAAGAGGCAACCACGAAGTATAATTCGAAGTCGAGAAAAGCTGCTGGAATGGAGGTCCCCGTGGGGGAGACGAGAAGGCAGAGACGGAGAGACAAAGAGATAACAAAGAGAGAGAGAGTGTGTGAGAGAGAGAGAGAGAGAGAGAGAGAGTGAGAGAGGAAGAGAGAGGAAGAGAGAGAAAAAAGCGGACTTGTGGGACGACCGAGCGGGATAACCGAGCGGGTGTCAACACCACAACAAGCTCAGTTGCACTCACATACAGTCCAATGGATGACAATCTTTTGCATAAACGTCGTCTATCCCGCCCATGTTGCAGTTCTCGCGCATACATACGACTGAAGCCCACGAGGCGGACTCGTCTGGAGGACCGGACTTGGCTCGCTCCGGCGAAGAATCCGCCCCCCTCGCCTGCAGCCTTTCCCCCTTTTCCCTTCTTTTTTTTTTCACCACCCTGTTCGACTTGAGTGCAGGGTCAGCGTTGAATGCGCAACAAAGCGAAGCAAAAAGAGAACGAGGTGAAAATTTCGGAGCAACAAACAGATATGTATGTAAGTCAGTCGGTTGGTTTGTTTGTTTCTCTATGTTCTATCCCTGTTCTCACGTCGATGATGTCCTGATGGTCCTTGTTATAACTGTCTTGTTCCTTGTCAATGACTGTTTCCTTTCTCGTAACAAAAAAAAACACGGCCATCCTCCTGTTTATTTTCGCCATGTCTCGCCCACCCTTCTCTCTCCTTACCCCCTTTTTTTTTCATTTCTTCCTCCTCTGTCCCCATAAATCAGAGATCCATGTCTCGGCTCTTCACTGACCAAAGAAGCTATCATGCTTGACGTGCTTGGACAGTCTCTAGCAAGAAATGGCCTCGCAGCAGTCTCCGGACCGCCACGGCTGCCATTGCGGCAAGAGTTTTCTTCGCAAGGAGCATTTGCGCCGTCACCAGGCGACGCATGACGGGCCGGCTTTCAGTTGTCAGGTGTGCGGCCGCTCTTTCAGCCGCAGGTGAGTCTGAGAAAGCAGAAAGGGGCGGGGGTTTAATGAGACACGATGGTTGTCTAAGTTGTTCTTCAGCGATCTCTTGCGCCGCCATGCCGGCATACATGGGGGTGCAGCCGCCGTACCGGATTCCCGCCGCGGCAAGGCCTGCGACACGTGCCATGCCAACAAGACCAAGTGTGACGGTGGCATGCAGTGTTCTCTGTGCAGCAAGCGGGGCGTCGCCTGCACTTATGGCCGACGAGATACCGCCTCGGATCCGGTTCCGAGCCGGTTCCCCCCCACCGGTTCCGACGACTCACCGGCCCCGGGACCGGACTCGCCGCCGGAGCATCCGGCGGTCGTCGTGGCCTTGTCCAGCTCGGCCACCACCTGGGCTGCGCTCCGATCAGTCCTGGCCGCCGTAGCCGCTCGATCCGGCACCGCGTCTCCGCACGGGGCCGTCCCCAAGGCATGGCTCGCCGCCTGCGTCGAGTCGTATCTCGCAACGATCCACCAGCGCTGGCCCTTGCTCCACGGGCCTGGAGTCGACGAGACGACCGATGACGTGGCCCTGGTGGCGTCGATGGTCATGATGACGGCCTGGCTGCACTGCGACCGTAGCTTTAGGCAGCTCTTGATGGAGATGCACGGCCTTCTCGTCGACCAATGCTTCAAGCAGCTGGTACGTTTCACCCTCCTCGTCCTCGCCCTTTCCGACGATCACGAGATGGGCTGACCGGGGGGAGACGAGGTAGGCAGGCGACATTTTGGACCATAGCCGCCGCTGGCCTATCGAAACGTACCAGGTCGCGCTCCTTAATGTCATCTTTGCCTTGGAGAGCGGAGTGCGTCTATTCCCCCGTTCTTGCTTCAAAGCCCCTGAACTGTGCTCGAAACTGACCTTTCGAGTTGTCTGGCAGAGGGCGGTCTGCATCAACAGATGCCGCCACCTGCTGAGCCTTCTGGTAGCGTCACTAAGAGCCAACGGATGCCTCAACGACGAGGCGGTTCAACGTCAGCGGCGGACTCACTACCCCGGCGAGTTCGTGCCTTGGGTCTACTCCATGGTAGAGCGATGGCGAAGGCTGGCAGCATGCACCTTTCAGGTAGACACATACTTATCGCTCCTCTGCAACCAGCCCCCCCTACTTCGACGAGAGGAGCTGGCTTTGGGTCTCCCGTCGACGTTCAGCATGTGGAACGCGTACGGACTCGACGTCTTCTTCCCGCGTCATCGAGACGAGCCCTGGCGTCGAGCATCGTTTACCATGTCGTGTTTAGACATGACGGCTCCGCATCTGCTGCCCTCGGCCGTACTGGTGGAGGACATTGAGAGCTGCCTCCTCGCGTCCTGGAACGAAATCTGGCTCTTGCAACAGCTCCGACGCAATCGACACGGCGCCGCCGGCTCACGGGCCGCCGTCGTGGCCCGCCAGCTCCGGCTGTGCAAGCTCCAGCTCGACTCCGTGGCCGAGGCGGCGGAGAGGCCCGACGACAGTGACGCCTACGCCGACTTCCTCCTCCGAGCCTACTCGGCGAAGGAAGTCCCGTCGCAGCCGGGCTGGCGGGAGTCGGTACGGGCGCGCATCGCCGCTCGCATCCTGGGCGCTCGCATGCTCTATCACCTCCTCAGCCTGCACTGCCACGCCGACGTCCAGGCGCTGCGCAGCGACGACGCCTCCTCCACGGCTGCCGAATGGGCGCTGTCTGTCGACGGCCGCGCCGCCTTGCTTCAGGCCGTCCTCGTCTGGCGAACGTACAGCGAGTCGTCGTCGGTGGACCACCCTCCCATCGTCTACATGGCCCTGTCGGCGGCCGCTACCATCCTCTCGTCGTCGTGCTTCTTGCAAGCCTGCATCTGCTCTTCGTCGTCTTCGACATCCGCAGCCGCGACATCGGCGGCGGCGGCGGCGGCGTCGGCTGCTACTACTACTACTACTACCACGACTACCGCGACAACATGCACTGACGTGATCCGACTAGACGTCGCCATCGGGCCGCTCACGGCCGTCGAGTCGGCTCCCGACCTTGACGATTGGCTCACACGCGGCTCCGGCGCCAGCCTCTCCTTGCACGGGCTCGCGGTTTGCCGGTGCAACGCGGCAACGTGGCTCACCCGCTTCGCCGAGGCGCTGGCCCGGGGCGGAGAGCGATGGGAGCTTGCGAGTATTGCCGCCAGCAACTGTCTGTCCCGGTTGGACTATGTGTGAAAACTTCCCCCCCTCTTCTCTACTCTCTCTTCCCCTTGAAGACGCTTCTTCTGTCCCTTTCTTCGATCTCTACTCTTTTCTCTTCACACAAGGGGCAACGACGCGGATGACATGGACACAAGGAGCTAGGGAGAAAACCAAGAACGAGACCGGCTGTCTCAAAATGATCTTCTTTTTTTTTCCCCTTCCATCAAGGCATGCTTCTGCAGCACCGGAATGGAACACTGCCATAGCCCCTCTACCGTCGCATCATCGGACGGAGAGGGCGGGTAGTCTAAGATGACGAAACAACCAAAAGAAAACACACACAACTCCCAAAACGCCGCCATACATGAAACAAGAGCTCGAGCGCACAAGCATGGATATGGAATACTTTGTTAGATCAGGGGGGGGGAAGAAGGGTTTGGATATGATGACAAGTCCGAGCAACACGACAAAGGGGGGGAAAAACCTTATGAAAAGATGAGATCGGGAAACTCAAACTCAACAAAACAAGCAGAGAGGAAACCGGAAAAAAAAGGGGGGAAAGGAGACAAGGTAGGGAAACAAGGAAAAAGCTTAGACATGGAGGAGGAGAGGAGAGTGAGCAAAAAATCAGGCACAGGAAAAGGGGAAGGGGGAATCGAGTTGAGATCGAAGGGGGGGGGGAAACATGATGATGTAGAAAAAAGGCAGTAAAAAAGCATAAACCCGTCCATTCTTTGGCTCTTCTTCTTTGAGAGAGAGAGAGAGAGAGAGAGAGAGAGAGAGAGAGAGGAGAAGGTTTCGTCTCCCCATCATTCGTTCATCTTGACGTAATTGCTAGGGAATGTGCCTCGACGCAGACCAATCATTCCAGTCCTTAAAGAAGAAGAAGAGCACTATGTTAGCTATTATAAAAGAACGTGCGCGCGATAGATCGAGGAAACATACCACCAGTCATTATCGCTATCGGTCCTCTTGGTAACCTTGATGACGTCGCCCTTCTTGAAACCAAGATCGCCGGGCTGGGCCGGGTCGAAGGTGAAGATGGCCAGGGCTTCGTCTTTGCCTAGCTTGGAGAGGTCCGCCTTGGTGGTCGCGGCTCCGGTCGATTGTTTGACGATGGGCTTCGTCGCGCTGTCTTTGCTGTCGGTGGCTGGGGGGGTGGAGGGGACGTCGCGGTAGACGTAGTTGTCATTGTGGCCGTTGCTGCCGTTGCCGTTGGTGGTACGGGATCCGGTGCCGGCTGCTGCGGCAGAGGCATCATCGTCGTGTCTTGAATCCGCCCCTCCGTTTCCGTTGCGGAGGTCGGCGTTGCGGTTGTTGGTTATGTTCTCACCGTAGGCCGAACCGCGACGACCTTCCCAGACGACGTCGTCGTGTTCGCTGGCGTAGACGGGACCGTCGTTGTACATTGTGTTACCGTGGAAGGCGTCCGCTCGATCTCCACTGAAGGCTCGGGTGTTGAGGATGTCCATCAGCGGTTGGGCTTCGGGAGGTGGCCGGACGGAACCGGTGAGGATCTGCTGGGCCTTGTAGCGGGTACGATAGAGGTTCTCGTTGGCGTCGCGACGTTCGATGATGACCGATCCTTCGAGCGAGATTCCGGCGAAGAGGCCCTTCGTCTTGCAGTAGGTGTAGATGGCAGAGAAGCTCTTAAGCGAGGCTGCGGCGTCGGCCTCGGCGGACCGACCTATAGGACCAGCCGCGAGCGAGACGTTCCCACCGAGAGTGAGGGAACCAGCCTGAGCGAGCGTCTTGACGGCATTAACATCGTTAAGAACGAAGACGAAATCCGTCAGCTCGGCGCCTATCAAGCCTCCGACGCCACCGCCCAACAAGGCCGCCGCGCTGGGCGCGCTCCACGTCCCGTCCGGCAAGCGGGCGACGACGAGGCCGCTTCCGAGCCTGCCGCAGCCTATGCAGCCTGCCCTGAGGACGGTGAAGACGGCGAGGCCCTTTGCGTTGGACAGGACGGACGGGTGGATCACCCTATCCGGGCCAAGTGCTTGGTGAGGGTTGACGAACGACTTGAGGATGCGGCCGCACTTTTTCGACTCGGCTGAGGCTTGAACGGTTAGTATTTTCCTTATCCTTCCCTGTTGGTCTTCCAAGATGTGGGTTAAAGAGAGAGAGAGAGAGAAACGAACTTTTTAGCGAGGTCGGAAACGGGTTGTTGAGACCACCCATGATGATGGTATCGTGTGAAGTGTAAGTCGTCAACCAACGAGTATGATATCTTGAGCTTCACTGCGAGATTCCGAAGAACAACAATGACGAAACTCGGCACTTTGAAAGTGAAGGGGAAGAAAAAAAGAACAAAAAGGAAAAAATGGTATCAAATGAGACGAAAAGTGTGTCACTGACTCGACGAAGAGCTTGCTATACCTAGTAGTTATACAGAAACAAAGAGAGCATGGAGAGAGGGGGGGGAAGGAGGGGAGGAAAGGACCCTTATAGCGGTCCGCGACACCCCTTCTTTCTCCGGGACCCTTTTCACACACATACCCCCCCCCCCCCCCTTTTGGCTCTTCTTACAAGTGGGAAAGGGGGGGAGAGAGGGAGAAAAAAAAAAGGTTCAGGTAGAGGAGCCATGACGCTCACACTCAACACACAGCCTTCGCCACAGGGAAGAAAACAAAGTTGGGGAGGAAGGGAACAAGGAGACAGCGGGACAAGTGGCAGTGGCAGTGGCAGTGAAGGGGGGGGGGGGGGGGGGTAAAATCATATTTCAAAACACAACACTTTCGGGTCCGAGAGTTGGGGATTTCGTCTATCGCGCTCGCCGGGGGGTGGTTTTTTTTTTTTCATGCTGCTTTCCTTACTGTTGTGAAGGAATATGTGTATGTATTTACGTTGTGCGTACAGATGTACTCGTATGATGGGGTACGGAGATTCCGTAAATGGATCCATTCAAGGGTTGATGGTGAGACGGAGGCGGAAACGCTCCAAGGGGATGGATGGATCGATAGGGAGGTTGAGATGGATCGAAACTTGGAAGTGAGCATGGAGTTGCCTACTATCCGTTTCTATGCTAGGACTCTAGGAGCTTCTAGCCTATGCCTAGCAGTAGTAGCCTAGTAGTAACTAGTAGCCCAGTAGGTGGCTGATGGTGATAATAGCCGACTCCGGAAAAAAGAATTCCCCTCTATCCGTACATTGGTACTATCACTGCTATAGAACTGTGGCGGTGCGGATACATCACACTCGTACCACTTCCCAAGCACAAGCCTCTTCTCCCGCCCCCTTCTGTCATTCTCTGTCATCACTCGCGGCCCACGGGTCTCTTCTCTTAGCCCACAGAGCCGCATTGGCCGCCTTCCCCTTCCACACTCACTTCCACCCCCGACGACGACGACGTCTCCTCATCCTCAATCCACCGTCGCACCTCTTTTTTTCCCATCCACCAGCCTCCTCCTTTCCCCCCCTTTTCTCTCTCTCTCTCTCTCTCTAACCTCGTACCGTCATAATCTCGTCAGCTGCGTTTGGTTCTCTCAACACGTTCAACCCCCTCTCGGATGCCGCCGAACGGCGCGGCCGACGCTCCTCCTTCCGTTACTACGACGACTACGACGGCGACGAAGACGAAGACGAAGACGAAGACGACGACCTCATCCCCTACATCCTCGCCATCATGGCCGAAGCCTACGAGCGGGAAAGGCAGAACAACGCCCGTCTCGACGAGCTATCTGCAAAGGTCTCCGCCTTGCGCGGCGTCACCATCGACATCTACGACAACGCGCGCGCCCAAGACGTCATTGACAATACCGTCCGTTTTCCCCTCTCCCTTCCCTTCCGTCTCTCTCTCTCATCCTCTTTTCTTTCTACGATTTTTTTTTTCTCATTTGGGTTTCTTTTGTATTTTTTTTGTCTTGTACTGACATACATCATGATGGCTTCTAGTCCGATACCTTCTCCTCCATGGCCACGCAGATCAAGGGCTCCGCTTCCCGCCTCTCGCGAATGGCCGCCGCAGGGAACAAAGTTGCCGTCCTGAAGCTTTCCGCCATCATCATCGCCATCTTCCTCTTCCTTTACTACGGCCTCAAGCTCTTCTTCTAGAATTCCCCCGAAGCCTCGCATCCCATTGTCCTCTCTCCTCAATCTTCCGGGCCTCTTTTTTTCTCCCGTCTTTCTTCTTTTCTTTCTTCCTTTTTTTCTTTTTTTTTTCCCTTCTTCTTCTTTCTTTGTGTTCTCTACTTTATGGAAATTCTTAATTTGAGCGCTCTCGTCATCGTAACCACGACTCCCGGCCGAGCCGAGACGTTGAGCCGGGCGCGAGAGAGACGGGGAAACCGGGCTGCTACGCCCCCCCCCCCCCCCCCCCCCCCCCCCGGGGGGGGGGGGGGGGGGGGAAGTTTAGAAGGTTTTTTTTCTTTTTTTTTTTAACCGGCCCCCCCCCCCCAGAGGGGAGGGAGTGTAAAAAAA
>PDHP01000037.1:51950-62627 GCA_003339455.1 Ophiocordyceps camponoti-leonardi (nom. inval.)
TTTTTTTTTTCCCCCTCCCCCCCGCGCCCCCCCCCCCCGCCCGGGCGGGGGGGGTGGGCGGGGGGGGGGGGGGCGGGCGATCCCCGCCCCCCCCCCCCCCCCCCCCCCCCCCCCCCCCGGGAGGTTGGGTTGGAGGCAATTTTGCAAAGGTCTTTTTACCTTCTGTTTATAACCGGCTGCATCCACCAATGTGGCAGCATTGTGATAACAAAATGTTTCAAACGTCCCATCTGCATAGAGTCGTATCTTCAATTCAGAGATCAGCGTCTTCATCACCTTCTTTTGCTCCCCCCTTTCCATCTCGCACGCCAGCAAACGAGAAACAAAGAGAGGGACACAATGAAAAATAGATTCAGTAAAGAAGAAAAACGCCTCGCCAATTTATTCCTCTTCCTTGCTTCTTTCCACCACCCAACAAAAAAAGTACTTCCGTACACGTGTAGAACAACCTACTGCCAGACGTTGGAGAACAAATCGTCGTCGCCGCCAAAGCCTCCTCCTCCGCCCGCCTTCGGCGCCGCCGAGCCCGTCGCAGTCGGCCCCGCGCTGCTGGCCCAACCGCCGAATTCCTCGTCGGCCGTCACTTTGGGCGGCGCTGCCGGGAAGCCGCCGCCGACGCCGACGCCGCTGCTGTTCGCGCTCCCACCGAAAGACGCACCGCCTCCCCAGCCCGCCGGCTCCTTGGTCGGCTCTGGGCTCTTGCTCGTCGTCGTGGGGGCGTCTGGGGTGCTCCACTCGTTACTACCCCAGACGTTGGCTACGGACGACATGCCCGTGCCGCCGCCGGCTGACGCTGCCAGTGGTGAAGTCGGCGCCGAAGGCTTGTGCTGCGAGAGGTTGAAGACGGATGTCGCCGGTGTCGGATGCGCCGCACCGACCGGCGAAGTCGTCGTCGCCGTAGCCGCAGGGACTGGCGAGGACAGGTCGAAGAGGTCGTCCATGGCAGACGAGGCGGGCTTGGGCGCCGCAGCCGTCGTCGTCATCGTCGTCGGCATCGTCGCCGTGGGCGGAGGAGACCCGAACGAACCGAACATGGAGCTCGATGACATCGGCTGCGGAGCCGCTGCTGGCGGAGACTGTGCCGGCTTGGAGTCGAAAAAGCTGCCGCCGCTCAAGCCGTCAAAGGCGCTGCTGCCGCTACCCGGCTGAGGCGTCGTCCGGGTCTTAGATGAGGTGCCGCCGAGGCTAGCAAAGGGGTCGTTTGCGATGCTGAGACTGCTCATGGCGTCGCCGAGACCGCCACCGGGCTGCGGCTGGTGACCCATATACATTTGCTGCTGTTGTTGTTGTTGTTGCTGTTGCTGCTGCTGGGCGGGAGGCTTCGTTGGATTCGATGCGTAGAGCGAAAGGATAGACTGCTTCAGATCGGGGCGAGACAAGCCGCCGGTAGACGGAGTGCTAGACGGTCGTGGGGGCGCGCCGCCTCCTCCACCTCCGAAAAAATCCAGGCCGAGGAGCGAGTCCTTGGTGCTCGCCGTCGCCGACGTGGGTTTGGCCTCTGCGGGCTCCGCCTTGAGAGGACCCCTCGCCACGGGAGATCGCGTCGAGCCGGCCGCCCTTGTAGAAGGGGACGCGTCGTCGCTGCCGATCAGGTCCCCCTGCGGCGGCGACTGCGACTTACCGACCGAGGCTCTCCGGATCGACACCTTGCGCTCGATAGCCTGCTTCTCCTTGACCAGGCTCAGCGGCACGTCATCATCGCCGTCGACGTCGAGCGTGGAGGGGTCAGGCATGGGTCCATCCATGACCCAACGCTTCAGCTCGTACTTGGTACGGATGAAGTTCTCCATCTTGGCCTCGGACGGGCAGTGGCCAGGGTTGAGCTTGGATTCCCAGTATTTGTTGGCGCGGGCGTTTCCCCAGCTCAATATGCTCTGGAGTTGTTCATCGGTCCAGGAGTCGAGGTCGACCGACTTGACGCGGCTGATGTGGGTGCCCATGCCGCGATGGATGCCGGAGCATCGAATGCATATGAAGATGCCGAGATTCCAGCTGGCCCATCTTGGATCTGCGAGAAAGGAGGATTACGTTCAGCCAAATTTTCTTCGACTGCCTGAAAGGTTCATAAACTCACGCTTGTTCCGCTTGCAGTCGGCGCAGACTTTGTTGGGCTCCAGCTTGAGGAGGCTCTTTATGGTGGCCTGGTTTTGCGCCGCGCGCTCGGCGTCGGCGTTCCGCGCGTTTCTGGACATTATCTCGTCTTCTTCTTTTGCTGCTGCTGCGTTGGCGGCGGCGGCGGCGGCGGCGCCCGGAGATACGGACGACGGTGAGCGTCGACGGGAATGTCGTCCGTCGTCGAGCCTCTCTGCATAATGCAACCTGGTTGTTGCATGATAAGCCCTTCAGCCACCTGGCGGCGCGGCACCCTTGCCCTGCCCTTATGGGTACCTCAGGCAGCAATCGGCCAATCGACCTGGGTACTGTGTCAATAGCACGGTCTCCTTTCTGAGTGGGGCCCTTAAGTCCCCTACCCTACAACGCGGCGACAACTTCTAAGTGTCATGATAAGGCGGCGGCGGCGGCGGCGTTGTAATTCTGCCGGCGGGCTTCGATGACGTACGGTCAGTCACTCAACTATTTCGTGCAGAAGTTGCTTGCAGGCCAAGCATTACATCCCTACTGCTAGCTCCTCCTCCTCCTTATTCTTTCACTGCTCTGATTCACCAAAGCTGCCATCGTCTATGCGTTTCTTGCCACTCTTCGCCTCGGGCTTATCCCTATTCTCCCGCGTCTGGCGTCTAAACCCGGGACCGCACCGCCTGCTTCTCGCCAACCGTCGACCCACGACGACTTTTCGGTCTATGTCAATCCTCGGTGCGCTCTTTGGAAAAGCTGAAAGTAAACAGCGTGACGCGATGGAATACCCCGACAAGCGTTCTGAAGAAGAATGGCGTGCTGTTCTCAGCAAAGGTTCGTTTCTGGCCCCTGTCTGAACGATACCTGCATCGTATAGACGCTCAGGTTCTCTTCACTTCTCCTTCATCAGAGCAATTTCGCATCCTCCGGAACAAGGGCACGGAGATGGCGGGCTCGGGCACCTACGACAGCCACTACCCCGAACAAGGCGTCTACAGCTGCGCCGGCTGCAACAAACCGCTCTACAAGGCCAACCACAAGTTCAAGTCGGGCTGCGGATGGCCCGCCTACTTCGACAGCATCCCCGGCGCCGTCACCCGGCATGAAGACCGCACGCTTGGCATGACGCGGACGGAAATCGTCTGCTCCAACTGCGGCGGCCATTTGGGCCACGTCTTTAAGGGTGAGGGCTACTCGACGCCGACGAACGAGCGTCATTGCGTCAATAGCGTCAGCTTGACCTTTTCGCCGGACGACAAGGTGGAAGGAAAAAAGGAGGGGAGCAAGGCGTAGTAGCAGTCACTGTCAGTGGCTTTCATTCGCGTGCTAACTACCTAGGTTTCCTACCTGTATCATGGGATGGCTGCATGTTGGATGTATATTTGCATTGATTGATGAGACGGATATTGGACTACCTACCTACCTATACCTTTTTTACCATATTCTAGCCTGCCCAGTTGTCCTGTTGATTAGATGAACGGCCTCTTCTTGTCGGCCCTGTCTCTCCGCTCACAAATGCATGCCGCGACATGTGACAGAGTATAGACGCAACTAGCCCGCCCGGGCGTACGGATTACTGGCGCATGCCTCGGCCGATACCGTGCATGTACCGTGTACCCAAGTACTCCCCCACACTCGGGTGGCTTGCAGGATACAAGGCCCGCCCCCACTCATCGCCGAGGCCCGGGGTCCGGGAGCTCTCGGCGCCCGTTTATAATACAAGTCGCCTCAACCTCTCTCTCTCTCTCTCTCCCTGTGATCCAACCAACCCGCGACCGATTTACGACTACCGACCTACACACTTGCAGAGCCTTTTCTCCTCGTACTCGTCGAAAAGACTACTCTGAGATTCAAATCAAAATCAGCCATGGGTGGTAAGTTGAAGAACCTCGTCACAACGTCCTCCCTTCTATCTTACGCGCATCGCTAACAACGGGGACCATAAAGCTCTCGAACGACTCTCGCAGATCGGCGGACAGCTCTCCGCCAACATGTCGGGCGGTGGTCGTCAACGGCTTCTCGAGAAGCGTCCGGATGATGTACGTCTTCTTCTCTCCCATTCCTATCCTTACGTCGTGCCCTCTTTCCCGCTGACCATCCCCCCCAAAGGTCGTTGTCACCGCTTGCTGCCGAAGCGCCCTTACCAAGGGAGGCAAAGGTGGCTTCAAGGACACGCACGCAGCCGATTTGATGGCCGGCGTACTGCGAGCCGTGGCCGAGCGGTCACAGATAGACAAGGCTTTGGTCGAGGACATATGCGTCGGCACGGTGCTGGCTCCCGGAGGCGGCGCTACCGAGATGCGTGCCGCGAGTCTCGTCGCTGGCTATCCCGAGACGACGGCTGTGCGGACGCTGAACCGGCAGTGTTCCTCTGGTCTGCAGGCCTGCGTCGACGTCGCGAACCAGATCAAGGCCGGTATGATTGATGTTGGTATTGGTGCTGGCGTTGAGAGCATGTCTCTGCAATACGGGTGCGTATTTTGAGGTGTTTCTTTTCCTCATTCACCTTCCGCGTGTGAGAGGGGATGATACGCTCAACATTTTGATTGCTAACCCTCCTTTTCCCCCTTTTCACTTTCAAAGACCCTCCGCCGTCACCGAATTCTCCGAGCAGCTCGAAGGCCATACCGAATCCGCCAACTGCAAGGTTCCTATGGGCGTCCTCTCCGAAGATATGGCCAAGGATCTCAACATCACGCGCGCCGCACAAGATGCCTTCGCCGCCTCTTCCTATCAAAAGGCCGTCCGGGCCCAGCGAGAGGGACTCTTCGATCAGGAGATCGTCCCGCTCAAGGTCCGGTACGAGGACCCCAAGTCGGGCGAGGCCAAGGAAATCACCGTGTCCAAAGACGACGGTATCCGCGATGGCATCACCGTCGAGTCCTTGGGCAAGATCCGTCCGGCCTTCGCCTCCGACGGCAGCATCCACGCCGGCAACGCGAGCCAGATCTCCGACGGCGCCGCCGCCGTCCTCATGATGCGCCGCTCTACCGCCGAGCGGCTCGGACAGCCCATCATTGGCAAGTTTGTCTGCGCCGCCATCGTCGGCGTCAAGCCTCTCCTCATGGGCCAGGGCCCCTGGAAGGCTATCCCCAGGGCCCTCGATCTTGCCGGCATCACTAAAGATGACGTCGACATCTTCGAGATCAACGAGGCCTTTGCTAGTCAATGCCTATGGTGTGCCAACGAGCTCGGCATCCCGCACGATAAGATCAACCCCAAGGGCGGCGCCATCGCCTTCGGCCACCCCCTGGGCTGTACTGGCGCTCGTCAAGTCTCGACGCTATTGTACGAGCTCCGCCGGACGGGCAAGAAGATTGGGAACACGTCCATGTGCGTTGGCACGGGCATGGGCATGAGCGCTGTCTGGGTGGCCGAATGAGAGGGATGGGTACCCTTTTGATATTGTGTAACGTCGTCGAATGTCGCATAATCTAGTGTACATTTTAAAGAGACGTCGCCGATGGCTTCAGTCCTTACTACGTGTCGGTGTCCCGGTGTAAGACGCGGTAGACAAGGGCTCATGGCCCCGATACACCTGTGTGTAGCGTAGGAGCCTCGGCAGAAGCCCCTATACGTCCATCGTGATAAGGGACAGAAGGCTTTTTGACGATCGGCGCACCGCACATCAGAAGCCTTCAATTTGCGTGCCAATACCCTTACTTCTGGCAAGCTTGATCAATTGCATGCCCACCACCAGGTCCATGATTGCCAATCCAACGCTCTTGTACACGACGGTACCGTCTCGCAGCCAGCGAGCGAGCGAGTCTTCCTTCTTCTTCTCGCCGTCTGATGAACTTGACGAACTCTTGCGGAACGGCATTGGCAAGCTCGGTTTGCGACTATGGCCCCCGGGACTGCTGGTGGGGCTGCGCGCCGGATCACCCAACAAGGTCGACACGGACAGCTTTTTGTCGCCTTGGTCGAAATAATCATGAGGTTGCTCCGTCGCCGGCGGCGTTTGGCAGACGGGCGTAGTCGCTTCCGACTCCTCGACTGCCAGCCGATTGAGCATGACAAGCTCACCCAGCCTGTCGTGTGTCAGTAACGGCAATGACCATTCGGCGAGGACGGGGGGAAAGGGTGGCGCACTCGACCAGCTGGTTGGGACTGATCCTCGCCGCGATGATCTCGCCCGCCTCCTTCAAGACGCCTTCGAGGGTGTCGACGACGATGACGCCAGCCTCCTCGGCGTGCTTGTGAAAGTGCCTGCGATTCCCGTCGTGCTGCTTGGTCGCCTGAACCAGTAGAGCCTCTGGCAGCTCCCTCATGTGGGGGGTATAGCTGCCGACGGCCACAATAAGCCGCCCCTTCTTCCTGCCTTCATGAGAAGTGAGGATGGAGGCGTCGAAAAGGTCTTTGCGTGAAGGCGTGCAGCAGTAGATGACGTCAGAGCTACGAACCTGCTCTTTGAGTAGGCGCTCATATTCGTGAAATGTGGGCGTCAAGATGCCGAATTTTGTGGTGGACCAGCCTTCGCGATCCCTGACGTCGGGCGGGATTGCGGTGAAGCTCTTGAGGATGTGGCCGGCATTGTCGGAGAAGCGACGGTTGATGATATTGACACGCTTTATGGTGCTACCTCTCAGCATGAGGGCGATCCGGACGTGCCAGTAGGCCTGGGTGCCGCTACCGAAGACGGTGATGATCTTGACCTGGTTGCGCCGGTTGAGTAGACATGCTGAGCCTAGGGCGGTGCGGAAGGCGGTCAGGGTGGTGGCGTGGATAAGACCAAGGGGCTGGCCGGCGGGCGATAAGATGTTAACCACGCCCGTGGGTCGGGGCGGACAGCTCAGGGACGACGGGATCTCGGACGAGTCGTCGGAGGCGTCTGTCGAAGGCAAACACACGACTGGGGAAGAAGGGACGTCAGCGACTCAGGATATGGCCCCAGCGTATGGGGTTCGTCCGCACCTTTGCACCCCAGACCCTCGGGGCCGCTGACGGGCATGTACAGGCTGGCGGCGCGGGAGACGGGATCGACGGTGGAGAGGCGATGGGGCTGTTGGTAGAAGCCATCGTTGTTGGAGAATTCGTGTAGGGCCTCGGCTAAGACGCATCGGAACTGGTCCAGTTCGTCCAGATTCAACCCTTCAAGAATGGCCTGAACTTGAGGATCCGAAAGGACTGTGAGCGTCATGGTTGGCCGGGTCGAGACGGCTGAGTTTGAAGATCATATGAGCCTTGTACGGAGTAGGAAGAGAGTTGAATGTTGTTGCGTCGAGAGAGGCAAGTGGATAGACTGATTGGTCATTGAAGCATCCCTTATCCGCCGATAAGGCCGTTCGCACGGCTCTCCCGTCGACGGTGGTTTCGATTGAAGAAGCATCGGATTTGTGCATGTACATACATATGTCCGTACGTGTCCGTAGAGGTAGCTAAAGCACGCAACGCCATAGGGAGGCCGGACTTTATTTTTTTCTTCTCCCTTCTCTTTCATCATGACTCGATGCAAAACTCGTCACCGGATCATTCCGCGTTTCAGCCGTCTCCTAGCAGGCTAGCACTGTGGTTCTCTCTTCTCTTTCGCGCGCCCTCTATCCACTGGTGGAAGTTTCGGAGCAAAAAAGAAAAGGGAAGAAAAAAGGTCAAGGTCCTTATTTCTCCTCTCCCGAAGACACTCGACACGTAACAGTGAGTCGCAACTTGATCAACCATTGTCGGGCCAACTCGCCGTGGCGTCGCAAGCCTCGTGCTGTGCTGGGGGCGGACGGCTTCCCCTAGTTTGTCCGCTAAGCCCCTGCGCCAGCCGCCTGTCACTCCACTCCCACCCACCTGGAGAGCCTGTACTGCAGCCTACTGCCCTACTACGGGGCCCTGTATGTATGTACATCTAGTCTTACCCTCGACGAAAGGGACTGGTCCGACCTTTTTTTTTTCTTCAACCTTCTTATGCCTCGCTCAGAGACACAGATAGCCTTCGCGCGACAGTCCAACCACGACCGACCGTCTCTTCGCCTCGCTCTGCCTGCCGCCGTTTCGCAGACTTCAGCATACTATCTAGCTACCAGCATAGCTGCCTCTCCGCACGTCACCTGCTCTGCTCGGTATTTTGGCCGCGCCTGCGTTTGCGACTCGACTCTTCGCGACGCCCTGCGACGATCAACGTCCACAACCTCGTCACCCAAGCTCGTCCATCACCTATCTACTGCCCAAAATGTCGCTTAAGGAGGAGTTCCAGACGCGGAATTTCAGTGCGTCGCAGCTCTCTCTCTCTCCACTTGTGGCCCCCTTCGTCTGTGCTGATACCGTCGTTTGACCCAGGCATCTACGGTCAATGGTAAGCTCGTGACTTTGCCGAGCTTCCTCCCCTGCTTGACGCCTCCCGAATTCTTGGCGCCGAACTCGTCGATGCGCCTCGCCGCGATGGCCTTGAAGCTCCTGTAGCTGACGTCCGCTCCCTACCTCTAGGCTGGGCATTTTATCCATGATCATCTGCCTCGCGACGGGCATCTCGACGATATTCACCTTCAGCATCGCCCTCATCATATTTTGCGCCTTCGCCATGTCCGTGTTGTTCCCCTTCCCAAGGCCCTCACCAGACTTGGCTGACCATCTCCTCACCACAGCGCCTCTTCCTTCCTGATCCTCTTCATCGAGGTGCCCCTCCTGCTCCGAATCTGCCCGACGTCCGGCAAGTTCGATGAGTTCGTGCGCAAGATATCAACAAACTACATGCGCGCGGCCGCGTACTTTACCATGTCGGTGATTCAGTTTGTCAGCACCGCCTTTGGCCGGAGCGCTCTGATCGCCGCCGCCGTCTTCCTACTCCTCACTTTCATATGCTACCTGCTTGCAGGTATCAAGGGGCAAGACTTTGTCGGAAGCAAGACTCTTGGCGGCCAGGGCGTCGCGCAAATGATTGTCTAGACCGGAGGAGAGAGAGGGAAGGGATCGAGGAGTCCGGATTGTCATGTTGTGTCGGCACGTTTGAATTCCTACATGGAGTGAAAGATCTCGGGTTCAGAACACCCGCTTACCCGGTGTGAGGACAAGCCTGTGGATTGCTCGGTTGGCGAGGCTGGGTCCTTTTTTTTCTTCACCCGTCTGTTGTTGCTACAGAGCATTTCTTCGCATCCTCATAGCCCGAGCAGGAAAGCTGGTCACAGATAGATGTGGCTTGCTGTAATGAATGAGGAGACGACTAAAACAACACTTCCGTCCGTCTTGTCCTCCGAGATAAAAAAGGTAAAACGAGTGATGCTTCACATGCCGTTGATTCATCGGCCGATGGTGGGACCGCGAGTCGTTAGCAACGCCCATCTGGCAATAGTCTGCCCCATCGGCCTGGAGCATCATCTTCGCCTTGTCCTGTCTAAGTCGTAGTCTCCAAGGCATGCATTGTGCCGTCATGGGCTACGACCTACGTCCTACGAAGCTGTTGATAGATAGATCATAGAGGTATCTCGATCGGCGCCACGACGCCCCATGACGTGGAGGTGCTTTGCTATTTGGACAGCATCCGTATGGACACAACGTGCAGATGTTCGTCCTCGGCCGTTACGGGGGCGATGCTCGTCAGTCGTCAGTCGTCAGCACTTGTCCGTACAGTGTGAGAACTACCCGGTCTGGCTCCGAAATGGTCATCGTGTTTCCCTCGCTCGTCTATGGCTCTATAGCACGCAGGGCGGGGCTCCCTGCAGGCTGAGGCTCCCCTATGTTCTGTGTAGGTATCCACATGGCAAGGTAACGGAACCCAAACTATCATGCTTCCCATCCATCAGTGGTCCACGGCTGAGCTTCAGCGTTTAAGCAAGTAGTATTTTGTCTGTATTTGTGACCGGTCAGCCGCCGCAAAGACTGACTGGCATTCAACCTTGGTAGGTGTGCGCGTGTTAGAAGTTAGCGGGTTCGAGACAGGCGGTGTCGTGTCCGCTTGCAGCAGCAGCAGCAGCAGCAGCGGCAGAGGGCGGCTGGTGGAGGAGGAGGAGTGGAGGGTGGGGGGGGAACAGCCTAACAGGAGATGCTTTATTCGCTGTACTGATCCGCTACTTGCAACTCCGAGTGAGAGACCTCGTCGTCCTGCGAGAAGCACTCCCGTTCCCAGGTGCCCCTCGTCGGCGCCGCATGTACCCCGCATCTCCACGTCAGCGGAGACTGTGCTGAGGTGCTTCGCCGACACTGTGCATCACGGCTGAAAGGCCGTCTTTCACGATTGCTTCATTTGCAAGTTGAAGTGCATGCCTATCATGTGTACCTCACCCAGTCGATTCTTGTGCTTAAAGAACAACATGGGGCATTCTTCTTACTATACTTGAATACAGAATCTTTCTGTCCCCTATAGTTCTCATTCGTAAATCTTTCCTTTCCCTGAGACGACACATCAAAGCTTGTTATAAGAACGACTTATCGCGGGCCCCCCGTTCTTTTCCTGCCAGCACTTTGGTGCCTGCGTTTGTGTCACTGTTGCGACGACACTGTGCCATTCCCTGCTGGGGCTCCTCAACGAGCCTGAGCCCTCTCGCTGCTCCACTGCAGAGAGAGAGGGGGGGGGGGGGGGGGGGGGCCGTCCCCCGCACTGTGGGGGACGGTGTCCTCTTCCGATGCCCGCCCGGCACCCGGCGGGGCGCGCCCTTCTGGCGGCCCAACCGGGCCCGCGCC
>PDHP01000037.1:62637-73041 GCA_003339455.1 Ophiocordyceps camponoti-leonardi (nom. inval.)
GGGGGGGGGGGGGGGGGGGGGGGGGGGGGGGGGGGGGGGGGGGGGGGGGGGGGGGGGGGGGGGGTCATGCCGCTCATTGTCAGGGACTGTGTCCTCTTCTGATGATCGCACTGTAGCCCGTGTGGAGCGTCATTCTGGCGGCCAAACAGGGTCCCGGTCTCCTCGATCGCTATCCGTACAAAGAGTTGCTTCGTCGCCGCCGCTCTCTCAGCGTCCGTCTCTTCTGTCGTTGCTTCTGCCGTTATACACACCTACCTACCTACGCCTACATACCACTATTCACAGCTTCATGTCGTGACGACTTCCTCCCGCCCGGGTACCTGATCCCAGCTTGAATCAGCTCGACTGTTACTCACGCTCCTGTAAGCCGCCTCTTCTTCGCTACGACCTTCGTCTTGACGCGGTTTCGACCCTGACGGATACGGGTTGTTTGTGGTCGACGGCGTTGATTGCTCTATCGCTTCGTCTATCGTCACTTGTCGCAGAGCCTGACGTAAAGTCTTAAAAAAACCTCACCTGAGCCATCCGCTGACTCGGTGTCACACTATTATCTACCTAGCTTTCGATCCCTCCGTTTCTGCCAGTTGTCTTCTCGCCGAGTAATCTTGCCCATCTACCTACTACCTACCTACACACACCGTCAAACATGTCGACCGCTGCTACGCAACAAACCCCCGTCGTGCCACCTCGCCCGTCCAAGGCAGCGGAGAAGGAGACTGGCACCGGCACTCTCCCAAAGGTCCCGCCTCGACCAACCAATAAGCGCCTCGATCGGCCTTCTTCTCCAAATCCCGATCGCTTCGCCCCTTCACCCTTCAGCGGGGGCGTCATCGCCAAAAACAGCAACCATGGCCAGCCTCAGGGCAAGAAAGACCGTTCTGGTGAGCCCGTCGATCGAACTGGCAGCGTCTCCATGCCTACCGTCGGCGAAGAAGGCACCGAGTACAATGCTGTTCCCAAGGAGTGGAACGAGAGGCACGCCTCGACCTCGTTGCCCGAGCCGACTCACACCGTCGCCGTCGACTTGAAGCTACATGCCCCCAAACCCTCTCTGCCGGCGGTCAGTGCCAAGAAGCAAGTCATGGCCGTCACCCGTACCGACTCTGAGAGGGCCGCGGCCTTTGGCATCGGTCGACCGGCTAGCAACGCCGACGAGCGTACGGCATCGCGCAACAGCAATAAGAAGCGCCCTGGTAGCAGTTACTCTGCGCATAGCGACCATCACACCGACGACGAGCATGGCATACCCGAGATCGGCCAGCGCGTGCCCATGAACCCGCATCTGGGCGATGTTCAGGCCCCGTCGCCGAGCCCCGGCTTGGGCCCGGACGGCGTCAAGAAGAATCACGGTCGCAAGCACAGCGCGCGTGGGGTCCCTCCTGGGAGTTACGGTCTGCATGGCCACGGCGTCGCTCCCCAGGACAAGCTGGAGAAGGCCTATTACCAAAAGCACCCGGACATCTTGGAGCGGGAGCAGCACACCCCTCTCCACGACCGTCAGAATGATTTTGCCATGAGCAGTTCAGACTTGAACAAGCTCGTCAGGGATACTGCCAATCGCCAGTCGGCCCTGGGTAAGAACGAGACGGGTCAACCGTCCTCGGTTACCCCTACTGACCGAACTTTAGGAACGAGCGATTTTCGCGGAACTCCGACCGATGAGGTTGCCTTTCAGGCGAGCGAAGAATACACTTCTCGGATTTCTGCGTCGGCGCCCTCGTCAGCGCCTCTCCGCAAGACCTCCACACATTCCAACGCATCACCTGATGAGTCGGAGAAGCCGATCCATGTCGACGATGCTCGACATCCTGAGCTCTACCAGTGCGGCGACGAAGCCGATGCCGCGGCTCATGAAGACGAAGAGTACAAAGCTCCCATCCTTGCTTCGGATGAGGTCAACAAGGACCCTGCCGCCCACTCCCGTCCAGCCGTCTACCCGCATCATGAACGCCGCGACAGCATGCACGAAGCGGACGAGCCGTTAAGCCGGCCGACGAGTCGACCGAGCAGCGTCCGGGCCGTCAACCACCCGCCGCCTGATTTCGGCTCAACACCCCTAGAAGACGTGGAAGAGTATGAGCCGCTGTTCTCCGAGGAGGTCAAAGAGGAGAAACCGAGACCAGAGTCTGCCGATGAGAATGAGAGTCGTCATCACTTCCCCAGCAAAGACGTCTGGGAAGATGCGCCCAGCAGCGTTCACTACACTGCCCTGGTGTCGACTCCTGATGTAACGGAGCAAGGCAGGAGAAGATCGTCAGCATATTTCGAAGATCGGCCAATCACTCCAGCGCAGGCATTTGCTCAGTACCAGGAGCAGTTAGCGGAGAGCGAGGCCAACAGCCGTTCGGGTTCCCACGCGCCCTCTACCGCTGGCCCTTCGGCTGCCTCTACCGCTCACGAGGAGAAACCGTCTTGGATCGATCATCATGCGCACCTGTCGCCGAGGAAAATTGACAAGGTTTCCTCATCGATCAAGAGGTTTCCCAGTCGGGATGTGTGGGAAGACGCGCCCGAGAGTCAACTTCACGAGGCCATCGTGTCTGGCTCGCCGCCAGACAGAAAAGAGTCAGAGTCAGGCACTCGCTCGGCCCCGATGTCGATAGAATTGCCCGACCAGCCTATCGTTCCTGACCGTCCCAAGGCGAGGCAGAGCAGTGCGGATAGTACGAGTAAACCAAAGCCGCCGCTTTCCGACAAGCCAAAGCCGCACGTTCCCCCTCGCCCGAGCAAGACTTCTCCGGGCGACTCCAAGGATGCTGCTCAGCCAAAGGTCAAGCCCGCAGTACCAAGTCGGCCCGTGGGCGGCAAAATCGCCGCACTCCAAGCAGGCTTTATGAGCGATCTGAACAAGCGACTTCAGTTGGGCCCGAATGCTCCCAAGAAGGAGGAGGAGGCCGACCCGGAGGTCGCTGAAGTGAAGGAAAAGACCCCGTTATCGGATGCACGAAAGGGTCGGGCACGAGGCCCGCAGCGCAGGGCACCGGCTAAAGGCCCGGCACTTGCAACAACAACAAATGCATCGCCTTCGACCACGAAGACTGATGCACCGGCGTTGACGCTGTCTCTGCCGCAAACTCTTTGGACCATAGACCCAGATGATGGGGATGTCGCCCTCGGAACAGAGAACGTAGCAACACCGGATACCGGAACGGAGAGTGAAGAACCCGGCGAACCGGCGGACCTGAAGCTGCAACAAGCGTCTCCGGAGAGTTCAGCCTCCGGAAAGAATCACCACAAGGAGCTCGAGTCTCAGTCGAAGAAAGGGGCTGAACTAGCCGAAGAGGCGGATAAATCTTCGCCGGCCCGCGAGGGGAGTGCTGAAGAGCCGGAGGAGGAGACAAAGAAGGATACGGCGACCGAAGAGAAAACGCTGGTGGCGAACATGGCCGGTGAGAGCATTCTTGAGGCAACCGTGAAGAAGGGGGCGGAAGGGGACGACGTCGAGCCCTTGTCGGTACACGATGATGTGAAGGCCTGAGTATGTGACGACTGTGGCCTTTTTGTGCCAGACTTGACCTTCTTGCCCTCCCTTTACCTGATGTCTGGGATTCCCCAGGCCAGCGCTCGTTATAAGCATTCAGTAGGAAGCTAGTTGGTTTGTTGCAGTTGCATCGCATCATTTCAGTGGCATACCATGATCTCCATGACGGGCTATCAATCGTTGAGCAAAGTGACAAGACCATTGTTGAACATGCAAGGATAAATGTACATACATGGAATGACCCCTAATTCCGGCGACCAGAGCTTGTCTCCTGGTCAATACCATGACGCTCCCTCTCCAACAGCATATCAAACTCTTCTTGCGACTGAGACTTGGCTACGGCCTTGTCACCATCGGAGCTCGAGAAAGAATAAGTCTCTCTGCCTCTCCGTTCTCCTGAACTTTCGATGCCGCGGCTGTCCCTATCAGCCTTATCCCCCCTGGTGACGTTCCACGTGTCGCGGCGCTGCCGACTTTGCTGGCCCGACTGGCCGCCAAGGGATTGATGCCGGACGCGATCCCAAGCGGATCCTCCACCATTTCCGGCGTCGTATCGGGATGATGACGGAGAGACGGGCGATGCGTCGTCCGTGTCGTCCAGAACCTGGTTCCATGAGTCTTGCTGCGACGACGTCCTCCATCCGGAACGTGCTTGCTCGGCTATGCTTCTCTCCTCCTCCATGAATGCTTCCTCCGTGATAGGTTTTTGCCGGGGTGGTGATATCCATGGGCTCTCTCCCTTTGGGCGAGACTTTTGTAATTCACGTCCTCTCTCCAACAGTTCGGACATACATGGGTGCTTTTCCACCGATGTCATCGCAGTCAGAGTGGCGTACATCGCCAGGGGTTGGCCCACAAACATGCCAAAAAGGACGTAGTAGCTCCCGAAGCGAGCCATATGCCACATCGTCCTGTTGAAAGGGGTGGCTCCCCGTGGATTCCAGAAGCCTTCCCCCTTGGGAGTGAAAAAGGGGAACCGAAATGTCTTGCGGCCTCGGTATGCGAGGTATGCGGACACGCCGACGCCAAGTAACTTGCTACCTATAACGCCGTCGGCCGCGAAATTACACTCCTCGCCGATTGCCTGAAGCTGTTCGTCGCTGATCGGGGTCTGCGCGTAAGTAGCGAAGCCCAAAGCCGTGTCCTCGATGACTTCCAGCCTCCTGTCTCGGCTCCAGCCGAAGACCCGCGCCCAGAGAGGCGCTTGGTAGGTGCCGTAGATGCGCTGGACCTGCTCGTGCACTGATGCTTGGTACTGTTCACGCAGATGCGCCACATCACGATGCGGCACCTTATCCATAGCGCTGGGTTCCCCCGCCATGATGATGATGATGGGCTCTTGCGATGCCCTTGCAGGCTTTCGGTAAAGCTCGTGACGATATCTCGAGCTCGAAGTGGTGAAGGAGGGGAGCTCGTGCGGAGAAGACGGATACGGTTATCGATAATGATCTCGTGACGACACTGACCCGCAAATGCCATGAGTCATGTCAGTCTTATTATGTAATGCGACTCTTATCTGGAAGACGCGACCAAGGCAATAAACGCGTCTCGCGGGGGAACAATATTCTGTCCTCCTTCCCTTATGATATCTTGATCCCGCGGATGAAATCCATCAGCGTCTCTGTGGCCAGTCATGATCGCTACGAAGTATGCCGCTACAAAAATCGTTCTCCGAAAGAGTCGGGCTTCCCAAAGTAAGTGAGAGATTTGTCTAGCGGCGACAAATGGCTGCTAAGACTTGCGGACAACAAGAATCGACAGCCATGGCAACGATCCAATAGCCATCCCGTCAATCTCCAAACACCGAAGCAGAAGCCTCTTTTACCCGTCTCGGATGTCACCAAAGACAAGCTCAACAGGTTTCAGTATCAACCTCGTGAGGACGAGGGGGAGGAAGCGGGACGGGACTCGTGTTCGACGGCCAACGACGGCACCGCCACGAGCTTGACTCGACTCAATTGGAGGGATCTCATGGAGCCTAGCCTGCCAGCCGATGAAAAAAAGGACACGTCTCCGGGTGATAAGGTTCTGTGGAACAACAAGCAAGATTCGCTCTACGTCTCGGCGCTATCTCCCATGCTGGCTCGAAAGAGGAAGCGTGCTAGAAGCTCATCGTCGCCCATTTCGTCCCCACTGGCAGACAAGCCCGAGCCGCCGACGATCGATATCGGGATGCTGCGAGAGGCTCTAAAATCGGGACACGCCGATCCAACTCTGGAACTGTGGGATCGCTACTCGGTCAACGGGCCCGAGCATGCCATCTCGCTGGCCGGTGTGGTGAAGCCGGCTCTGGAGCAGCTGATGATATCTTCGTCTCCAAGGCCGTGCAAGGACGGCTCGGAATCCAAGAGCGAAAGTGGATTTCGACGCGCCGCCACGTGTGGATTGAATTGGCCTAAGCGGCGGAAAATATCTAGGGCCGGCATCGACGACCAAAGAGAGTTGGAGGCTGCGTCCAAGTCATCGCTCGTCACGGCACTTCTCGACACGGTAGACCAGGATCTCGCAGAGGACTGTCCTCAGCCCAGGCCTCTTTCGCCATCGCCCAACGAGAGACGTCTGCACCCCCCGGCCGTTACAGATATTTCTTCTTCAGACTACGGTGACGACGACTTTGACGACGATACACTTACAGAACTTGAGGCGAGCTTGCTTACCGGAGACTCGACAAAGCAAGAGGTGGAACACCTCAGCAAGACGACAAGTGACGACCTCACGCTTGTCGATGACGTGGATATCAATAACAACCACGCAAGACGTAATCCAAAGGCTCCTACAACACCTCCCGGCCGAAGGCAAAGCAAGCTTGCTCAGGAGAGCCCCGCAGACGAATTCGGTGACGATTTTGATGGAGACATCGACTTTGATGCCGTTGAGCTAGCAGCAACCCAAACGGTGCAGCAGCAGCAGCAGCAGCAGCAGCGCAATTCGCCCCCAGCGGCCAAAGTACGTCAGGTATAGCGAGAGGTCTTGCCAAGGAAGCATTTTACTAAGTGAAGGTAGATGGAGCCAAAGGCCAAAATCATTCAGCGATATTTAGTAACGAGTGTCTTAGAGGGCGACTACATCGATCGGCCAGGCCAAGCCCGTCTCGAGAAGGTAAGGCAGATATGCCCCAGCATCTGCTTTACGTGATGCTAACGTCGGCCAGATCCTGATCATTCAAGCCGACGGCTCGAAAGCCGTCAGGACGGTGCACTTGAGAGGCGCCTGGTTCGACACTCCGGTGCACACCGAGTCCTACGTCCACATCATCGGCGTCTTCTCCACAAAGGGACAGTGTATCGTTGACGACACGCAGAATTTATTGATATTGCATCCGGACCAGCTCCTTTCTGCGACCGTCGTGGCCGATTCGTTCGGCTGCATGCGCCGCGCCGTCCTCCAGGACCGGGTCAAGGCCACCAGCGAGGCCACTGCGCCTCTCGTGTATGGAACCATACTCCACGAAATTTTCCAGGAAGCCCTGCTCGCCAACAAGTGGGACCTGGTCTTCCTCGCCCAAGTGATCAAGAGGAAACTGGAGGAGCACGTCGAGGATCTCTACACCATCAAGATCGGAGTCGCGGCCGCTACAGAGCATCTCATGTCGAAGATGACAGAGCTGAGCTACTGGGCGAAGGCGTTTGTGTCTGCGGCGCCCAAGGTACGTGTACTGGTTTTCCATTCGAGCCTTGATACGATGAGCTGACAGTCGTCCAGGTCGATGCGATGGTGGAAGACCGGAACGGCAAGACGGCAACGATGGCCGTGAGGAAGCTGCTCGATATCGAAGAACACGTCTGGTCACCGATGTACGGACTGAAAGGGAATATTGACGCTACTGTCGAGGTCATCATGGCGGATGGAAAGGAGAAGCGGACCCTCACAGTCCCGTTCGAGGTGAAGACGGGAAAACGCGCCAACAGCAGCCACATGGCGCAGACGGCGCTCTACACTCTACTGCTCGGCGACCGGTACGACATCAACATTGCCTATGGCATCCTGTATTACATGGAGACGTCCAAGACGATACGCATCCCGGCTGTTCGACACGAGCTGCAACATATGATCATGCAGCGGAACCAGTTGGCCTGTCATATCCGAGAGCGCAGCGTTCAGCTTCCGCCGATGCTCAAGAGCAAGCACGTCTGCGGAAGATGCTACGCCAAGACATCGTGCTTCGTTTACCACCGGCTGGCGGACGAGGGCGACGCCGAGACTAGCGGCATGGATGACAAGTTCGACGAAATCGTCAAGCATCTGACGCCATCCCACCGGGAGTTCTTTGTGAGATGGGAGAACCTGTTGACGAAAGAGGAAAAGGAGAGCCAGAAGACGAAACGGGAGTTGTGGACGATGACGAGCGGCGAGCGGGAGAAGAAGTCTCGATGCTTCGCCGACGTCGTCATCGAAGAAGGGTCTGCCTCGGAGGCGGCGGCCGGTCGGATCAACCGGTTCCATTACAGCTTTGTGAAGCGGCTTCCCCAGCCCAAATTCTCCTTTCTCGAGTCTGAGCTGTCGGTGGGTGAACCTATCGTGGTGTCGGACGAGGAGGGCCATTTCGCCTTGGCCATTGGTTACGTGACGTCGGTGCGAAAGCAGAAGATCAGCGTCGCGGTCGACAGGCGGCTTCATAACGCACGAATTCGGCAACCTGGGTTCGACGAGACCAACAATCAAGTGTTTGCGAGCATCATGGAGGTGCAGCCAGAGGCCAAGGCCAAGGTGGTCGAAGAGGTCCCGATCCGCTATCGGCTGGACAAGGATGAGTTCAGCAACGGCATGGCTACCGTCAGAAACAACTTGGTGCAGATGATGGCAAACGACGTGCCGGCGGCGGCAAAGATGCGGAGGCTGGTCGTCGACCTTGAGCCGCCGCGGTTCAAGGAGGAGCCGACGCAGTACGGCATCGCGGACGGCGAGAGCCTCAACGTCGATCAGAAGAAGGCCATCCACAAGGTGATGAGTGCGCAGGACTACGCCCTGGTGCTAGGCATGCCCGGGACCGGCAAGACGACGACGATTGCCCACATCATCCGGGCGCTGACGTCGCAGGGCAAGAGTGTGCTGCTGACGTCGCACACGCACACGGCCGTCGACAACATTCTCCTGAAGCTGAGGTCCGACGACATCCCGATACTACGACTGGGCACGCCGGCCAAGATCCATCCAGGAGTGCAGGACTTTGCCCGCCTGGCGGCGCAGCCGAGGAAGACGTTTGAGGATATCCGCGAGGCCTGGCACGGGACGCCCGTGGTGGCAACGACCTGTCTCGGCATCAACCACCCCCTATTCCTCGAGCGCTCCTTTGACTACTGCATCGTGGACGAGGCGTCGCAGATCACGCTTCCCATCTGCGCTGGGCCAATCCGCATGGCCAACGCCTTCGTCCTGGTCGGCGACCACAACCAGCTGCCTCCGGTGGTAAAGAACGAGGAGGCGCGCGAAGGTGGCCTGGACGTGAGCCTGTTCAAGCTGCTATCCGACGCCCACCCGGAGTCGGTGGTCAACCTGGAGCATCAGTACCGCATGTGCGAGGATATCATGACGCTGAGCAACACCCTGATCTACGGCGGCAAGCTGCGATGCGGCTACGAGGCCCTCCGCAAGCGAAAGCTCAATGTGCCGGCCATGGGCGCCCTACGACGCTTCCACCACCATGACGCCGCCTCCCTCTTTCAACGGCACGGCACGCCGCGGTCGTTCTGCACGGGACCGACGCCATCGCGGTGTTGGCTGTACGACCTCGTCGACGGCGAGGCGCGGGTCCGCTTCGTCAACACGGACACGCTCCGGCCCGCCGTTCACGAGGAGGCCCAGGGCAAGCGCATCGTCAACCGTTCCGAGGTGCGCATCGTCGGCCAGCTGGTCGAGGCTCTGCTCGCGGTGGGCGTGCCGGTGGACGAGGTGGGCGTCATGACGCACTATCGCGCTCAGCTGGGCCTCCTCAAAGACCGGCTCAGGGGTCAGGCCGGCGTCGAGATGCACACGACGGACCGCTTCCAAGGCCGCGACAAGGACGTCATCGTCATCAGCCTCGTCCGCTGCAACGAGGCGCACAACATCGGCGACCTTCTCCGGGACTGGCGACGCATCAACGTCGCCTTCACTCGCGCCAAGACGAAGCTCCTCGTCGTCGGCAGCAAGAGCACGCTCGAGCACGCCGGAGGGGGCATGTTGGGCAAGTTTGTCGGCCTGATGGAGAGCCGAGACTGGGTGTTCGACTTGCCGGCGGATGCTCTGGACGCTCACGTCTTTGACGAGGAGTCGTCGTCTGCGTTGCCTTCGCCGGTCCGAGCCAAAGTTTCTACCCCTTCTTCTTCCTCCTTTGCGTCGCCGACGAAGACGAAGAGGAAATCGCCGACAAAGAACATGGTGGATAAGGAGAATCGTCGGCCGTCGCCGAAGAGGGCGAGGATAAGCGAGAAGGTACTTTTGAAGGGGAAACCCATAACGAGGAATATTCTGGCCGACATGATGGGCAATGGAGAGGATGGTATGATTGTTTGAAAGGGGGGGACAGGTTTACGAAACGAGACAATATGGATATTTTTGTAAATGAATAACAAACTTGTTTTCTTCTTCCATCTCTTGGCCTTGACAGAGCAAATCATGGGTATATCAAATAGAGTTGTATGTGGATGGATATTTCATACACGTCCGTCTCTCTGACGGACATAGCCAATCAAGCTTCTTGAACAAGGTAACTGAAGCTAGTCCCTGTACTCGCCCAGACTAGAAGGAATTACCATTTGTTAGCGATGAAGAGGTGAAGAAGAAGGGAGTGATAGGAACTTGGTAAATGAAAGCTCTCTCTCTCTCTCATCTTTTTTTTTTTTTTTTTTTTTTTTTTTATTTTTCCCTTCTCCCCCACGATGAGGGTGGTTAGCTTCTCAAGCTCCTCCAGCCTGGCGACGCCGCCGGGGAGGCTCTCGTTGTAC